>JAOANR010000001.1:73650324-74192473 GCA_030278955.1 Hygrophila difformis
TTTGAGTTTTCATATTATATACTTCATGTGGATTTGGATGATAGGGTGT
Source organism: Hygrophila difformis (assembly GCA_030278955.1). Classification (NCBI taxonomy): domain Eukaryota; kingdom Viridiplantae; phylum Streptophyta; class Magnoliopsida; order Lamiales; family Acanthaceae; genus Hygrophila; species Hygrophila difformis. The sequence goes on from JAOANR010000001.1 coordinate 73,650,374, forward strand.
TATTGATTTGAACACACAACTAAAGTACTTCGAACAAGTGGAGAGAAAACTGAAGGAAGGATTGGGAGATGATACAGCAAGAAGTATAATATCAAATGCGGTGTATTTTTTTAGCATGGGAAGCAATGACTACTTAGGCGGGTACATTAATAATCCTGAGATGCAAAAACTCTATCCTCCCCCGCAGTTTGTTGACATCGTCGTTTCAAATTTGACCAATACAATTCAAGTAAGTCAGCCGAGGCCAAATTTACTCTATGTAATAAAAGAAATAAGTCATATCCTTACCAAAATTTGATATATTTTGAGCAATATGTAGGAATTGTACGTTAAAGGTGCAAGAAAATTTGGGTTCTTGAGTGTATCACCATTAGGGTGTTTGCCTTTTATGAGAGCACTGAACCCGAGTCCCCAAGGAGGGTGTTTAGAAATAGGCAATGGTTTTGCCATTGCACATAACTCTGCTCTCAAGTACTTCATCAGCGGTCTTGCAGAGATATTGCCCGATTTCAAGTATTGCTTCGCTGATTTATATGATTCGCTCATTGATCGAATGAACAATCCCTCTGCTTATGGTAATACTACGAATTTATCACAAATAATAGTAGTGTATGCATTTGTGATCATGAAAAAAAAAAATATTAATAATATATTATGAATATGGCTGATCGAATAGGGTTTAAAGAAGGAATTAAGGCGTGTTGTGGAACTGGGCCCTATAATGGGATATACTCATGTGGAGGGAAGAAGAATGTGACGTCGGTGTATGAAGTGTGCGATAATGCAGATGATTATGTGTTTTGGGATTCATTCCATCCGACAGAGAAGACGCATGAGCAAATCGCTAGAGCCATTTGGAATGGGCCACGGGAATCCGTTGGACCATATAATCTTCAAGAACTTTTCCTCGATTATAAGAACCATGTTACCGCTGGTGAAGCTTGAAGTGATGGAACAAGTTACAAGTTGGTCGTCGCCTTTTATCGGTTATATATGAATTCAATAATTCACTTCACTACTTATTTAATGTTCGCCATGTGGATTTAAATAATCATGTTCCCCACATCTCTCTAATCTTAATTATATATGCAAGTTGAATACAGTTTTGAAAGAAAAAAAATTAAATAAATAATTTGAAGAATTCAAATTTCTTTAATTCTATTATTTTTATATGATTTTATTTTTAATAATAGTATTTTGAACTTGTTTGTCTTCATACTATTTTTTCTCATTGCTTGCAGATAATATAAGTTGTGCAAGATTTGAAGCAGTTGGATTGGTGCAGCCGTGCAGGCTTTGAATAAGGAATGGCTCAAAATATTTCAATAAGTAATGATTTATTGCAGTGTGATGGTTTTAATAAGTTGTATTAAATATTTGAATGTTTGAGTTGTTACTTTTAATGTGGTGAATATATGTTAATGTGTTTTATTTTGTAATGATATGTTTATTTTAGTTTCCTTATAATGCGATATCTACTGTTTTGTATTAGTTTTACCATTTGATATAATTAAGATTTCATCAACGAAATCAATTTTATAAATATATTATACGCCGAAGGTAAGTGGAGAGCCAGTGGGCAGAATTCAAGAACAAGAAGAACATGCCGGAATCGATGATCGCATGAATTGAATGATGAATATACAAAGAACATATGAAATCCAGATCAACATTCATCAAATTGAATGAATCCGGATTTATTCTATAATAGGATTCCAAGAACAAAATCGAAATAAGAAATTGGGAAATTGGCTAGCTAGGGTTTATGGATCGAAAGAAATAACGTATAATCTATTACAAAGCAATAAAAATGGCGTGCAAGCCAAGATCTAAAAATCTGAAAATAAATCCTACCTAGCAATCACCACGAACGGCCTCTGGCTTCAATCCAACAGAGTTTCGACACTCGGGTATGGGAATTGTGTTATTCTGAACGCTGCCAAGGGGATGGTGACAGTCCCTTGTGAGTAGGGTGTTAATGAGATGTATTGACAACACACACAATTGCAGAAATATAAGAACACAATTGTTTGTTGACCCGGTTCGGACCTCCTGTCCTACATCTGGGGGATTCCAATCCAGGCGAAGATTACTCAACTATGAACAAGAACAAACACAAGACTCGAGACCAATCCTGTTAACTCGATCTAGAAGCTGAATCTCTCCCCCTCAACTTCTAATCTCCCTAACTAGAATTACAGAGACAATCTTTGTTGTTCCTTCACCCTGTTGACGACCCTGAATCAAGAATCCTTTAAGTTATATCAAGAAGACTCACTCTCCTTGATTTACAACTCGATCTAAATGATATACACTGAATTACAACACAATTCTATCAAGAACAAAAACTCTCAAAACATCTAAACATGAAGAACAAGTTTTTGGCTCTCTTGAAGTATATCTTCTAAAACGAACACTAAACTCTCTCGGTAGAATATTGAAGATAAAATTGCTTAAAGTAAAGACTGACTCAAAGACTATTTATAAACTAAGAACATCTTGGTCTTTGAGTCCAGGTGCTGGTGAAGCTTTGATCTTTAAAACCATAACCGTATCGTTGTTAGAGCGTTGCAGTGACATCCAAATGATTCTGCATGAAATGTTAGTGCCAACAATCTCCCCCTCATTTCATGAAGAGGTTGATTCATCACAAACAGGTCTCAAGCCAGTATGATGAATAGCAGTTCAGAATACCAATCTAACAACAATGGTTAAAAGATCAAGTGCAACAAATGTAACTAACAGATAAGAGTAACACCAGCAGAACAATATCACAAAATAAGAAGATCGATCAAATAAGTTCATGCAAATCTAGTTCATCAGCAAAATAAACCACAATTATCGGCAAAAGTAAACAAGCATCAGCATCCAAGAGTATCAAAAATAGTAACCAACGGAAATAGCAAATTAGTTACAGACCCAAATCAAATATCAAATTCAGTTTAGAATGTACCCCCCTCAAAACGTTGTCATCATCACCCAAGAACCAATTGAGACCATTACTTACTCCCCCTTGATGAATCAGGCCTCCTCATCATCCTCCTCTCCAGTGTGTGGAGGATCAAATGAGCCAGGAAGAAGCTTCAACATGTTGTTGTTTTGCTTCCGGATGCGGAGGCCAGCATTGATGACAGTAGAAACCTCCTCATTCTGTCAAAGAATGATAGTCTTCAGGTGATTGACCAATGCAGTGCCGGACAGAGCAGGGCCAAGGAGGATGTCATTATGCATATTTCGTAGGTCAGTAGAGGGAGTGTTCTGCTTGATTGGAATGCGTTCTTCCTTAGGAACTTTGATCCCATTCTTTTTCAGAAAACGGGTAATCAAAGCAGGATAAGGAAGCAAATCATTCTTGCCAATGGATCCGCGGGAATAACCTAGCATCTTGGAAGTAGAACTCACGAACTAAGGCAGGAGAGTAGTCCTCTAGTTTAGTAGCCCAGTAGATGAGTTTTGTGTCTTCCAGAAACTTCAAAAATCCAAGTTCCTTGTAGATTGGATGAGTAAACTGCTCCTCTGGTATGAAATCACGGTTGTTGAGATCTTTGGCAAATTTCTGTCCTTCCTTGTCGTAAAACCTGTAGTTTAGGGCATCACTAACAGTCATGGGGCCAACTTTCTTTGGTCGTTTCTGTGTTGTCTCGACAGCAGGTTGTTTATCTTTCCTCTTGCGCGAACGAGTCACAGGGGTACGGGCAACTGGACGATGTTCCGGAGTAACCTCTCGATCAGGTTCGTCGTCCCTCAGTTGTTCGTCATCTCCAGTGACAACATCATCAGCAGTGTTTGAGTTGAGCAGATTGTCCTCATCTTCCCAATCAACAGAAAAAGTTTCTTTCTGCGGTGCTGGAAGTGCTGGTACAGGCGGTGCAGGAAGACCTCCAGCAGGGGGTAAGGAGTCAAGAGGTAAAACGTCAGTGACATTCTCATTGGCAGGTTCATCATCGCCATTGTTGTCAACATTTTCTACAGACGACGCTCCAGCTTGAGATGTTGAAGGAACTGATTCACTCAGCGCTTGAAGAACAGATGTGACTATTTGAACTGGATCAATAGATGACTCAGTATTTGGTGGTATGGACGAATCGTTAGTAGTTTCAGAAGGAGATTTGGGGTTGGAAGAAGATGCCATTTGAAGGAGAAGAGGGGAAAACTGCAACACTCAAAATAAACACAGAAAAGGAAGTAGTGCAGTAATAGAAATGAACAAGATATTTAAAGAGAGGAAAGAGGAGTCGAAACGTTTAACCACGATCGCATCAATCGGAGAAACGGCGAAGTAATGATGGCAGTTTTTGAGCGACGTGAGCTGCAGAGGTGAAGGGACGGTTACAGTCGTCACAGTGTGATGATGACACTCTGCAGACTTCAAATCAGAGATTCTCCCAAATGAAATCTTTCTTTTGTCTTTATCCGATTTCCCTCTCTAATGTGCTTGGGCCTGAAAGGTTAGTGTACAAAGAAAAACAAAATGGCCCAAAATGTAACTAAATTTAGTTTGTATAGAAACTTAGGCCCAGAATAGTTCTAAGCCTATCAAACTTATCTCCCTCCATGGCTTTGGTTAGGATGTCAGCGCGTTGCTCTGACGACCCTACATGTTGAATATCACAAATATTTTCTTCAACCAAATCTCTAATGAAATGATACCTGATATCAATATGTTTGCTCCTATTGTGAAGTACAGGATTTTTAGAGATGTTTATAGCGCTTGTGTTGTCACACAAAACTACAAATTTCTCTTGATGCACTCCATAATCTGCCAAAGTTTGCTTCATCCACATAAGTTGAGAACAACAACATGTAGCTGCTATATATTCTGCTTCAGCTGTGGATAGAGCAACTATGTTCTGTTTCCTTGAGTACCAACTAACCAAATTGTTGCCAAGATAGAAACAACCTCCTGTTGTCGAACGTCTGTCATCACAACTGCCAGCCCAGTCTGAATCTGTATATCCTATAAGATCCAATGATGACCTTTTAGAATACCAAATCCCAAGTCCAATGGTTCCCTTGATGTACCTCATAATTCTCTTAGCTGCTTTAAGATGTGTCTCTTTGGGTTGAGCTTGAAATCTGGCACATACTCCAGTGCTGTATGAGATATCTGGTCTGGTTGCTGTTAGGAGAGAAGACTACCAATCATGCTCCTGTAAAGTTTTTGATCAACATCACAACTAGAATCTGCTTTAGAAAGCTTCTCATGAATACCCTGTGGTGTTCTTGCTACTTTGCTCTCTTCTAAGTTGAACTTCTTCAGCATATTTGTTGCATACTTCTCCTGAGATAAGAAGATTCCATCTTTTTCTTGTTTAATCTGTAATCCAAGGAAGTAATGCAATTCTCCAAGCATGCTCATCTCAAATTCAGTCTTCATATCATGTATAAATCCATCTCTAAGTTCTTCTGAAGTAGATCCAAAAATGATATCATCAACATAGACTTGAACTACAATGATATGCTTATCTGTGTGTTTGATGAAAAGTGTCTTATCCACATTTCCTCTTGTATATCCGTGGTCAACCAGGAATTTTGACAGCCTCTCATACCAAGCACGAGGTGCTTGTTTAAGACCATATAGAGCTCCCTTCACTCTATAAACATAGTCTGGATGTTTGTGATCTTCAAATCCAGCTGGTTGAGCTACATAAATTTCTTCCTTGATTTTCCCATTTAGAAAAGCAGTCTTGATGTCCATTTGATATAACTTGAAATCTAGATAACAAGCAACAGATAACAAAATCCTTACAGCTTCCATTCTGGCCACTGGTGCATAGGTTTCTCCATAGTCTAAACCTTCAATCTGTGTGTAGCCTTGTGCTACCAATCTAGCTTTATTTCTGACTATGTTTCCATGCTCATCTTTCTTATTTCTGAAGATCCATTTAGTACCAATGATGTTGATGTTGTCAGGGGGTGGTACTAACTCCCATACAGAATTTCTTTCAAACTGTAATAGCTCATCCTGCATGGCAGCTATCCAATACTCATCTTTGAAGGCTTCAGTTGCATTCTTTGGTTCCATCTTGGATATAAAGCAGTTCATTCCAGCGAGTTGCTTGTAATCAACCTTCTTGTTTCTGGTTTGCCTAGGTGCATCCAATTCTCCAATGATATCAGTATTAGAATGATGCTTGAAAGTTCTTGGACCTTTCCTCTTATCTACAACAGCAGTGTCAAGCGGTTGTTGCTCTTCCTCATTATCAACCAAAGATTCTGATTCAATTCCAGTTTCTACATCAGCTTCAGATGTTGACTCATGTGTTTCCTCAGATGGTGGATCAAATACAGGAAAATAATGCAGACCATCTTCATATTCAGATAATCCTTTAGCTAGAGAATCTTCAAATAGAACATTCATAGATTCTATAACTTTCTTACTATCAGTCAGATAAACTCTGTAAGCTCTGGAGTTGTTAGCATAACCCAAAAACAACCCTTTTTCTGATCTGGCATCAAACTTCTTAAGTTGTTCCCTGTCTCTGTAAACATGACAAGGACAACCAAATGTATGAAAATATCTAACATTAGGAAGTTTATCATACCATATTTGATAAGGAGTGAAATTTGTCTTCGGCCTCAAAAGAACTCTATTTGAAATATGGCATGTTGTGTTGACAGCTTCTGCCCAAAAGGTCTTTGATAGTGTACTCCCATGAAGCATAGATCTTGCCATCTCTTGTAAGGTTCTATTCTTCCTTTCTACAATCCCATTTTGTTGAGGAGTCTTTGGGGCAGAGAACTCTTGAGAAATTCCATGTTGTTTACAGAAGTCAGTGAACTGTTGATTGTCAAACTCTCTCCCATGATCAGTTCTAATCCTCTTGATTTTTCCTTGTTTTTGATTCATGATCTTCAGGCTTGTGGACTCAAAATACTCAAAGGCTTCATCTTTTGATCTGAGAAAACAAACAAAGGTAAATCTAGAAAAATCATCAACTATCACAAGTACATACCTTTTGCCATTAAGGCTTTCAACTTCCATTGGACCCATCAAGTCCATGTGAATGAGTTCAAGGCAGTGATTTGTGGTAATTTCATCAACTCGTTTGTGTTGAGCTTTGGTTTGTTTTCCTTTAGAACATCCTTCACAGACAATTTGAGAGTTGTTCTGTAGTTTTGGCAACCCTTTGACAGCTCCAGAAATGCTCAATTTGTAGAGAGTTTGATAATTCAAGTGTGCCATTCTCTTGTGCCATAGGCTTGTAAGATCTTCTTTCAAAATTAAAGCCCTGTCTACTGTTTCCTTTAGAACATAACAATTGTTAGTAGACCTTTTCCCTGACATGATACACTTGTAATCTTTAAAGACATAGCAAGTATTCATATCAAATAGCACTAAAGAATTTTCATCACATAATTGGCTTATGGAAATCAAATTGGTAGTTAAACCATCAACAAAGTAAACCTTAGAGAGATTAGAAAGAACTCCCTTTTCAATTTTACCATAACCAGTGATTTTACTTTTGGCACCATCTCCATACATCACCTCTCCACAGTCTTGTTCTGTGAAATTTTGTAGTATATTTTTGGTTCCAGTCATATGCCTAGAGCATCCAGAATCAAAATACCACAAAGTGTTCTTTTGATGTGCCTGCAAAGATACAACAACAAGACCAAGTGACTGTTGATTAGAATGTTTAGGTATCCAGGCCTTACGAATCTGGATCTTCTTTTGTAGTTCTAACGTCGGCCAGACAACAGGTCTTCCATTTAAGAGATCTCGAACAATCCTTAAACAAGTGTCTGCTTGATGACCGGGTAGACCACAATATATACAATCCCTTGAGTCTTGAGGTGCAATATTGACTTGAATTGGCACATTTCTATAAGCAGCAGCATTGCTTGGTTGTTCACCAAGATATCCTCCACTAACAAAGTTTCTCTTGGTTGATTTGAAATTCTTTGCTTTACCTTTCTTCTTGTATCCTATACCTGAAAGATCACCGGGTCTTTTGCACATAGAAAGAACTGAATCCAATTTATTTTTACCTTTTACCGTTTGAGAGAGTTCATTGCATTTGGCTTGAAGTTGTAGATTTTCTGTGGCCAAACATGTCTTTGCATCAGAAAGTTTGGAGCATTCATCTTGAAGTTCCTCAACTTTGAGCTTTGCAAGCTTTAATTCCTTTTGTAATTTGATCTTTTCAGCAGATAGATTATCATAAGAAATTCCGAGGTCAGTCAGTTGTGTTAACAACTTTTTATTCTCGTTGAAGGCTGTATCATACTCGAACTTTAACTCTTCATATGCATCGGCCAGTTTTGAGTATATTTCACTGATATTACCTGCATCCATAGAATCATCTTCATCAGTAGAATAATCTATTGAATTTGTCATACCTGGTTGGGGACTACAGTCTCGAATAGTCAAAGCGATAACATCTTCAGAGTCACTTTGTTGTTCCTCTGTTGCGTCAACATCGCATTCATCATCACTGAGTGTAGCTTGATAAGCTTTTCCTTCTTTCCTTTTGGCAGTAGGACATTCCTTTTTGAGATGTCCTTTTCCACCACACTCGTAACAAATAATAGAAGAGAATTTGTCAAATTTCTCAGGTTCCTTGAGTTTCTTGACATTACTGCCTTTGCCTTCGAACTTCTTAGATCCCTTGGACTGTTGTTTGTCAGAAGTTGAAACACCATGTGAACTGGATTTCTGAGGCTTGCCTTTCTGTAACTGTCTTGCTCTCTTTTCTTGGAGAAATTTGGCCATCCTTCTGGTGATCAAGGATAACTCTTCATCTAAATCATCATCTGATTCTTCAATCTTTTCAGCCTTTAGAGCAATACTCTTCGATTTTCCTTTGCTCCTTGATTCGAGATGGTTCATTTCATAATTTTGCAAATTTCCAACCAGCTCTTCCAAAGTCATGGTGTTGGTCTTCTCACTCTCTTCAAGAACTGAGATCTTTCCAGAATACTTAGGAGAAACTGTACGTAGCATCTTGCGAACCAATTTTTGTTCATCAAAATGCATTCCAAGCTCTATGCATTGATTAACCACATTTTGAAATCTTTCAAAGTATGTTGAAATATTTTCATCATCTGTCATCTCCAACCTGTCATATAAGGATTCAACACGATGTAATCGGGTTAGTTTAACATCGGCAGAACCTTCAAACCTGACTTCAAGAAATCTCCACATCTCATAGGCATTTTTGCAATTCTTGATCATTCTGTGCTGTGCCTCTTCCATGGCTCCGCTGATCGCGTTCATGGCTGCGTAATTCCCTTGTTTTGCTGCTCTTTCTGCTGCAGTTAATTCGGCCTTCCTAGCAAGTCGTGTAATCGGTGCAACAGGTGGTACAGCCGTTGTTGTGGTAGCAGTGGTAGAGGTAGTGTCTGTTGAAGCAGATGTTGTCGTTGTTGTTGTGACAACCGCAGGAATTTCAGTCCTTGTTTGTGGTTCCCATGCTTCTTCAACTGCATCCCAGACATCTTCTCCAAGAGCTCTGAGATAACACTCCATTCTTGATTTCCAGTAGCTAAAATTGTTTCCATCGAAGATTGGTGGACGAAGATGCGAAATTTCCCTACTCATCTTGAATCTTGAATCTCCAGTAAACGATTGAAGATTGGCTCTGATACCAATTGACAGTCCCTTGTGAGTAGGGTGTTAATGAGATGTATTGACAACACACACAATTGCAGAAATATAAGAACACAATTGTTTGTTGACCCGGTTCGGACCTCCTGTCCTACATCTGGGGGATTCCAATCCAGGCGAAGATTACTCAACTATGAACAAGAACAAACACAAGACTCGAGACCAATCCTGTTAACTCGATCTAGAAGCTGAATCTCTCCCCCTCAACTTCTAATCTCCCTAACTAGAATTACAGAGACAATCTTTGTTGTTCCTTCACCCTGTTGACGACCCTGAATCAAGAATCCTTTAAGCTATATCAAGAAGACTCACTCTCCTTGATTTACAACTCGATCTAAATGATATACACTGAATTACAACACAATTCTATCAAGAACAAAAACTCTCAAAACATCTAAACATGAAGAACAAGTTTTTGGCTCTCTTGAAGTATATCTTCTAAAACGAACACTAAACTCTCTCGGTAGAATATTGAAGATAAAATTGCTTAAAGTAAAGACTGACTCAAAGACTATTTATAAACTAAGAACATCTTGGTCTTTGAGTCCAGGTGCTGGTGAAGCTTTGATCTTTAAAACCATAACCGTATCGTTGTTAGAGCGTTGCAGTGACATCCAAATGATTCTGCATGAAATGTTAGTGCCAACAGATGGTATTTATAGAAGAATGATATCTTGGACTCCAAGATCAAATCACGTTGTAAAAATTCACATCCCAGCTATCAAGATTTGAAAAGATATACGAATTTCCAAAAATAATCCATCTGGGCGTGCAGGCTGGGTAGTTTGGTGGCGAGGTAGATGTACTGGCGGCAAGCTGGGTAGACTTTGTGGAGGAGGAGAGGGGCGAGTGGGATGTGAGGGAGGAGAGGGGCGAGTGGCTTGCCTACTGGTGTCAAGATGGCTTGGTGGAGGCGGCGACATGGAAACTGCAACCTGGATGTGAGGGGGGCGAGCTGAGATTGTGTGGAGGCAAGGTAGAAAAGTAGCTCGCCTCTCTTGGAGGCGAGGTGGAAGACTTGGAGGCGAATTAAAGGTAGCTCGTCACTCTCTAGTGCAGCTGACAATCCTTCCAGCTCAAATCCTCCTGTGATTTGCACCCATCCCCTTAGCTCACAGACAGAGGTAGAGGTAGCTCCTCGTCACTCTCTAGCAATGACTCAGTTCTATCTCTCCAGTTGCCAATTCTTGTCATGCTGCGACTTGCATCTTTGCTCCGAATGAGCTTCATATCTTGGCTGTAACTTGACCCTGCTGTGCGCCTGTCTTGAGATGGACAATGAGGCCCTTACTGCCAAACTTCTATTGGACTCGACGGAGCATCCTCCAAAGGGCAAAAAGGGTGCACCGTCCCCTGGGATAGTTATTCGGGATCTGTTCCAGATCCTCCGAGGCCGGCTGCCGTTAATATTGGGAAACGGAAATGGAAGGAGATTCCAATAACTGCCACAACAAGGCTCACGAAGAAAACAAACAAAGTGCTTTTTCCTGCCGAGGTATGTACTGTGGAACCATGTTTTGATAACTCCACACGTGGCTTTTCATTCTATGATGGTTTTATCTTTCATGCTTGGCAAGTGATATAGAGGATGAAGATAGCCTTTTTGGGGATAGAGGGACTTGAACCCTCACATTTTTAAAGTTGACGGATTTTCCTCTTACTATAAATTTCATTGTTGCCGGTATTGACATGTGGAATGGGACTCTATCTTTATTCTCATCCGCTTAATCAGTTCTTAGAAAAAACTATCGGACTTTGGAGCTTACGTTGAAGACGCCTTAATAATAAGTAAATTGCAGGTTTTTAGGTTCATTCACTTCGCTTTGCGAGAGGGGTGGGCATAATCTTGTTCAGTTTGTGTACAACTATGCCAAAATGAGGCAGGCTTAGTAGAATCTCCTTCAAGAAGGCGGGGAAGGTAATCAATCCCGTTAAGAACTTACTACCTACTTCTTTCTCCAAAATTGGACTAATCTGACGGACTCATTTATCCAATCTTTTTCCTAGTGTCACCAACGTTGCCTCGAATGCATCAACTCCAGCTCAAGGGAACACATCTAGGGTTATGACCCCAGCATTGGCGCCAGGCTTCACCAATCTTCCCCCATTCCACGACTCTGTGATTTTATGGCGTCCTTATAGTATTAATGAGCCTGACTCCGATCCTGATGACTGTGACAATCAGGTGGGTTAGGAGACAACACGTGAATTTCTTCCCCATGTTCCATCATTAATGCCTGGCTTTTCATTGTATTATAGCCATAAAACCCAATTGACATTGTTCCCCTTCAACAGACAGGGCCTAATTCCATTATCTCTAACAGTTTAGGAGTAGGCGCTTCCCTTGTATATGTGATATTGGAAGTTAAATTTCTGTCTGATGTTCTTATTTTTCAGGAAACCGACACTACATCGGTCCAGTTTACAAAGCATTTACCAGCTTCCAATCCAATGTCCCTCACGGGCAGTGACAGTTTGGGATCTGGATATCATGCCTAGTCCTTTAGAGACCATTATTCTGGATGATTCCCCGGATCAAGTTGTTGGTCTGCATCTAATAATAGTGTAAGCATTTTGCTTTCATGCTCATTTTGTAGCAGTCGTGACCCTTTACGACATTCGAGATGCACATTTTCCAGGCCAACCCCTCTGAGGATCAGACAATTCAATCAGACTCTGCTACTGGCTCCTAAGACCAACCCCACGAGTTTTCTCCCTTGGACGAGGTAGGAATTTTTCTGTTTGATCAAAGATCATTCACTCCTCTCACTTTGTAAAACCTGTTTGGTTGTTAATTCGTGAAGGATGTGATTGTTGACTCCGAGCCATCGAACCTTCAGGATTCTAGACTCTCAGCATGTGATCCCACGGGATCCACGGGGAATATAATGCTGCTTTAGAAGATGTTCAAATCTCCGGAGATGATCCAAATATGGGTACTCAGACTGTTGGGCCATCTTCGAGTACTCCAAATAAACGCAGTTACGGGCCCTCTAGTGGATATGGGCACTTTTTCCTTCCGTTTGACTGATCTGAACATTCTGAGTGAAGTTCCTAGGGAGGGGTTTCATGAGTTAGTTGATGGTCAAGAGGTGATTCTCTTTCCTCATACTTCTTGTTATTTTCTTAAGTGAACCACCTTTGGCTCTTGTTGGTAGGAAATCATGTCGGCTTTGCACGAGGAAAATGATGAAGAGTTCCACAACCTTCTTTGATCTGCCTCTAGAGGCTGTATATAGCATGATGTAAATTGTGCTATTTCAATTTTCATAACTGCGCGAGATGATCCTGTGACCGGTGGTTCCAACCAGGGGTGATATCGAGTCGAGTCGAGTCGAGCCCGAGTAGTGAACTACTTGAGTTGATGGGGAAATATCACTACTCGAGCTCGAGCTCGAACTCGAGTCGAGTAGTGATTCTCGAGCTCGAGTATCATCGAGTTCGAGCTCGACCTCGAGTAGCTTGAATTTTTTTTTTTTCTGGATTAGGCCCCTTATCTTATATTATGAGTTATCAATGGTGGACCTATCTGAATAAAATGACTCTTTTGTCTCAAAAAAAAAATCTTATATTATGAGTTTTTGAGTTGTTTGGCCTTTTTTATTTTGGGTTGATTCATTAGTTTTATTCGTTATCAATAAAAGCCAATCAAAAGGTCAGATTCATTTAAATAAAATTACCAGATTTATTTAAATAAAATTATAATTATTTATTCCTAATTTAAAACGTACACTTTACACAGAAGCATAAATTTTTTGTTTATTCCAAATTTTTTTTTTTACACACTAGCCAAAAAGACATCAATCCTTTGTGATGAGTATGACTTTAATTGGTTTAAAAAATTGGATTGTGACAAAAAGGCATATTAAAAAGCCCATGGCAATAGAAACATACTACACTAACTAAAAAATATATCAATCTAAATTTGTGAGTAAAATAATGTGTTCCGCCAATTACTTAGAATATTCTGATTATAACTATTGCTATGGAATCTCAAATAGCAATAAAAAAAAACTCACTGGGATGATAGGGTGGTATATGAGGAAATTAATTTTTTTTATAAAAAAAAAAAGCATATGAAGAAATTGATGAATCCATAAATGGATAGAGAAAACAAAATGTTTAAATATTGATATGGGCTTGTGAGAATAGATAATGGACTTAGTATATTATGATTATAATTATTGATATGAGCTTGTGAGAATAGGTAATAGGCTTGTGAGAATGGTGGAATTTTTAAATATATAATAAAATATAATAAAATTAATTAATAAACGAGTACTCGACTCGACTACTCGGCGAGTACTTGATACTCGACGAGTATCATATTCTTCTACTCGAGCTTGAGCTCGATACTCGATTAGAATACTCGATACTCGACACGACCCGAATTTTTCGAGTACGAGTCGAGCTTTTTCCGAGTCAAGTGCCGAGTCAAGTTCGAGTAGCACTACTCATTAATCACCCCTAGTTCCAACCGCCAAAATCTGACCAGAGGCATTGGAGCTTTGGAAAGTTTTTATGTCCGGAATCAAGCCGACTATCTCTTATTATGAAGACAGTGGCCCTGGAGTCAAGTGACTGATCCAGATCGTGCATAAGCCGTTATAATGAGTTGGAGCAAACTCGTACTACTGCCGAGGCACTCCTGGAGGAGAAGGTCAATCTTTCTGAAAAATTTGGCAGAAGTAGATGAAGCCAACTCTTGGCCATTGCTCGTGATCTCGCTCTAGCTCGCGTCGTCACTACGCAAACGGTTGCTTCAATTGATCGGTTCAAGTCCGAGCTCTACACAGTGGACAAAAGATTATGTCTTCGTCAGGAGGGTGTGAACATGATGATAGTATGGCAGATGGCAGGTCATGGCGGAAAGCCAAAATACCGCCATAGGGTTATGGCGGATGGCGTGGCGGGGTTATGGCAGACCCCAAATATATTAAATAAAATAATAAATTTAATAATAAAAATACTAATAAAATACTAAAAATAGAAAAAAAATTAATAAACACATTCAAAATAAGTTCATAAATAAAGTACTTAAAAGTATTAAACACCAAAAAAAAGTCTTAAACAACACTAAAGATAGTACATTGTTAACCTCATAATGATCTAATGAGTATAACCCTCTTCCTCCTCTTCAATAAACCATCACTAGACAGAACAAACTTACTGTGAAACCTCAAGACTGAAAACAGGGGTGAGAAAGAAAAAAATAAAACAGGGAGAAATAACAAAAAATAAAAAAAATAAAAAAGACTTACTGTAAAACCCTAGACTAAAAACAGGGGTTAAAGAAAAAAAACAAAACAGGAGAAAGAAAAAAAAGACTTACTTAAAACCCCAAGACTAAAAACGGGGGAGAAAGAAAAAAAAAAAAAAAAAAAAACAGGGAGAGGAAAAAAAAGCAGCACTATGCGATACCGAGAACAAAAAATGCTGACTTAACTTACTGCTCACCAGTCGCCCCTGCTCGCCGGAGTCGCCGCTGCTTGATGGAGGTCGCCGGAGGTCGCTCGTGGTCTTCGGAGGTCGCTGGAGGCTGGAGCTCCCTGTTGAGGTTTCGGTGAGGACTGAAGCCGACTTGCGCTGCTCCATGGGTTTTTCTTTAATTTTTAACCCTATTTTGGAAGAAATATGGGCTTGGATGTGGCCCAACAAAAAAAAAATACAAAAAATGAAAAAATCCGCCATCCCCGCCACGGCATATGCCGTGGCAGAACTTGGCAAGGCGTGGCAAATTGGCAATGTGCTGAAATCCCGCCACCGCCACCCGCCATGGCACCGCCATAGCTGCCATTTGACAACACTAGATGATACGCACCGACTTTAATGCCTATATGTGGATGTGGTCATGGCTTAGGAGTTATTTTTGCTCTAATATTTTTCTACATAGTTACGAAGTAACGTTGTATTTCTACATAGTTACGAAGTAACGTTGTAGTGATTTTGGATGCATTTTTCTTTTTTCTTTTTTAAAATGCATTTAGAGCCCGTTTGGATGAGCTTTAAAAAAAGCAGAAGCCAAATATAGAAGTAGAAGCAAAAGTCAAAAGCAGAAGCAAGTAACTTTAGTGTTTGGATGGAATTTAGGAAAAGCGGCTTTTTTTAAAAAAAAAAATGTGTTTGGATGTGTAACAATGAAAAGTGCTTTTGGAATGTAGTAATTACCAAAATGTACATTCTAGTTATGTGTGAATAACATATATTTATACTGTAATAAACTAATGAGGGCATTTAAGATTTTGCACATATTACTATATGGTGCTTTTTAGAGAAGCACCACCTGCTTCTCACAAAAGCATTTTTTGGTTTTTCGAAGTGTTTTTTTTCTTTTCTAAAAGCTAATCCAAAAATTCATTTTGTATCAAAAGTGCTTTTGACAGAAGCAAAAGCCAAAAATACTTTTCCAGAAGTTCAACCAAACGGGCTATTAGCATAACTTATTTTAAGAAAAAAAAAATTAGTGCAAACAACTAATACTTTCAAATTTATAATTGACAAGTATATATTCAATTTGCATACTTTTAAGCATTGTTCCCACTCTTGTTGATATTTGACATCGTTGTCTTGGTTGATATGGCATATTATAGATACGATATGAATACGGGTCCAACTGTCTGGGAACATGACACACACATGGTGTTTATTGAGTCATATGTCTCAATGAGATCGGAAATGGTAATAGGCCTAATTCTTCCTTCAATAAGGTCAGGTGGACGAATATAGGAAAAAATCTTAAAGAAAATACGGGGAAGGAATACACTTGGATTCAATTTAAAAATCACTTGAATGCGATGAAAAGGGATTGGAAGTTATACAATCGTTTGATGCTGATTGAATCTGGACTTGGGTGGGATGATGCGAGGAAAAAAAAAATAATAATAATAATAATAATAATAATAATAATAATAATAAAAAAAATAAAAAAAAAAAAAAAACATTTGATGCTACACCAGAGTGTTGGGATGAGAAGATTAAGGTAACAACATTTTCAATTAATTGTTCATAATTTCATGCATAATTTTTTTCGATTATTTCATTTTCAAATACTTTATAAATTTTGCAAGCTGACTCAAAGATTGCAACATTTAAGGGGAAGAAGTTGGAAATGTATTTGTTTATATTGCGATATATTATTTAGATATTATGTAGCTATTGGAGACCAGACCTACACTCCTCCTCAAGTTCAAAACACCAATAGTGCATTTGATGACATTATTTTAGAGACCCCCTTAGAAGTTGAAAGAGAAATAAGGAGCTGATGCTGATAATCCTAAAGAAGTTCAATAAATACGTTTTCGTGGAAATAGATTGGCAAGGAACAAGAAGTCACAAAATGCTAAGGTAATTCATTCAAGGAAACTAGTCCAGAACCTTCTAGATTTGAACAAACAATTGACACCTTTCTTGGAAGCATTGACTTCAAGGGCCACCCAAGCATTTCAATCAAAAGTGCATATATCTTCCATGGCATACTACATGAGCATTGTCAGCACATCTCCTGACTTTCAACCTGGTTCAAATAACTACAACAAAGCACTACACATTTTTCTCGACAAAAACATACGGGAAGCGTTTCATGTTCCACCTACCGATGTTGATAAGATGGCTTTTCTCTATTAATTAATGGAACATGAAATGCCATCAATGAATAGAGAAAAGCCATTTTATCAATATCGGTAGGTGGAACATGAAACGCTTCCTCTATGTTTTGTCGAGGAAAATGAGTAGTGCTTTGTTGTAGTTATTTGAACCACGTTGAAAGTCAAGAGATGTGCTAACAATGCTCATGCACTCTGCAATGGAATGTATATGCACTTTTGATTGAAATGCTTGAGTGGCCTTGAAGTGAATGCTTCCAAGAAGGTATCAAGATTTTGTTCAAATCAAGAAGTTTCTAAATTAGTTTCCTTGAATGAATTACCCTTAGCATTTTGTGACTTATTCCTCTTTGACAAACTTCTTCAGGCTTAGCAGCATCACCTCCTTCTTTCTCTTCAACATCTAAGGGGTCTCTGAAATAGTGTCATCAAATGCACTATGGGTGTCTTGAGCTTGAGGATGAGTGCAAGTCTCGTCTCCAATAACTACACAATCTATAAATAATAGATCGTAATATAGGCGATACATTTCTAAGTTCTTCCCCTTAAATTTTGCAATATCAACTAGGTCAGCCTGCAAAATGTTTTTACCTTAATCTTCTCATCCCACCACTCTAGTGTAGCATCAATTGTCTTTTTTCCATCATCCCACCCAATCAATCTGCATCAAATGCATGATTATATAGCTTTAATCCCTTTTCATCGCATCCAATTGATTTTTAAGTTGAATCCAAGTGTATTCCTTCCATGTTTTTTCTTTAAGATATTTACCTATACTCGTACACCTACCTTATTGAACGAAGAATTAGGCCTATTATCATTTCTGATCTCATCAAGACATGACTCATAAACACCATGTGTCTGTCATGATCCTAGACAATTCTTTTTTACTTCTGGCCTGGCCTTTGTGGATGGAAAATTACCATCAATAGTACACATATGTGAATCTGTGTTAATATACCATATCAACCACAACAACAATGCCAAATAACAGCAAGAGTTGGAACAATGGCTGAAAAGTTTGTAAATTGAATATATATATATATAAATTTAAAGAAAAAATAACTCATATGGTCCCTTAACTTTGCCGGATTTCGCAATCAGTCCCACAAATTTTGAATTAACACAATCCGTTCACTAAGTTTCTTAATTTTAGCACAATCCGTCCCATATACTGAATTTGCCTCCATTTTTCTTAATTTTGAATTAAAAGTTAATTCTTTGCATTGATTTTTTTTCTTAAAATAAGTTATGCTAAATGCATTTTCAAAAAAAAAAAAAAAAATAATGCATCCAAAATCACTACAACGTTTCTTCGCAACTATGTAGATAAATATTATAGCAAAGTAAATCCTGAACCATCACCAAATCCACATATATAGGCTTTAAAGTCGGTGAGTATCATCATTTCATTCTTGTATCTACTCTTCTTTTGTCTTTCTATGGCCTCGCCAGTGACCTACACCCCTTTACTGCCCCAACTACATACATATGCATACACCAATCTAACGAAAAGCATTAAAGCTTGCATAGATTAACAAATAGATCATGTCATCTGATATTGGGTAATATTGGGTTTATAACGACACGCTAAAGAAAAAGACTAATTATGATGTTTATATTGGAATTTTTATGTACAAATGTTCACGGCCAGGAATGCATTGATATTGGACGCAAAACAAAATATAAA
The DNA here is from genome assembly GCA_030278955.1 of Hygrophila difformis. Lineage (NCBI taxonomy): Eukaryota > Viridiplantae > Streptophyta > Magnoliopsida > Lamiales > Acanthaceae > Hygrophila > Hygrophila difformis. The sequence continues at coordinate 73,669,275 of JAOANR010000001.1, forward strand.
AATAAAAATATAAAAAATCAAAATGACTATCATCATCCAGGAGACACACAGACATTCACACTAGTAACTTAAGCTTTACTCATTTTTTCCCTTTCTCTTTTAATGCATATAACCATAAGTCGATACTTTACTAGTGCACAATTTTCAGATGGAAACTTAACCGGCAAATCGCCAAAATGAAATTGTAGAAATCTGGGAGTTGAAAAAGCATTTTAGGTTGATTTCAACAAAAAGATATCCACAACAGAAACAAGAAAAATGAAGGATGGACAATTATATTGAGCAAAATAGAACCAGCTCAAAGAATATTTATTTGAAAATTGAAATGAATCATCAATGAAATGTAAGCCACTAGCTATAAAGTAGCCCATATGTTTTCTGCTTCTCTCCAGAACGAACACACAAGGAAGCTGTAGAAAAAAGGTATATTATACATCATGTAACAAAACTCTATAATGGGAAAGGGCTTGAAAAATGACGATATGTGTGTTGTCTGTTTATGTGAAAACAAATTGTTCAGGGATTGCACAGATGAGTTCATGTTAAACAATAAACACAACCGGGTGAATTTTTCTTTTAAAAAAAAAAAAAAAAAAAAAAAAAAAAAAAAAAAAACAAACAATAGAGAACACAGCCAGATGCATGAACAACAAAAGAGTTGTATTTAGAGGTTGCATAGTGGAAATAACATTTAGCAAAAAACGACAAGAAATAAATAATCACCAAGAAAAATAGCAAGTCATGGACTAACTTGGATACTGCAAAACCTGCTGATGATTCGAGCCACCACTAACCCAAACACCCAATCCTGCAGTAAGGGCAAAACAGAGTTAATCCTCTAAAGGTCAAGTAGGATAGATATCAAAATACTTATCAAAATATAATTATACATATCAATACATATGGAGTATATTATTCTATCCATGATACTTTGTTTCTCAAAACGCACCATGATTTGCAAACGACTTTGAAAATTGAACAGAACAAGATGACAAAAAATCAAATAAGCGGTAGAATAAACTTTTTCGTTTGAGCATTTAATCGAACAGTTGGTGAGCATATTTTTACTTCAAATCCAAAGTTAAAATCCAGTAAACTGCATAACAAAATCCAATTCCTTCTAATCAAAATTGATATTTCTGAATCTCAAATCCATCGTCCACTCCCCCATCTACCAGACTTCTCGAATGGCATGACGGCAAAGACACAGGCAGCGCCCACCAGCGAACCCGTTGTAAGGTATTTGTTCTTGCTTTGAATCGATGATAGCATTGGGGGAAAAATTAATTGAAAAATTTGACTTTCTATGTTCATTGTTGATGGACGGAGTTGCCAAGAAACACAAAAAGACGCACACAAAGAGGATGATGACGGGAGGCATAAATCTATGTTCTTTTTTCATTACCTGGGTGATGGGAGCTTCTGCAGAGTCTCTTTGCCTGCTGTGACACGGCTGCCGTTGTGTGTTCTTCGTCTCTGATTTTTGCCAATTAATTCGCTTGTGAATGATTAATTCGGCAGCGAAAATTGGTTTAGATTGGAAGACTTTGAAGAAGATGCTAAACAGGCACCGTGCTATTAATGAAAGGAGAAAATTTACCTGTTATCTCGTCTCTGCTGCTGCTGCGAGTTGAATCTACAAATAAAACACGGCGTTCCAAGTCCATCGGTTCATAATTTATAAGGGGGTTAGATTTAAATCTCTATGAATATTTGGATTTGATTTGGTCATTATCAAATCAACTTCAATTGGATATATCAAACAAACGGATTTGGTAATATATTTTGTAAATGGAAAAAGATCCATTTCCGTCCCATAATTTTAAAAAATTTCTAAAACCGTCTCACAAATATCAAATGAGACGAATTCGTCTCATAACTACTCTAATCATAGCCGAACCCGTCCATGAACCCGGTTTTTTTTTTTTGCTATTCAGCAATGATTAGTGTAGTTATTGGACAGATTCATCTAATTCGATGTTTTTGGATGGTTTTGGAAATTGAAAAAACTCATGAGAGTAAATGGTTTTTTTTCCCTTTTGTAAATAGATGTTGTGGTAGTATTGGTGCAATGGACGAAAGTATGAATATTGGAATTTCCATATTTATGTTGATTTAATGCGTTTAATTAGTTATTATTTCCCTATTTTTATATCATATGACATGATTTTGAGTTTGAATAAGTTGGGGATTTTTTTTTTTTTGTGTCCCAATAATATTGGTTTCCCCAAAGGTAAGTTTTTTATTCCAAATCTATGGGTCTGTTTGAGAATTAGTGGTTAGCTGTTAACTGATTAATTTGAATAATAAATTAGTTAAAATTAGCTATTTGACATTTTTTCTACAAATTTTTTAAAGAAAATAACCTAATTCCAAAATGCTGCTATTTGCAGCGGTTTCAAAATACCTGATTGAACACTATTTTAATTTATTTTATCTTTTTGAATAAGCTAATTTATATTAAATTGACTAGAATAAGCTAATTTCATTTAACTTATTTGCTTGACAGAGCCTATATGATTTGGATTTTTCCTTTTTGTTCTAAATACCCTGGAAGAGGAGTTTTAGCATGAAAGACGTCCTAAAATACGAGGAGCATGCGAGCGCTGCCAACCAAAAGCAGCCGCCGTAGCGGATTCCAAAACTGGCCGGGAGGTAAAGGCAATCTTGTTATTCATAATAATGTTGTTTTTACATATTCAAATGATGATTATGAGGGATGTTGTGTTGTATCCGACCTCAAATATGATATCTGTATTTGGTGCGATTCATTTCCATTAAGTGTCATCAATAAGAAATTTTATAATAATTGATTTCACCTATCAATCAAGAAGCCCTAAATAAATAGTGTCATCAATAGGGATGTCAACTTTACCCGTAGGGTCGGGTAACCCGTCGGGTAATCGGGTATCGGGTAGGATAGGGTAGAGATAATCGGGTAATCGGGTAGGATATTACCCGAAACCGAAATAAATCATATCGGGTGCGGGTAGGGTACGGATTTCATATATTACCCGATTACCCTACCCGATTACCCGATTAAATATATATATATTTATTTATTTATCTATATATACTTATATATATTTAATTTATATTATATATTGAGATATATTTATATGTTTGTTTATTTATTTATTTATTTTTTATATTTCAAATTTATTAACGTTTGAGATTGGCAGTAAAAAGATTTATGAATTTTTTTTTACTGAATATTCTTAAATATTACAATATTTATTTATGTTGCTTTAGCGGTTTCTTTTAAATATTTTTTTAAATTTTGTTCTCGTGCAATAATGAATGTTCTATTTATTTTTTATGGTGAAAAATATTTTTTTTCTTTATTAAAGTTGGGTCGGGTAGAGTTGGTTAACTATGTAATATTTAAGATTTCGGGTATCCATTTACCCGCGGATAATCCGCATACCCGACGGGTATTACCCGAATCCTACCCGATATTTAATTTTAGGGTAATAGGGTAGGGTAAGGGTATGATAATTATATTTCGGGTAGTGAGTGGAGGTGGCCTACCCGTACCCTACCCTACCCGTTTACATCCCTAGTCATCAATGTAAAAATTGCAGCGTAAAATTCTACCCCGGTTGTTTAAATCTATGTTTTCTGGTAAAGAGGTTATTAAGATTGAAACTGCGCAGACTCTGTGATTTTTGTACAATTGGTTTATGTAAATTATACTACCTCCGTCTCATTATAATCGCTACGGAACCACCTGACACGTATGGCGATATATATTTTTAACAGATAATAACTTAAATTGTGTACAATAAAAAATTATAAAAATTTAATATTTTAAAACTACAAGATTAGACGAATCTAACAAGATCTCACTTGACTATGTTTTTCCTTACATAACTATGATAAAAATACGAATCAAACTTAAACAATGAATAGTGTAAAAAAGTCAAACGTGACAATCTAAATGAGACGGAGGAAGTATTTTACTTATCATTTGGCGATTGCAATGTTGAAGAAAAAGAACTCATATCGTCCCATAATGTTAAAAAAATTTCAAAATAGTCCCACAAATATCGAATTAGACAAATTCGTCCCATAATTACTACCCTAATAATAGCCAAATCCGTCCATGAACCAGGTTTTTTTTTGCTAATCATTGTCGAACCCGTCCATAACTATCATAATCATCAACGAACCCATCCCTTCATTAGGGAAGTTATGGGGACGGGTTCGGCAATGATTCGCAAAAAAACCGGTTCATGGATGGGTTCGGCGATGATTAGGATATGGGATGGATTCGTCTAATTCGATATTTGTGGGATGATTTTGAAAATTAAAAAAATTTATGAGACTATGTGGATTTTTTTTCCTAGAAAAAAAAAAGTAGAAATATTACTACTGCAATCTAGCAAGTTGAAAGGGGCTTAAATTTCCAATTTGCACCATGCGAAACACGTGTGGAGAAATGTATGGGCAGAGTCATTGGCATAAATGTCTGAACTCATTTTGCCCAGTGAACTAAAGTTAAAGAAAGGTCAAGAAATGGAACAACATTGTAACTTGTAAGCAAAGGCTAAAATAAAGTGGTTCAGGGAGAAGAATTCGAATAATTGGCTGATGGAAAGACATTCACTGCAACAACTAAATTATTGCAACAAATGATACAAAGTACCTATTCCATATAATTATAATGGAAATTTTGTACATCATACCCATCAAACTACATCAAAGTACGGAAGCAAAGTACACAAGCCAAAAAAAGAGTTAATAGTTAATTTAGGTCATAACAAGTAGTCATTTCCACTTTTGAGCCACAACAAGTTTGAGTTATGATTTTAGGCCATAACAAACCACTTTTGTTCAATTTTAGGCCATACCTACTTTTTAAAATAATAATTGAGCCCACCTACTCTTCTTTATTATATTTTGACCCCATCAGTTGACTTATCAACTTTTGCCCTTTTACACTTTGACCCCAAACTTTAGATTTTTCATTAAATTTAATCCAATAACCGCTCATCATGCTTCCGATAATTAAATTAAGCACTAAACTTCATACCTTGGCTTTGACCGCCTTGCTGCCGGGTTTCCTAAGCTCCGGGATTTTACGGACTTCCTCCAACCACGCAGCCGCGACCGATGGTTCACCGATTCTTGGCTCCTTCAGCAACAAACAGCACAGTCCTATTTCGTTTCCTACCTTAGGACGTATCAAGATATGAATAAAGGGTTTTTAATAATATTATCGGGGTATTTGGGATATTTGGAAGCCTGGATTTTACTGAAAAAATATTAAAATATTATTCAAACATAATTTCTCCTAATGGAGAAGACAGACACTTAGTTCCTCATGGAGGATACAAGACTCTTGGGGGGATACCCCATACTTTTACAGACTCGAAAAGAAATATGCAGAAAGAGAAATATTACAAATATTTTGAAGAGTTGGGAGGATTTTCGATGCCTTCCATCTGCTTCAAACTTCTCCATTTATAGGCGTCCGCGGACTTCAACCACGGATCCCAAACACTCTTTTTAATTTATTGTGACGTCACTGCATTCGTCACTTGCTTTGGATTCCAGCTGGTTACATTATTGTCCTGCTGTATTATTGTCCTCGGGTGGCATCTTTTTGTCAACTTTCCACCTTCTCTTGTCGGCCATTTGCTGCCAACGACTCTAGACTTTCTTTGTCGGCTTCCAATTATAGAGTATTGCCGACACCCCTTTTTCTCTTACATCCAGCTGTTTTCACTTTGGTTTGTGAAAGTTTTTTGGACGCTTCTTCCCTTTGTCCTGTTCGGATCCGGATTTCTTCTGGGTTACCCGGATCTTTGTACCGAATAGGGGTTTTTCCTGTTCTGCACAATATGGGCATATATGGTTATCCCATTGGCCAACATGCATCATGTTGCATGCCTTCTTTCTGGTAGACTCGGTTGCTGGCAATTTGTTTTCCCAGATGAGTAACCTCTTCTTTTCGAAAGAGGTTTCCGCAAACTCTGTGCTTTTTCCTGTTAAAGAATTAACCAGGAACGATCCATTTAAATTGTTTGAGAATATTTTAAACGGATATTTAACCTTTTCCATCTCGGTGAGACAGACCCAGAATCCCCATGCTCGTCGGGTGGAGATTTCATCTTCGCTGATTGAAGATACCAATGGTGCCTTCTCATCCATAGACTTAACTCTGTTGAAGGCAATCATATCAGGTCTCTGTAATTTAATAAATTGAAAGACCGGATAAGAACCTTTTCCAACTATCTCTGGTGCCGCTGAAATGAACTTAAGCTCCAGAATATCTCCTCTTTGCAGGTGCGGGTTGTTCTGCCATGATTCGTGCACCGCGCTACTTATCCATCCCGGAAGTTTTTCGATTTCCGGGAACCCTGGTGATGTAGTATGAACAGATGCTAATGCTCCAAAGTCATACCACTTCCGAACTTCTTCTGGTTTCGATCCTTCGAGCATCCATACCCTGTTGTATCTCCCGGATGTCTCGATTACTATTTTGCTGGGGTTAATTCCTCTTTTGGAAACCAGTTGTTCCCATTTTCCTTGGTAGTCCAGCCAGGCAGTAGATAGGACCTTTTCGTCTGAATTAACCTTAGAGGTGCCTGTCATTGCCCTAAGGTTAATTTCTTCCTCTTTTACCCCAGAGGCAGTGGGTTGACTTGAACTTTCGGAAATGTGACTTTCCTCTTGCTCAATATTTTTGTCGGTATCCGACAATGGTTCCTTTGAAGCAGTGCTTGAATCTGCTTCTTCATATGTGACCACTTTAGCTTTTTGGGCACATTTTTCTTTGTTTACCACGGAAGCTGATGTTTTCCTGATTGGCTCTAATACTGTTTCCCATAGTGCTGTCATTGCTATATGGGAGGCTCGTATATTGTTGCGGACCATGTCCACATCGCTCTGTTGTATTTGGCCAGCTGCTCGTGCATTGATCTCGAGCTGTCCAAAATGCTTTGATAGCTCCTCTAGGTTTTCTTTGAGGTGCCTGAATCTCGTAATGATGGAATCAGCTTCAAATGCTTCCATCCCTTGTCAAGAAATCTGCAAGAACATTTTCATGAGATTTTATAACATCAATATCATAAGTATAATATTGACATTCAGCTTGCCATCTGATAATACGAGCTTTTTCAATCTTTGATTCAAGTTTATTTTTTAAAAAAGCCCTAACATTTGTATTATCGACTTTTAATACAAATTTCTTTGCAAGTAAGAATAAAGGCCATTTTTTAAATGTTGTCCATACTGCAAAGAATTCCTTCTCGTTAATATGCCAAAGTTTGGCTTGTTGTTCAGTGAACAACCCTCCTGTGTATCTACAAGGTTCTTGACCCGTAGTTGTTTTTCTCATGAGCACTCCCGCCCATCGAAAATCATTGGCGTCTGTGTAGACTACCAGCTCATCCTCATCTTGAGGTATCGCGAGTTTTGGCAAGCTATTGCAGACTTGCTTTAGTTCACGAATTCTCTTGGTATGGATTTCTTCCCATTTCCATCTAGAGCTTTCAGTCTCTTTCAGGAGTGGTCTAAAATCCTTTCTATATTTTGCAAGGTCTTTAATAAACATACCCGCAAAATTTACAACTCCTAAGAAACTCTGAAGTTGTTTCTTGTCTTTTAATATATCAGGAAAATTGCGGATTTTCTCCACAATGTGTTCCTGTAACTCTATCCCTGCTTCATCAATTTGAACTCCTAAGAATTCAATTTTGTTAGCAGCGATAGTGGCCTTTTTCTCAGAGAGAACTAGACCTTCCCTGTGACATGCATCAGAAAATATTTCAAGATGTTTAATATGCTCTTTAATATTTCGAGATGCAATCAGAATGTCATCTATGTAGACGAACATAAACTCTAGATAATCCTTAAATAGATTATCCATCTTTCTTTGGAATATCTGAGGGGCATTAGAAAGCCCCATTGGCATAACATTCCAAATATATTGCCCTTGTGGGGTGGAGAATGCTGTGAATTTCTTCGACTCATTCTCCATCTTAATCTGATAGAAACCAGATTTGCAATCAAATTTAGAAAACACTTTAGCACCTTTGATGCAATCAATTAAGTGTTCTCTACTCGGAATATAATAACCATCAAACTGTATTATTTTGTTTATACCTTGATAGTTTATTACCAACCTGGGTTTACCTCTCTTTATTTCACCGTGGTTTCTTACCAAGAATCCAGGGCTACTATATGCTGAGACTCCAGGCTCGATGAGTTTAAGATCGATATGCTCCTTGATAATTTGTTGCATATCTTTCTTATCCTGCATATTCATTAAGATGGGTTTGTATCGAACATACTCGTATTTATATTGTTCTTTTACCTATAGAGTAGCTTCGATCTTGTTTTTATCCCACCATGCCAGAGGATCCTCATTAAAGTTTCTCTGGATAAGTCTTTTGACATTTTCGAGGGACAATTTAGTTTCCCCATCAATGTCTAATGAAGTTATATTTAATGACTTCATTTCCTGCATTGCTTCTTTGAGGTTTATAATTTCCTCAATAGAAGCTTTATCGAATCCTTGCTGTCTAAAAGACAACAAAGCCTTACCAAACTTTCTTTTATCCTGCATTTTCGGATGGGTTAGTTTGGCATCATTATCACCACGTTTGCTGCGAAATAATATAGGCATTAACATATCGAATGCCTTTTCTCTGCGCAACACCTGTATCTCATTTCCACAATTTGTGGTAAATATTAACAAATTTCTTTTGTTATCTTGAACATATTTTGTAAAGGATTGTATGAAATTATTCCCTAACAAAATATCCGCTCCTGTATCATGAAAATAAATAGGTGGCGTTTTTACCTTATACCAAGGTGTACCAAATGCGCCTCCGATCATGACATTGGCCTGTCGAATACCCTTATTTAGTACTAAGATTTTTTGGGAAAAATCTCTTCCTGCAATAATGGGTAATGATTCCATAGCTTCGCTAGGGAAAACTCCTGGTTTTGCCGTGCAAATACCTGATCCTGAATCAATATAAGCTGCAAAATATTCTGACTTATATTGTTCATATATTATCCCTACTGAGATATAAATGGAAAATGGACTTGTCATTTAATTCTGATGGTGTGACCCTTCAGATTAAATTCTATACCATTGTCCTTTCTTACCCATGGTTTATGATTTTCGAGAAAACTTAATCCCAAAATCATAACCCCATTGTCTTTTCCGGCGGTGCCTAAGACTCTGATCTCGTGTCCTGCGATTTCAATTGTTCCTTCGTAGGTACCAATTGATGGCTGCTGCAAGTAGTATAAATCATCACATGGAAAACGGTTAATCTTTTCAGTGATGTCAAATATTACTCGTATTTCTTTCCATCCTTCAGGGCATTTAATCTTTATATTATCTACCCTAATGGATTGAGGAGTTAGATCTTTGATGAACTCCTTTCCTTTATATGTCATAATTCTGTCTTCCGAAAAAGACATGCGACTTGCATACTCAATCCTAGCACTTGTTGATCTGTCTAGAATTGGATGATCTCTTATTTGTATGTCTACTCCTCCTAACCTTGGGATCTGGGTAGGATTTGGAGTCATGACTTTAGCGAATTCCTTGAAAATTCTAGGAATTTCTATATACTCTTTCCTAAGAAATAAGTCAGAATGATGACTATTGGAAAGTGCATAAGAAATTCTATAAGTTATAGAATATGGTCTATTCCATTCTTTCATCAGATCTTTTCTTTTGAAATCTTGATGAAGGGTTAGTACTCTGCTAAAATCTTGGTCGGCTAGGTTATAGGAAATTCTGGGGTGAATGTCAAACATTAGCTTCCCTGCATATAAATTTCCTACCATAGTCCCAAGAAGACCATCTCTAAGGTTATTGATCCTTCTATCAGTGACTGATAGATGTAATTCAGAATCAATACCTTCTTTGAAGGTTGCCTTAATTACTACTTCGATGGCTCCTATGTGGATCCATTTCATAGTAATGGCAATTTCCTCCTTCATTCTGCTTAATTCCTCAAGAATTTCTTCTTTAGGAATTAATTGCATATCCATAACATTACAAGTAAGTTCCATAGGCATTGCAAACTCACCTGCACTTACCTTGTAGATGATGTTATGTCTTCTCTGGTTAAGTCCCATCTGGTTAAGAACTCTTCCAATCCCGCCAATTCTGAATCCGTCATATGGGCTGAGGTTGGAATCTTGTCGCATTATTCTTTCCATGGTTCGATTCGAGATCGTCATCCTTGAAAAGAATCCAGACAGGTTTTCAGTGGTCTGAATCCTGTCCTCTTCAGTCAGACTCGGTTGAAGATCCATCTGAATACGAGTCTGAGTCACTTCTTAATTCTTCCTCATAGATACTTTCATCCGAGGGGATGTCTTCAAACTGATAGACTGGTATCAGCTTTCCATGGTAGACCGCTTCCACGATATCCTCCGTGGCTTCGTACATTCGTATCTCACGATTCTGAGGGCAATCGTGTGAGATATGACCTCTGGCTCCACACTTCCAACAATTGCAGTCCTTGAAACTTTCGTTGGCTCGGGTATGGGCTCGTCTGAACGTTCTCTTCGACGTCGTTCTCCCCGTGCTCCTTGCTGCTGAGCTAGTTGAACCTTGGGATGAACTCTTCGCCGTTCCCGTTCTCTGTCCAGTTTTGTATGATCTGGCCTTGCCCTTGGACCACCATGCTCTTCTTCTTCGGAATGGAGGTCTCCTGAAGCTCCTACTGTATGAGCTTTGACTCTTCTTCTTTCTCCTCTTTTCTTCTGATTCTCCTATAATTGTTGGAAAATCATTATTTTCACAGCAAAGAGGAGTTCTTTTTATTTTACCTCTTAGTCTCTTAATGTTCTTCTGGGCTGCTGCCTGTTGACACCATTCCCTGAGCTTATCCTTTAAGAAGGACATCCTCCGGGCTATTGAGTCCACTGTACCAGGGGGTACTGTGTACGATTGGATCAACATCTCTCTCCATGGGCTGCAGATCTTTGCAAAGAACATAGGACATGCTACTTCAGCAGTCATCTCACTTCGAAAGTAGTATTTACGAAACCAGTAGATGTATTCGTCTACTGCGCAAATACTTTTTAACTCCATACCCAATAGTGCTTGGGTATAGACCTTGATTTTTTCGGTTCTCTGTTCTTCAAAATAACCATCTCCTACAAAATGGGTTTTGAATAAGAGGCCAAATCTTTCGCAGATTGTGCTTTTGGATTCTCCTTCGAGTATTTGCTATTTTAAAGCAGTCGTGGAGTTTTTCCAGCCCAGCTTTGCCGATCCTTCGAGACTTAGCTCTATTAATCTGACAAAGTTTTCTTTATCGAGTTCCAGGGTGGTTGCTGCAATCTTCATTGAAGCTACCCATTCGTCGATCAGGTCTTCGATGTTTCGGAAGTCGATAACGTCGAGGTTCAGTGTTATGCCATATGGATTTAATGGTTGTAACATCGTCTTGGCCCACGGTGTGGATTCTGGTGCTCTACTTGGGTTCCGTCCTGGGTTTCGTCTTGCATTGAGATGCACCCTAGGATACCTGTTCATATAGAAGTCTGTACTTTCTCTCATTGGGACATCAAGCGGATCATCGTGGGTCACGTTGGATCCTGTTCCTTCCGCATAACCCAATTGAAGGACTTCATTGGGTTTTACATTAACCAGATCCATAATCCCAAGTTGAGAAAATGATTCTGCTAATTCTTGTAGATCTGATAGATCTGCCCTGGAAACACTCATTCGACTGTTTTCAGGAGATCGATCATAAGCTCTTCTTGTGATTTCTGCTTTGGAACCATAGTTGCTTTACCTTTTTGATGTAAAGCTTGTACTGGTCCAAATGCATCCCTAATATTGGCTTGGTTATTCTTGGAAGATCCAGGAATATCCTTCTGCCTTTTCTTGATATCCGAAATATCAAATTTCAGATTCAAAATCTCTTTCTTTAGATCGTGAAATAATTTCAAGATCTCCTCTGTTGACTGATTCAAGTTATCTATTTTTCCAGGTATAATTAATACCCGGTTACCATAATCTTGAATCGTTTTTTGGATTTCTCTTAAGTCCTGTGAGAACTTAGAGCTATCTGGATCAATTTCTTTCCAGTCTGTTCCTCTCATTTTTAGGAAAGAAACTAATTTTGATAATATCTTGTCCCATGGACAAGTTCAAGAAATTCCTTTGGAATTTTCTATTTTTTATTTCCAAAATTTGGAAATAACTCGTGGGTTTCAAATTAATTGAATCCATTAAATAATTAAATCTTCTCCATTAAGAAATAAAATATTATAAATAATATAATTAATATGTTCTTCAATAAAACCTAGGCTCTGATACCAATTTTCAAGCGCATTAGGTGTTATTTATATAATGAAAAATTAAGTATATTGAGAAAGGACTAAAGTAAATAAAGTCAAACTTTCTTGGGGTATGAATGAAATAAGGAAAAAGTTGTTGGGTTCCTTTATTAATTTCAAATAGGTCCTATGGCCTAAATTTTATAAAACTGTGTTTGTTATGGCCTGTTTTCATAATTGTAACTTGTTATGGCCTAAAAACGGAATAGGCTCCTTGTTATGGCCCTTTTTAACATTTAACCCCCAAAAAAATTATACCATATTTTTCTAGATGCCAATTTTTTATGATCACCAAACTTGCACTGTGGCACAAACAAAATTTACGATTGTCAGATTTGCACTTTGGCTCAAAAGTTTTGTTCCAAAGTGATCGGACCAATTCTCCGCACAACTTCCTTAAGAGCAGGGTGAAGTTTCCTTGAGGTAAGCATCAAGGCTGTCGTAGACGAATCAAGAGAGAATCCTTTCCAATACATTTCTTCAACAACTTCAGCAAAATCATCATACCCACCATGTAACAACATTCCTTGGGCTAGAACATTATAGGTAATATGGTTTGGCATTACCCCTGCACGTTTCATATTAAAATGAAGTTCTTTGGCTTCCTTGAGCAGCCCATGTTGACAGCATCCTTGAATCAAGATGGTGTACGTAACAACATTTGGTTCGACACCTTTAGAAGAAAGATTCCTAAAAATGGCCCGAGCAACATCAAGGTTCTTCCCTTTGCACAATCCAATCATCGCAATATTATAGTAACTGATATAGATTCCTTTTCCTTTGCGCTCTAATGCATCCAAAAATTCTAACGCCCCCTTGACATTGTTGAGTCAAGGTTTTGAAAGGAGTTCACAGCCGATGATTGAACACCTTGGAAGAACATCCACAGCACCAGTCTATGCGAGTGAATGGAAGAACTTTCCTTAGAGACTGGATTTGGACCCAACGGATCTTTCCTAATCAGGGGGATATATACTAATGTTTGTTTGCAGGAATCCCTCCTGAATTAGGGAAAGATCAAGCAGCCAAGATTGGGGCTAATCACAACGGCTCTTTCCCCATTTAGCATTAGTCCGTTTGAAATGGCAGAGCTCACTGCATAAGAAGAGTTTTGGAGGCTGGATTCAAACACTTCTCTTCACCCTTATTGCGAAACAACTCTGAAACTCTCTAGAGCTCTCGGAAACTATTGTTGAGAAGGATTCTCGATCTCCAGCCTTGTGTGCACAAGAAACCCATCTACTGCTGGAAGATCGACCAAGCCTTGAGCACTCCTATCGATTGCTGGTTGTTCTCTGTTCAGTTCCTGAATCTGAGATATATCAAAGGAGAGTGCTTAAGGCGAAACAGAAGGAAGCGCAACAACACTTTCATTCATACGACAAAGGAGGTCTGCTTCACAGGCTACTTCAGGGGAAACTCAAAGTGGTTGCTTTGGGGAGTTGAAATAGGTGGGAAGCCTATACCAGATCCGGGAAGGAGGCTGGTCATCACAACTATCTGTCTGGAGTTTGGAGTGAAGGCATTCAAAGTTATTTCATCTATTGTGTGTGGTTGTAAACCATAGTTGATAACACATAGTGAAATAATCTCCTGGATTGGTATCCCCCAGACGTAGGCCGAAGGCCGAACTGGGTCAACAACTCTTGTGTTGTTTATTTACTTTGTGCTTGTTTTATTCCGCTGTGCATTTTATTACACTCGATACAGTAATCTGTTTGTTCATTGTTGGTGTTCAGACACTCTCAGTGAACCACTGCACAAAGTCACTCACTTGCTTATCTAGTGGACCTAACAAGTGGTATCAGAGCCACACTCTTGCGAGAGAGATCTGTTGAAGCAAGATGAGTCAAAGGTGGAACTACACTCAGCCTCCTCTTCTCGATGGGACTAACTTTGCCTTCTGGAAGAACAAGATGCGGTCATTCCTGATGTCCATCGATGATTTGGCCTGGAATGCTGTTCTTGTCAAATATGAAGCTCCCACTGTCACTACTGATGGTACTACCAAGCCTAAAGACTTGAATGAGTGGACAGCAAAGGAGAAGAATTTGTCTAACATGAACTCCAAAGCTCTCCATGCTCTGTTCAGTGCTGTGTCAGACGATCAATACTTCCTCATTTCCAACTGCACCACAGCATTTGAGGCTTGGGAAATATTGGTAAACTCTTATGAGGGAACCACCACTGTAAGGAAATCTAAACTCATTTCTCTTGATGCTGAATTTCATAAAATTAGTATGGATGAGCATGAGTCTGTGAATAGCTTTTTTGGTAGGATTCGTACTCTAACCAACCAAGCACAACAGCTTGGTAAAACCTACTCCACTGAGGAGATAGTAACTAAGATTGTAGGTACACTTCCGGAAAGGTTCTACCCCAAGATAGCTGCCCTAGAGCTCCAAGCAAATTTTTCAACCATGAGTGTTGATGAACTTATGGGGATCTTACAGTCTTGGGAAATGACTCATTGCAAGAAGTTCAAAGGAAAATCCACAGCCTTCAAGGTGGAAACTAAACCTCTGAGCTCATCCGCTGGCAAGGAATCAAGTCCAATCCATGATGTTGAATCTGAGGATCTTGATGAAGAAGACTTGGCACTTCTAACCAAGAAATTGGCTCGTTTCCTCAGAGATAAGAAAACCAAGCAGTTTGGAAGCAAAAGAGGTGACAGCTCTTCTAGCAGAGGGTCAGAGAGAAGAAGGTCTGAGAAGCCTGTCAAGAAGCACTCCAAGGAATCCTCTGAACCCAAAGGGCCTCAATGCTTCGAATGCAAAGGTTTTGGTCATGTGAGGGCTGATTGTGCAAACCTCAGAAGCAAGTCTCCTGATGTCAAGAAGAACTACTGTGCCACGTTCAGTGATGAGGATGTTGTGGAATCCAGTGATGATGAAGGAGGAGATGGAGTTGCCTTCGTAGGGTCATGGGATTCAGAGTCTGAGTCTGAATCAGTATCTGCCTCAGGTAATTCTTCATCTCAGGTCAATACCTTTTTTACTGATGAAGCTTCTGTCTCTCCCTTCAGGGATTATGACCTTGAAATTGAAACTCTTGGGAACATGTATGATGAGACCAACCTCAGACTGGAGCAACCCAAAGTGAATTGGAAGGTGCACTGCTTGATCATGCAATAGACAGACAGGAGATTGCCTACCTCAACAATGAGTTGGATGAGTTGGTGGCAAAATTCTATGTGCAAGGAGAAGAAGCAAGAAAATACCTTCAGGAACTCAACACCTACAAAGATGAACACTTCACTCAATGGAGCCAACTCAAGGATGCTGAAAGGAGACGAGATGAACTGGAATACCTAGTTGCTTATCTGGAACCTTCTCACAGGGACCTATCTGTTACTGTGGATGAGTTAGCAGTCCAAGCTGGTGAACTCATGACCTCTAAGAGGGAACTCACAGAGCAAGTAGAGCAGCTCAGTGCTGAGAGAGATAACTTCCAACAAGAAGTGATCGAACTATCTGAAAAGGTTCACAATCTCACTACTGTCAATGGAGCACTTGTTGACCAAGTCACTGATCTCAACTGCCAGAAGGATAATCTTCAACTCCAAGTGACTGAGCTATCCAATCAAGTTCAGGAACTTTCTGCCAAGGTCACAAAGTCAGAAGAACTGACAAGCAGATTAAACAAAGGGAAAGATGTTCTTCAGGAGATCATTGCAGCTTCTAAATCCCATGGAGACAGAAGAGGAATTGGCTATGTGAGAGGACGCACTTCTTCTACTCAAAGGGTCTTTGTTAAAGAAGGTGGGAGCTCATCTGATGATAGGAGCTCCACTGACAACTCTCCCAAGGGAGCCAGCACTAGCAAGACACCTAGGAGAAAGAAGAGCAGAAGTCACAACTCTAGTGGGGAATCCTTGGAATGTGATTACTGCAGGTCCCATGGTCACATGACTAAATCTTGCAGACTTCTTGCCAGAGATGCCATGTCTGGAAAGCCTATGTTCTGGCCAGATGAGAGGTTGAAGAAGTTCTTTGCCAGAAGAGAATGGAAAGCCAAATTGAAGATGATATGCAATGTGGCATTTCACACCGCCTCCAAGTCAGGAAAGAAGTCAAGTTGGTATTTTGACAGTGGATGTTCTAGACACATGACTGGGTCAAAAGAACTTCTCACCAATTACCAAGAGATTGATGGAGGTCATGTTGTTTTTGGTGATGGCAAGAAAGGAAAGGTTGTTGGCTTAGGATCCATAGCTGAGGAAGGCTTCCCTGCCCTTAAGACTGTTTATCATGTGGAAGGACTATGTGCTAATCTAATTAGCATCAGTCACCTCTGTGACAACAAGCTCAAAGTGCTCTTTGATGATGAATGCTGTGAAGTTCTCAATGCCAAACGAGAGTGCATCTTCAAAGGATACAGGTCAAAGAATGATTGTTATATGTTGTCACAATCTTGCTTATTGTCTAACCGTGTAGGTACATCAGAAACCCACCTGTGGCATGAAAGGCTGGGTCACTTGAACTTCAAGGATCTGATTAAGTTAAGCAGGAGAGGAGGTGTTAAAGGCTTGCCTATCTTAAGGAAAGATGATGCTGACACATGCAGAGACTGCATAAAGAACAAGCAACACAGGACTTCTCACCAGACCATTGACCAGTCTGGTTCAGTCCGATGCCTTGAACTCATCCACATGGATCTGTTTGGTCCTACAGAAGTCAAGAGTCTTGGTGGTAAGCAATATGTTCTGGTTTGTGTCGATGACTATTCTAGATATACTTGGGTTTCTTTTCGTAGGGAAAAGAGTGAGGCTCTCAAAGCCTTCATCAAGCTTAGCAAGCAGTTGATCACTGAAAAGGAATGCAAAATCAAGAGGATCAGAAGTGACCATGGAGGAGAATTTGAGAGTCATGCCTTTGAGGAGTTCTGCAGTGAACTTGGAATCAAACATGAATTTTCAGCTCCAAGAACACCTCAACAGAATGGAGTGGTGGAAAGGAAGAATCGAACCATTCAAGAGATGGCCAGGGTAATGATGAACTCAAAGGATATTCCTCAATTCTTGTGGGCTGAAGCTGTTCATACTGCCTGTTACATCTCAAACAGAGTCCACTTGAGACCCAAGCATCAGAAGACTCCCTATGAACTCTGGAAGGGTAAAAAGACCACTATCTCTTATTTCCATACTTTTGGTAGTACTTGTTTTGTTCTCAATGACAGGGACAACCTTGGAAAGTTTCGAGAAAAGAGTGAAGAAGGAATACTTGTTGGATATTCTTCCACAAGCAAAGCCTACAGGGTCTATCTTCCTAACACCAGAAAGGTGGTGGAATCAGCTAATGTTACTATTGATGACAAACCTAGAAGATCTCATGATCCCATTGTTGCTAAGAGTCAAGGAGAAGCTGAGATGAACAACTCAGAACCATCCACTTCTGCCAACAAGGAGAATACACCAGTTCGTGATGTTAATACAGAAGCCAATTCTGTTCCCCCTACTCCCTCAAGGAGAGTTCACAGAAACCATGATGAAGATGACCTGATAGGTGATCTTAATGATGGAAGAAGGACTCGGATCAAGAAGAAGATCGACTACAAGGAGCTAGCAGGTCTACATTGCTTTACATCCAGAATAGAGCCAAAGAAGGTTGAGGAAGCTCTGGGAGATGAACACTGGATCCTAGCCATGCAAGAGGAACTGGAGCAGTTTGCTAGGAATGAAGTGTGGACCTTGGTAAAGAGACCAGCTGATGTGAATGTGATTGGAACCAAGTGGATCTTCAAAAACAAGACTGATGAGAATGGCAACATCACCAGGAACAAAGCCAGACTTGTTGCTCAAGGATACACACAAGTTGAAGGAGTGGATTTCTCTGAAACCTTTGCTCCTGTTGCTAGACTTGAAGCAGTAAGGTTGCTGATTGCCATTGCTTGCACATTTGAGTTTAAGCTATACCAGATGGATGTCAAAAGTGCATTTCTCAATGGGTGGCTGAAGGAAGAAGCCTATGTGGAGCAACCAAAGGGATTTGAAGATCCTCATTGTCCAGATCATGTCTACAAACTGAACAAAGCTCTTTATGGGCTTAAGCAAGCTCCAAGAGCTTGGTATGATCGCTTGTCAACCTACCTGCTTGATAAGGGATATGTTCGAGGGAATGCTGACAAGACTCTCTTCATTAAGAGAGAAGGAAAGGGGTTCCTGATAGCCCAAATATATGTCGATGACATAGTGTTTGGATCAACCTCCCTAGCCCTGAAAGATGAATTCATCAGTATCATGAGTAAGGAATTTGAAATGAGTTTGGTTGGTGAACTAACTTATTTCTTAGGTCTGCAGGTTACTCAAAAGAAAGAGGGAATTTTTCTGAACCAGTCCAAATATGCCAAAAATCTTGTGAAAAGATTTGGAATGGAGTCCAGCAAAGCTGTTCGAACTCCTATTGGGACTAATGACAAGCTGAACAAGGATGCTTCTGGTAAATCAGTTGATTGTAAATTATACCGAAGTATTATTGGTAGTTTGTTATATCTTGCAGCAAGCAGGCCAGATATCAGTTATGCTGTAGGAGTATGCGCCAGATATCAAGCGGATCCCAAAGAATCACATCTTCATGCTGCAAAAAGGATCATTCGCTATGTGGCTGGAACTGCTGATCTTGGAATTTGGTACTCCAAAAACTCAAGCATACAGCTCATTGGCTACAGTGATGCAGACTGGGCTGGATGTGCGGATGACAGAAAGAGCACCACTGGAGGATGCTTTTATGTTGGGACTAACCTTGTGAGCTGGTACAGCAAGAAGCAAAGCTCAATTTCCCTCTCCACTGCTGAAGCTGAGTACTTAGCCGCGGGAAGCTGTTGTGCTCAACTCCTTTGGATGAAGCAGATGATCAAAGACTATGGCATTAATCACAGGGAGCTGCTCCTGCTGTGTGACAACATGAGTGCGATTAACATTGCCAAAAATCCAGTCCAGCATAGCCGAACAAAGCATATCGAGATCAGACATCATTTCATTCGTGATCTGGTAGAAGATGGAATCGTGTCCATTTCACATGTTGGGAC
The DNA here is from genome assembly GCA_030278955.1 of Hygrophila difformis. Classification (NCBI taxonomy): domain Eukaryota; kingdom Viridiplantae; phylum Streptophyta; class Magnoliopsida; order Lamiales; family Acanthaceae; genus Hygrophila; species Hygrophila difformis. Next base: position 73,688,631 of record JAOANR010000001.1, read on the forward strand.
TGAACAACAACATGCAGACATATTTACTAAGGCTCTAAATGGTGAAAGGTTTGAGGCCCTCAGGCGTGAGCTTGGGCTTTGCTACCTGGACTGAGATGCTGGATCGGACTCTCCCCCATGGTGTACACTGTAAGATTCCTTAGGCCCAATTCATTAAATTATTTACTAACTTTTGGGCTGCAGGACTTATCTTGTTGAGGGGGAGAGATCAAAGCCCATCAGAGAGGCCCAAATGTCCTATCCACTGATTCTCTGATGAGCTAGTCCGGGAGCTACTGCAGAATGATCATTATTACGTCTAATCCCAGGCGGGAAAGCTTTTTTTTGTTCTTCCCTATGATCTTGAGCAGGATTTTCTTTCCTAATTGATTACGATTCGGTTCATCTTCTTCATTCTTCCACATCCTTTCGTTCACTCTTGTTCCTGTGTGCCTTCACTTGTGTCTTTGCCCTAAGGAAGTTTTGTGCAGAAAACATGGTAAAAACAAGAGGTTTGAAGAAGGCCCTCGAGTCGACTGGGGAACCCTCTTCTCCGAAAGGGAAAACAAGATTAGAAGTTGATTTTGGAAAATCACTTCAGGATTGGCATAAGGAAAGGAAGGAAATGCTTGCGAAAGCTAAAGCTGCTGTCGCCAAGGATCCTCTGGACATCCGGAATGAACTCCAGAACGCTGGCATAGCGGTTACAGAAGGTGAGTCGACGGTTGAACCCACGACTGAAAGGGTTTCCTCCACTCCTCCGGCGGTTACAGGAAATCAGACGGTTGTTGAAGAGGCCGAGACTATTTCTAGCACCATCCCTCCGCCTAGCGATGCAGCAACAATGGACTCTCCCAAGAACCTGCGCACACTTGCCAAAGCTGCTTCAGGCTCGTCAAAAGGAAAGAGCTCCAAGAAAGGTAGTAAATCTGCTTCGGTTTCTACTAATGTTGCTACAAGATCTTCTACAGGAAAGGGAGGTAAATCGACTACAGCAGAAACCCCTTCTGTGCCCACTCCTGCTGCCTCAAGGACTCCCATTGCTGCTGTCCCCTTGACCTCTGTTGCACCCTCCGGGATTGTGACTCAAGGAGCCAAGGAGAAGAATGTCTCTGATTCTCAAAGTGTTGGACAAGCCAGTCGTGGCAAAGTGTCAAGGAAGGGAGTTCCTCGTCCCAAGGTTGTTGTGGATCCTATTCAAGTCCAAACACCTGCTGCTGATTCAGATCCTACACCTCAAGCCCCTCCCAAGGAGCCTGTAGTAGTAGAAAGGCCATCGACTGAGACTCAAGCAGTGCAGACTCAGCCTGCTGGTGACAATGTTGAGGAATCATCTGGAGAAGCATCTGCAGATCATAATGAGAATGTCGAGCCAACTGGTGAGGAAACTGAAGGAGCTGCTATGGAAGTGGACAATGCTGGTGAAGGAGAGAATGTAGAAGGTACTGGTCAAGAAGTTGCTAATGAAGAAGTTGGTGATGAAGGAGTTGGTGATGATGTGAATGCTGAGTCCGAAGAAGGAGATTCAACTGAGGAAGAAAGCTCAGAGTCTGACCATGCTGAGACTGTTACTCAACCTGTGACTGGAACAAGTTCGAAGGTTGCTCAAGTTCCTCTAGAGAAAACGCCAAGGGTGGAAGTTTCTGAGAGTGAGTATGAACTTTCAGGGGAGCATCACACTGAGGGGGAGCAATCTGAAAGTGATGAGGTCCAAATAGTTCAGCAACCTGCCCCAAAAGTTCAAGCCTCTGTGTCCAAGTCTACCAGGTCCTCCAAGCGTGTCCGTGACCCAGATGAAGAACCTGAAGAAAGGAAGAAGGCCAAGGCTGACCCTAAAGCCAAAACTGGAAAAGCTGGCAAGGAGTTGCCACTTCATCCAGGAAGAGCTTCTGGATTCAAGTTTTACTACTCTGCAAGCCGCACTTACTTTGATTCAGTGATCAAGAAGAACAAGATTCGAGTGGAAAGCAGATTCTGTGGAAAGAAGTACCAAGAGTTAGGATGGACCATTTATCTGGAAGAAAGGGATTTGTTTGAATGGGCTTCTAAATGGAACAGATTCAGGCCTGATCTAGTTAGGGAATTTTATGCAAATCTTCAGAAGGGTTTTCTCCAGGAAGGATCTACTTGGTACTGCAAGAATTATACAAGGGGGGTCATCTATGAAGTCACCTCGGCCAAGATCAACAATCTACTTGGTCTGCCAGAAGTCAGCTTTGAAAGCATCTACCTTCCAGGGACTGCCTTCGATAGTGACTTAGTGGCTCATGCAGTAACCAAAGGTGAAGTCCAACACATGCCTGGTAAAGGGATCAGTCCCAAGGATCTTACACAGAAGTTCCATCTGTTGTACAAATTTTGTGCCTGCAACATTCTGCCTACTTCAAATCATTCCTTGGTGTCTCGAGAGATGTGCCACCTCATCTATGCCATTGAAGAGAAAGAACCTATCAGTTATGGCTACTTGGTACTCTCCCAATTTGGGAAACTTGCTCAGACAATCAAGAATGATGGAAAGACCTTGCTTCCATATCCTGCCCTGATCACTTCCTTACTGGAGTCAGAGAACATCTTTGGAGATAAGAAGGAGACTACAGATGAGATAAATGAGTTTGCCCTATCACAAGCTGTGCTCAAGAAGGTACCGGATCTTCCAGGCATTGATGGATCCCTCAGTCGACAAAGTGCTCTTCATAGAGCAAATGCCATCTTCTCCAGTGCTACAGAGGAGGTCAGAGTGCTGAAAGATGCCCTTGAAGCTCTAGAAAAGAAGCTGGAACAGGGACGTGCCCTCATGCCTGACTACTGGTCAGATGAACCTAATGCCATTTCACATGCTGATGATGCTGCTGAAGAATCTGGAGAAGGTTCAGAAGAGGAGTCCGAGTGATTTTTGCCAGGAATTGATCCAGAGGGGGAGTAGAAGAAATCCAAAAATTATTGCTGATGATGAGCTCTCCCTGCCTGCTGCTAAATGGGTAATATCTCTCCAACTTTCAAACTTTTACTTTATTAAGTTCTGTGATTTTTGAGATACTCTGGTACTGCTAATATTTGTTTGTGATTGTGGTTGACTGGTTGATGTTTGTGTTGGTTGACTTGATGGACAAACTGTGATGGTTGTGTTGTGAACATGCTATCTGGTTATTCATGTTATCATTCCTTTTGCTATGTGTGATTGTTATGTTTGTATCCTAATTCTGTATAGCTCTATGGGATGTACTTGGTGGTTGGGTCGTTGGTTTTGCTGTATGTTCTTAGCTAGCATTTGTAATAGATCATCATCGGTTGGATTTATTGTACTGGCTCACCTCCTGTCAAAAAGGGGGAGATTGTTGAGTCAAGGTTTTGAAAGGAGTTCACAGCCGATGATTGAACACCTTGGAAGAACATCCACAGCACCAGTCTATGCGAGTGAATGGAAGAACTTTCCTTAGAGACTGGATTTGGACCCAACGGATCTTTCCTAATCAGGGGGATATATACTAATGTTTGTTTGCAGGAATCCCTCCTGAATTAGGGAAAGATCAAGCAGCCAAGATTGGGGCTAATCACAACGGCTCTTTCCCCATTTAGCATTAGTCCGTTTGAAATGGCAGAGCTCACTGCATAAGAAGAGTTTTGGAGGCTGGATTCAAACACTTCTCTTCACCCTTATTGCGAAACAACTCTGAAACTCTCTAGAGCTCTCGGAAACTATTGTTGAGAAGGATTCTCGATCTCCAGCCTTGTGTGCACAAGAAACCCATCTACTGCTGGAAGATCGACCAAGCCTTGAGCACTCCTATCGATTGCTGGTTGTTCTCTGTTCAGTTCCTGAATCTGAGATATATCAAAGGAGAGTGCTTAAGGCGAAACAGAAGGAAGCGCAACAACACTTTCATTCATACGACAAAGGAGGTCTGCTTCACAGGCTACTTCAGGGGAAACTCAAAGTGGTTGCTTTGGGGAGTTGAAATAGGTGGGAAGCCTATACCAGATCCGGGAAGGAGGCTGGTCATCACAACTATCTGTCTGGAGTTTGGAGTGAAGGCATTCAAAGTTATTTCATCTATTGTGTGTGGTTGTAAACCATAGTTGATAACACATAGTGAAATAATCTCCTGGATTGGTATCCCCCAGACGTAGGCCGAAGGCCGAACTGGGTCAACAACTCTTGTGTTGTTTATTTACTTTGTGCTTGTTTTATTCCGCTGTGCATTTTATTACACTCGATACAGTAATCTGTTTGTTCATTGTTGGTGTTCAGACACTCTCAGTGAACCACTGCACAAAGTCACTCACTTGCTTATCTAGTGGACCTAACAGACATTACCATGCCAACACAGCCCACACACCATATTACAGTAAGTGTAGAAATCTGGCTTTAAGCCCACACTTAACAGTTCGTCAAAAGCCTGGAGTGCAAAAGAATAATTTCCCATCTGAAACAAGCCCGTTAACATTGTGTTATAAGTCACAACATTTGGCTTTAAACCACTACCACAGCAAATCCCTTGCAATGCCCGTATAGCTTCATCAAACTTCTTTGCGCTAAAATATCCATGAAATAAAATGCTGAAGGTATGAGTGTTAGGAAGAACGCTTATACTAACCATCAAATTGAACACTTTTCGAGCATCATCCAAACGGCGCTGCAAACGATAACCATCTATCAATGTAGTGTAGGAAACCACATTAGGCTCTACATTTCTGCTCCTCAGGGTCGTGATTACATCCTCTGCTGTATCGACCAACCCTTCCTTGCATAAAGCATCAACCAAGGTAATAAATGTGACAACATTCGGATATATTTTGTACCACATCATCTCTTTAAGCAACTCTGTAACTTTATTCCATCGACTCAAGTTACATAGGCCAAAAATCAAAGAACTATAGGTGACAACATTAGGTGAGATGCCATTCAGATGCATACTATAAAACATTTCTAAAGCAAAATCTACCATTCCATTCGCACAGAAGCAATGTATGAGCATGTTATGAATATGCTCGTCTGCCTTAACACCAGTTTGCTCCATTACCTTGACTAGCTCAACAGGTACAGCAGTTCCTTCAATCACACACCCATACAAAACCACATCCATCTCACACAACCTTTCTCTAACAATCTTCTTGAACAAATCTTGTGCCTCGCTAATCCTCTTTTCTCTAAGCAAACCCCTCAATAATGGACTGAAGATAAACACATCTGGAACAAGGCCAAGCTTGAAAAACGAACCCAGAATAGAAAACCCATAGTCAGTCCGCTTAGACAAACAACACTTCCTGATGGCAATGTTCATCGTATATTCGTTAATTGGAACTCGCAAACGACGCATATCATTGAAAATGGAAAGTGCAACAGAGCATTCCTTCAATTTGACTACAGATGAAAGTAAAAAAGAAAATTGCTTTATCGAAGGACGGGGCCTCAGACGGGACATTTTATCAAACATTTCAAGCGCATTATCTACACTACTTGATTCCGAGAATCACACAAGGATTCTGTTCCACGGAAGGAGTGAAGATGGGGTGGAATTCGAGAGAGAGTGGTGAAGGTACCTGATTGGTAAGCAATTGGACTGCAGATTGGGAGTTTTAAAGGCGAGAATTTTGGCCATTTCTTTTTCTCAAGAAGTGGAGTGGAGAGATACAGAGAGCAGAATGCGTAGCGGTACGTCGTATGGTATGCAGACGAATTGGGTATATGCATCTGTCTGTCTAAAGTCTTGTTGTGAATTCAATACAGTACGTTTTTTCCAATGGCAAAATAAAATGCTCTCACCTTTGAGAAAATGAACGGTCAGTGAATTGTGTTTTTCTGTGGCAAAATAAAAGTGGGCAGTGTCAGTGTACCGTACTACATTCATTTTTTTAATGAGGGTACAATTTATATATTTTTTTTTTCAATCTTGAGTAGATTGATCCAGATCTTCGAGGATTAATTTTGGGTTTAATATAGGGGTGATATCGAGTCGAGTCGAGCTCGAATAGTGGGATACTCGAGCTTGACTTGATAGCTTTTTGAGCTACTCGAGCTCGAGCTCGAGCTCGAGTCGAGTAGCATCACTCGAGCTCGAACTCGAGTATAGTTCGAGCTCGAGCTCGAGTAGCTCGAACTCTTTTTTTTTTTTACGTTTTCTCGAGCTCGAGCTCAAGTACCACCGGGTTCGAGCCCGAGTAGTTCAAGCTTGATTTTTTTTTTGTTGATTTTAAATTTTGGAACTATGACATAATAAAAACTTGATTCAATTTGATATATAAATATTTGACTAGTTATTGTAAAATTTACACTACAAGAAAATTTCAGTATAGCAACCAGAATTTGCGACCAAAACCCTCCATTAGCTAGTTAGCAACCGAATTTGCGACCGAAACCATTTGGTAGCTAGTTAGCGACCGAATTTGCGACCAAAATAATTCAATAGCTAATTAGGGACCGAAACAGGATCGAATTGGTTTGCTCGCAAAACATCTTTCATTTTTCATTTTTTTCCATTTGGCACTCAATACGATACATTTCTTAATATTACAGTACATATAAATACAAGTTCATCATATTTAAAAGTATCTTCAATACTTATATAAGGCATTTTATTACAGTCAAGTATTAAAGCGTGTCTTAGGGTTGCCGTTGCTCCGGATTCATCCCACAACATCACTACTCCATTTAGAGTGGGTATGTATTAGCCGAATAAGATTTATTAGTACCTAAATATATAAAATAAGTGAATTTATTGAATTAGTTAGTGAATTGGGTAATGAATAATATTCGGGTACCACTTATCACCTTACAATACCAACATTTGAGCTAGGTTTTGTGTAACCACATGTCTCTTATATTGGAATAATGATTTTATCCATCTGTGTGCTTTTTTGATGTTTTCCGGTTAATAGTACCCGGTTAAATTGAAATCTCGCAAACTTAAATACGTATAAGGCTCGGAAGTTGGATGCATTTAACCTCGGTTACAGTATATGCCAATAAGTATTCATTATATATTCAGTGCATTAGTTTTATTATATAATGCAGATTTCGATATATTTGTCAAATGTAATAGTAAATGTTAGTAGAAATGTGTCACATTTATAAGTAACTCCAATATTTGTGTAAGACATTTAATTACATTAAAATATTAAAGCGTGTGCGATATTATCGTGGGATTATCGTTGCTCCAGGCTCATCCCACAACATCACTAATCCATCTAGAGTGTGTATTCTTAGGTGAATATGATCTATTGATGCTCAAATGTACAACATGAGTGGATTTGGTGAACTCGATAACGAATTGTGTAATTCACAAGTCACAACATGAGATACAATGTTATTTAATTGTATATCAATTTATATTATATTACCATGTTTTAACATCATTTATATTATTTATTTTTACCTAATTATTGAATTATTTATTTAATTAATTTTAATTTTATTTTTTCAGTTCATTGAATTTCTTCTATTTTAATTTGTTAATTTAATTGTATAATTTTATTAGTTTGTAAAGTTAATTTTCTTTTTTTTATTTTTTAATTTTTCTATTATTTAATTAAGGAATTTAGTTTATTTTTATAAGATATTTCAATATTAAAATTTATTTTCTAAATTTCTAAATAAATTTATTATATTAAGAACTTATGTTATTTTAAAGTTATTTTATAATTTTATAACAATAATGATATTATTAATCTATTTTAAATTTATTCATTTTATTTTTCTATTATTTTACATTTAAATAATTATATTTTATTTTTGGCGTGTACCGGGTATGCTCAAGCCACATTGAGCCGAAGACTAATCCCTCGAGGATATGGTTGGCAGTGAATGGTTGCATCTCCAAAAGCAGAATTATTATATTTTATTTTTAAATTTAAACATGAATCTATTAATGGATCAAAATGAAAGTGGGCAATAAATAAAAGTAGAAGGAGTATTAAAAATATAAAATATATGAAAAATCTAAAATTAAAAAAAAACGAGTCAAGTACTCGACTCGACTCGGTACTCGACTCGATACTCGACGAGTACTCGATACTCGACGAGTATCGTAACCTTGTACTCGAGCTCGAGCTCGATACTCGATTAAATACTCGACTACTCGTCTCGACTCGAATTTTTCGAGTACGAGTCGAGTTTTTTCCGAGCCGAGTCCCGAGTCGAGTTCGAGTAGCTCTACTCGTTAATCACCCCTAGTCTAATATGGCCGGCCCATGTAGATTTTCGAGGAATTAGCTTTGGATCCAATGTGGTCTGGGATTACGCGATAATTCACAACAAAAAAAAATATTTATTGTTCAGCAAAAAAAGATAAATATTTATTTTTTATTATTAATAACTCAAATTATATATAAATAAAAAATCATAAATTAGTCTTGGGCTCAATATGGCCTAGGAATACCGGATACAAGAAAAAAAAACTCATAATAAAGTTGACTATATAAATCAGAAATTACGAGAATACCCGTAATAATTTTTAAATTATGTGATTTAAATTTAAAAATCAGAAATTATCTTATTTGACCATTTTTAATATAACTTCGCAAAAAATATAACAAAGGTAATATATAGATCACTTAAAAACTGAGTTTCCAACATCTACTTGCGATAAGATTGACAAGTGTATCCGGGATTTCATTTGGAAAGATGAGGGTGGGAAAGGCATTTCGCTTGTTAGCTGGGAGAAAGCTGCTTGCCCGCGGCGATTTGGAGGTCTTAGCATTCGTCGTGCTAGAGATATGAACGTAGCTTTTTGCTCGGGAAGCCAATGTCGGAATTCATACTAGGGTCTCCTAAGCCATGGGTCCAGCTCTTGATTAGTAAATATGGGAAGATCTTGACTGCTAAACCTGGTGCCTCGGTCATTTACAGGTCCTTGTCTAAGGTGGCGCCATTTTTCTTGGATGGATTTCAATGGAAAATTGGCGACGGAGGCAGCAGTTTCTGGACTTGCAGCTGGCTGAAAGGTGGGGCGATTGGACAGCGAATTCCATTCGTTCACATATCGGACTCGGCATTGAGAATCAAAGATGTATTCAAAGATGGTGTTTGGCGGTGGAATGATCTATACACCGTGATTCCGGAGGAGATTAAGCGGGAGGTTCATGATCATGGTCCTCTTGTCCTGCATAACTTGGCATGTGATAAGGTACATGTTAACGGTGAAATTTAGGATAAAAGATTTCTCTTTTATTGATGAACTTTAGAGGAAGGATTACACGAAAAATAGAGGAAAGATTACAGGAATTGAAAGGGAAAACAGTAAAGGAATTGAAAAATACTGAAAAGCTGTAAAGTGCAGGAAAGCAGTAAAGAAAGTAAAGAAAAATAAAGACGGCTTCTTCAGAAGAATTGGGGATGCCTCGCAAGTGGTACGGCATCGCATATATATAGGGGTGATGGATCTTCACTCCATGATTTGTCTGGATTTGTTTCCTTATACAGTATCTTGCCTTGATATGTTTCCTTACATGAGGCCTCCATCCTGATCTCGACACAGCTTCATTAAAGGCGGCCTCCAAGACGGCCTCCATCCTGAACCCTAAACCCAACTTTTCTGGGCCTCCATCCTTAAAGGACGGCCTCCATTCTTACGGACGGCCTCCACCATCTCGTTGGGCCCCCATGGCCTCCACCCTTACAGACGGCCTCCATTCTTACGGACGGCCTCCACCATCTCTTTGGGCCTCCATGGCCTCCACCCTTACAGACGGCCTCCATTCTTACGGACGGCCTCCACCATCTCTTTGGGCTGTGTCTACGCGGCCTCCCTCTTCCGGGCTGTGTCTACGCGGCCTCCCTCTTCCGGGCTGTGTCTACGCGGCCTCTCTCTTCCGGGTTGTGTCTACGCGGCCTCCCTCTTCCGGGCTGTGTCTACGCGGCCTCTCTCTTCCGGGCTGTGTCTACGCGGCCTCCCTCTTCCGGGCTGTGTCTACGCGGCCTCCCTCTTCCGGATATATTTTACCCAATTGGGTTAATTTATTTAGACGAGCAACTCCATTGGGCTTAATATATTTTTGCTATGTTAACAGATGCCCCCCTTGCGCTTTTAGTCGATGGAACTGAGACTGAAATTGCGCATATATTTTGTTAATGCTGCCGTCGGCAACCTCTTTTTTCCTTTCTTCTTCTTCTTTTTTTTTTCACACTTGGCCGCCACTACCATGCCCTTGACCCTTTTTTTTTTTTTACATGGCCGCCACTACCAACCTCCTTTTTTTTCTTTTTTTTTTTCAAGTGGCCGCCACCACCATGTTGGCCGCCATCCCCTTTGATTTTTTTTTTTTTGACACATGGCCGCCACTACCAACCCTTCTTCTTTTTTTTTTTTTGACACATGGCCGCCACTACCAACCCTTTTTTTTTTGACACATGGCCGCCACTACCAACCTTTTTTTTTTTTTCAAGTGGCCGCCACTACCATGTTAGCCGCCATCCACTTTACTGAGTGAGTGAGGGCCATCATCACCTTCTTCCCGAAGGCCGCCATCTTCCTCCTTGGGCGCCGCCAGCAGGAGGCCTCCACCCTTGCATGAGGCCGCCATCAAGATATTCCGTGTGTTGGTCAGCGCCGCCATCACCAGTGCACGACCGCCATACTCAGCCAGGCACCATCCTCAGTCACCGACTACTCGGCCTCCAAGGCCGCTGACGACGGCGTTCCAGGGCCACTATCCAGGGTTTTTACTATCCAAGGTTATTGCCTTGGCCACCACCCTTGGTTCGTCTTCCTCTTTATTGTGTTTCAATTCCTCAAAACGAGTCCCGTGTATAGGTAGACGCTTCTCATCTCGTTCCATAAAGAACTTTTCCAAGCGGGCCGCTTTCTCGGCCAGCTGGGCAAGATCAGTTGCATCATGCACAATTAAATATTCTTTTAGTCTCGGCAACATATTAGCCACTGCTATATTGGCTATTTCCCTTTCCGGGATTGCTATGGAACATCGGCCTTGAAGCCGTTGTAATCTACTGATAAACGTACTTGCCGCCTCATCGGCATATTGTTTGGCATTGGTAAGGTCTGCAAGGCTTACCTGTGATAGTGGAGTGTAGAACCTATCATGGAATGCACGTTCGAGGTCAGCCCAATTTTGTATCGAGTTAGGCCGCAAAGAGGCAAACCATGCGAAGGCAGGTCCGGTAAGGGATGAGCTAAACAGTCTTAGTTTCAGCCAGTCATTGGCCGCTGCTTCCCCGCACTGACCTGTGAACCTTCCGACGTGCTCCACTGTAGACTTGCTATCATCTCCTGAAAAAGATGTGAATTCTGGCATCTTGAAGCCCCTCGGATAGGGCTGCATGGTATCTACCCAGTCCGGATACGGCTTCCGGTATGTAGGCCGCTCCATCGGCTTTAGCTGGATTCCGAAGTGCTGCTGCATCATGTCCGCGAGTAACTCCGGTGAAATCACTGGTGCCTGCGTAGGAGGCATCGCAGCAGGTGTTGTGGGTGCTCCACATGGTTGTGGGGCGTGTCCTCCTGCATGGATAGGAGTGGCGGTCGGTGGCATGGGAGCCGCCATCACTCCTCCTGTCTGGGTAGCCTGCCCCCCTAGGGTTGGTGGCATCCAACCCGGGTTGAGAGGAGCCGCCACATATGGTGCAGTTGGGATGTTCGGCATCTGAGGTGCCGCCTGTCTGGGTGCCATGCTAGGTCCGGCCGCCATGCAGCCTGGTGTAGCACTGGTTGCCATCAAAGAATTTGATGGAACATATACCGGCATGGGAGGTGCCGCGTAACCCAAATTCGGCATGCGGGGTGCCGCTGTAGAGAAAGTATACGCTGTCTGGTATGAATGTGGAAACATACTGGTCACGCTTCCAGAATCCTGGAGTGGCGGCTGGCCCGGTGTGTTTCCCCACATTCGGTGTTGTCCTCCTGACGGTCCTGGATACGGAGTGCTAGGTGCCATAGTAGAACTGGATGCCGGGAGGCCTCCATCGCGCAGGGAACCGCATATCTGGCTAGTCTGGTCGGCCATGGCAGGCCGCAGGACGTCCATTAGATGCCTCGTGAGCAAAGGCATAAACTCGGCCATCGATTCCGTTATCGATAGCCGTATTTGCTCGGACAATGTAGGGGTCTGCATAATCCCTTGTAGCGGTTGAGAGGTGCTCGCCGTCTCAACGGCGTCCTCAAACGATGTTCGCTTGATTGTCTGGTCTTGTAGGGACATGTCTTCAAACTCTTGTGCCAGATCAACAATGATTCTTCCAGATCTAAGACGCATGTACTACTGAAGCAAATATGGTCTCAAATCGTGTCCCACTGGGCGTGCCAATTTGTTAACGGTGAAATTCGGGATAAATGATTTCTCTTTTATTGATGAACTTTAGAGGAAGGATTACACGAAAAATGGAGGAAAGATTACAGGAATTGAAAGGGAAAACAGTAAAGGAATTGAAAAATACTGAAAAGCTGTAAAGTGCAGGAAAGCAGTAAAGAAAGTAAAGAAAAATAAAGACGGCTTCTTCAGAAGAATTGGGAATGCCTCGCAAGTGGTACCGCATCGCATATATATAGGGGTGATGGATCTTCACTCCATGATTTGTCTGGATTTGTTTCCTTATACAGTATCTTGCCTTGATATGTTTCCTTACATGAGGCCTCCATCCTGATCTCGACACAGCTTCATTAAAGGCGGCCTCCAAGACGGCCTCCATCCTGAACCCTAAACCCAACTTTTCTGGGCCTCCATCCTTAAAGGACGGCCTCCATTCTTACGGACGGCCTCCACCATCTCTTTGGGCCCCCATGGCCTCCACCCTTACGGACGGCCTCCACCATCTCTTTGGGTCTCCATGGCCTCCACCCTCACAGACGGCCTCCATTCTTACGGACGGCCTCCACCATCTCTTTGGGGCTGTGTCTACGCGGCCTCCCTCTTCCGGGCTGTGTCTACGCGGCCTCCCTCTTCCGGGCTGTGTCTACGCGGCCTCTCTCTTCCGGGTTGTGTCTACGCGGCCTCCCTCTTCCGGGCTGTGTCTACGCGGCCTCTCTCTTCCGGACTGTGTCTACGCGGCCTCCCTCTTCCGGGCTGTGTCTACGCGGCCTCCCTCTTCCGGATATATTTTACCCAATTGGGCTAATTTATTTAGACGAGCAACTCCATTGGGCTTAATATATTTTTGCTATGTTAACAGTACATTGGATTTTTTCTAAGTCTGGTGCATATTCTGTGAAGACAGGTTATGAGTGGCTCCTACACCGACGTGGCCTGCATGGTGATCGTTTGAGGGCTTGGGCTTGGAGAATTCGTGCACCCGAGAAGGTGCGTGTGTTTGCTTGGCTAGCAGCTCACAATGCTGTGCCAACGAATGAGGTTCGACTTCACCGCAATTTAATTAGCTCGGCAACATGCAGTGTCTGTGGTCAGCTAGATGAAACCCTCATGCACCTGTTATTTCATTGCTCTTGGGCAAAGGAAGTATGGCAGCAAATGGGCGGATTTCCCACGCCTGAGTGGATCTCCAAATTCGCTGATGCTTCCCTTTTCCTTGCTCGGTTTGGCAGCCGCTGGACAGGTCTTCAGTGGGCAACCATTTGGTGTATTTGGCTTGGCAGGAATGATATGTGTTTCAATAATAATCCTCCTAATATCGCTCAAATGGTCCGTCGTGCTCGATTCCTCGGATTGGCGCCGGGCACTTCGCTATTGAGAGGTGCGATTTGTCCAATGGAATCCCAAAAATTATAGTGGGATGATCCTCCATGTGGATGGTAGCTCCTTGGGGAATCCGAGACGTGCTGGGTTTGGTGGAGTGCTTCGGGATGGGCATGGCTGCTGGTTGGAAGGGTTTTCAGGCTCAATTGGGGTGTCCCCTAATCTTGATGCGGAGATTCATGCTATTTGGAATGGTGTTAGGCGCGCTCACAGCTTGGGAATTGAGCTTCTATGTTGCTACTCTGATTCTGAGGTTGCTTTGCGGCTTATTGATCAGGACCTAAGCCCGGATCACATCCATTTTGCACTGATCCAGAATATCCGGGACATTCTTGCGTTACGTCCAAATTACACGTGGTATCATATTCTCCGTGAGGGAAACACTGTTGCTGATGCTCTGGCTCGGCGGGGATCTCGGTCGGTGGACTTCTTTACGACATGGGCCTTCCCTCCGGATGATGTCCGACCTTTGCTGCGTGCCGACATGTCTGGGACTTGGTACCCCGTTTTTAGTTTAGTGACTTTTTGGTTTTTTCTTTATTTTCTTTTCCTGTGTCTCCTTCTCTTTGTTTGTTTTTTTGTTTGTTGGCTGATGCCTCTGGCATCCTTTTTACCAAAAAAAAAACACGGAGGAATCACGAGGCAAACCTTAGTTAATCCTCCGTTAGAATACCACACGTGTTCTCTTTATCTACTTCTTTCCTAAGTACTCCTTGCGTTCCTAGTATATACTATATTTGGAATATTGAAGAATGACACGAGTTTTAAGAAATGAGGAAATGAGTTGTGGAGATATAAATAGATGAGACAGAAAGAAAGGGAAACTAGTGTGAATGGAAAAAAAAATACTACCTTCGTTCTTTTTAAATGCACATTTTGACTTTTTGGCACTGTTAATTGAGTAGCTTTGACTCGACTTTTTAATATAATTATATAAGATAAAATATAGTCAAGTGAGATCTTGTTGGATTCGTCTAATCGCATAGATTTATAATATCAAAATTTCACAATTTTTATTTGTATGCAATTTGAGTTATGAAGCATTAAAAATATGTATTGGATTGCGTGAAATGTGGGTATGTAGCATTTAAAAAGGAACGGAGGAAGTATCAAAAACGAAAATATTACAATTATTTCAAAAACAACCCAAAAAGGAAATGAGGATTTTATTCGTTTTTATCTTCATATTGGGGTTTAGAGTATGTTTTTGCCTTCTACTTCACAACAAAACACTCTTTTTAATAGTAATAATTTTAAATTTGTTTAAAATAATTGCAATATTTGAACATGAATGTAAGTAAGTTCTTTATTTTGCACTATATCCTCAATATTTGTCTGAACAATTTATTTTTTAGTTTGAAGGAAAAGTTAAAAGTATTTTTTAGAGTGTGGCATGGACTTCCACCACCATTTCTTAGTTTGTATAAGCTGTTCAGCAAAAAAAAAAAACACTTTTTAGAAGCCCGTACGTGACTCTACAATTTTTTTTAGGTGAATACCAGAGCATCTTCATGTGGTATTGAAGGATTGCCTCTCCCAAAACAGAATTTTGCATACACAAATACTTGAACTCAAGACCTTTACTTAAGCTGTTAGAGCATCATACTACTCAGGTCAACTGCGTTTGGTCTCTATAACTGTTAATAACTCATTAGTCAATGTATTGTATCCATTTTAGAAATTATATATATTCAAAATATTATGTGGATAGTTTGATGAAAAACCTACCACATTCAAATAACTCAAAAAGGGATGAAGATTTAGCCCAAGTGGTTAAGTCCCTTGACTTCCAACAGAAGGTTGGAGGTTCGATTCTCCACCGGCCCCCTATCCCTCCCTTTTATTCCCTTTGTAGTTTGTCTGACATGGGCTCTCACTACCTCTTTCCTAGCCTGTATAGGCTATTCAACAAAAAATAAATAAAAAAAATAAAAAGTAAATAAAAAAAATACAACAACATATACTGGTGCCGGAGTTCAACGGGTCAACAGACAGAGCTTCAATGCTCCCCAATATATACAGATTTGCATAAATGCATTGTTTATCTCCATAGAAATATCCTCATCCCTAGTGGTCAAGTCCCTCATTTCCCAATCATAAGTTGGAGGTTCGATCCCCACCCGGACCCTATCCCTCCCCTTTATCCCCGTATAATTTGTGTGGTTTGGACTTCCACACACCTTTGCCGACACATGAGTGTCACTGTTTACCCAAAAAAAAAACCTCAAAACCAAAAGACAACTTTAGGGTCTGTTCTACACACAGTTTTTGGGAGCTATGGTAGCTTTAACTTTTATTTTAAAACAAAAGCCCTGTTCTGTACACTAGCTTTTGGGAGCTTTTGAAAGCTTCTTTTTAGAAGCTACTTCTTGTAGCGTTAAAATAATCTAGCAAGCTTATTTATGTCCAATTACAATTTTAACCGAATAACCAACCCACTACCCAATAGTCTACATAAATATTTGTCATTTTATGTCATTTCACACATTTTTTGACAGCTACAACTAATTGTACAGAACACTTAAATAGAACTGACAGCTCCAACTTCCACAGTTCCCCACAGCTCCAGCTCGCTGTGCAAAACAGACCCTTAATCTATTAATACAATAAGTTGAATCCTAGTTTCCATGACATATACAAAAGATGGGGCATGTTATGAAATTAGCTCCTTCAGATTTCTGATTATCATCACATCTGCACCCAGACCACGAAATTAGCCCTTTTCTCCATCCGATTTAGAACCTTCCATTTCAATTCTAGATCTTTTTCTTGCCCCTTTGTTGATACGTTTAATTAAACTACCAGCACCAGTACAACCAAAGAAACAAAGTTCAGCAAAGTCCAGTTACAGAAATGGCAAGGATAGCATCAACTTCACAAATAGGGGAAGTGACAAACCGGAGAAAAATCATCACTACAAAACCTAATTCAGTTCAATTGACCAGAAAAGTTTATGACTAAATTGGCAAAAGATAAAAGAAAAATGACTAATATTATGCATACGTGTCAGGTTTAAATTAAAACCCTTGCCACGTCAGCAATTAGAATATAATTAGTGAAAAAAGGACTGATTTGGACATAATTAGCATTTGTAGAGGACTGTTTTGGTAATAAAATAGAAAAAGGACTGATTTGAATTTTTGGAAAAGAAAATGGACATATTTGTCATTTTTTCCATGGTCTTCAAGCCAAATGCATGTCCCTGGAAACACTACTGAATAACTCACAAAGGACATGACCAACAGAGAAACTCTGGAAATGATTCAGTATTTACTACTCTTTTT
Source organism: Hygrophila difformis (assembly GCA_030278955.1). Lineage (NCBI taxonomy): Eukaryota > Viridiplantae > Streptophyta > Magnoliopsida > Lamiales > Acanthaceae > Hygrophila > Hygrophila difformis. Next base: position 73,705,532 of record JAOANR010000001.1, read on the forward strand.
AAATATTGAAAATGTATAACACACAAAATCAGAAGAAACACACCTTACAACTTTCATGTAAGTATATTTAACTACAGGCCTTCAACGCTCCTTTTAACCAGCTTCAAAGTTGTCTGCCTCTGTCGTCTGTGCCTTGCTGTCCTCAGTGACCTGTGCATTGCTATCCACAGTTTTTGTAGACAATATTAGCTAATATTCTTTGGGAAAAATGTAGGTTCGACGGGGAAGTGTAGGGTAAAATGAGTTTTACAGCAGAGGAATGCAATTTATGAGTTTTACAGGACTCCATTTCAAAGGGTAAGTTCAGTCCCAACTGCAATCTTGTGTTTTGATTAAAACTTCAAAAACAAATTGCGATTCCCACCGGCCCTCTATCCCTCCCCTTTATTTCCCTTTGTAATTGTGTGGCATGGGCTCCCACCACCCCTTTCCCAGGCCTTCAAGGCTCATCCAAAAAATTGCGATTCTCTACACTCGGACACCTAAGCGTCCAAACTTGGAATATAGATCGGATTTGAAATACACTGCAGAGTAGAGTTTAACTGCATAAAATGAATATATTGTTCTTATGTGTTAAAGCAGTATTCTGACACTTTACATGCTCTGACGTATAGACAAGGAATGCAGGTATATGTGTAATGATACTGATTTTCCAATTACTTGATTATACAATTTGCTCAACCAAATTCCGAGTGTGCCTGGGAAAGATCATTAGAAGTTAATTATGTTTGTCAATCTTTTTCTTATATAATAAACTCGGTATGTGAATCAAGCTAACATACGGGTTCGAGCATGGTAATTGGTTAAAGGTAACGTACCACCCCAAAAAAAATTCACCAATGAACCCTTAGGCGTCCACGGCTCCAAAAAATAAGTATTGTTGAGTACATAACTAATTTATGAGTTGGGATACGGTGTACGGACACACTACAAGAAAAACGCGTTTTACCGACCGACATGTTGCGGGTCGGATTTACCGACCGCAGGGCCGACCGCAACATGCGGTCGGTAATTTAGAGCCGTTATGGTGGACTCGGTTTCCGGACGACCGCTGCACCGACCAAATTTAATTCGGTAGGTGTCACTACAAGAAAAAAAGGGAATACCGACCGTCAATGCGGTCGGCAAATCCCGGACACGGGTCGTTTCCCACGTTACCGACCGTCTTCCCGACCGCAGACGACGGTCGGTAATGTCGTGGTCCGAAATTTTTTGGCGACCAAGCAGGAGAAGCGGTCGCCATGTTCCCGACCGACTACCGACCGCGTTTTGGTCGGGAAACCTACCGACCAAAACTCCCGACCAATTGTTGGTCGGGAAAGACGGCCCCCACGGGCTGCGGGACCTCCTGATTACCGACCGTTTTTCGTTCGGTGTGTCGGTCGGCGAGCTTGCCGACCGACTTCCCGACCGCGTATGTGGTCGGGAAACCTGAACACTGCACCAGCAGAATTGGTTTTCCCTCAAACCAAACCTGCCAAAACCAAAATTCATAAATCCTGCCACAACATCCAAATTTCACAACATCCAATACATTTTGGATCTCATCTACACATCAATACCAAACTTCCAAGCTTCACATATTGTAAATTTGTAACATAGATCATTACATTTCATTAGTTTAAATCTTAATTCACACAACAAGAGAAACATTGGATAAGGAGTTACAAATACTAGAATTCTTGTCCAACATGTCAAAAGGGCATAGAAAGAAACAAGTCCAAGTCTATGAAAGACCATAAGTAAAAAACAAGAACAACTAATGAACACCGAGGTCACCTCCTCCTGAGCAGCCTCCAAGATCATCATCCCCGTCCCCGCGGGGTGGGGATCGAGGGCCCCGGCGTCCCAACAATCTCTCCATCTGCTCCGCCATGGTCATCTGTGACTGGGCGAGACGCTCAATAGTCGCCGTGTATGCATCGAACTGGGCCTGCGTCACAAACTGAGTAGTAGGCGGTGGAGGGGTGGAATCCACATCATCCCCGGCCCTGATCGACCTGGCAACGGAGCCTATGCCATAAATTGCCTTGCGCCTGTCCATGCCACCAGCAACATCCAGAAAGACACGATCGGGATCCAAACTACTGCCAATCTCCGGATCCTGGCTTAAGGTCTCAACAACAGCATTGAACTCGGCCTGTGTTATAAGTTTAAAAAAAATAGTCAAACAACTGAGCATTGTAGTAAATATGGAATTTAACAAGTCATTTTCTATCTGTACCTGGAGGTTCTGTGACTTGTCGCGTACCCAATTGTCCTTTTGGTGCTTTCTTGTATGCGTGTGCTCATGAAGCTCGTGCAAGTGGACAGGACCTTCCTTCTCAGCCGACTATATATATTTAACAAAAAGGTAGTGATCATAATGTGCTTCATTAAATACCATATTATTTTGACAAATGGATTTGAACATCATACCATATGATCACGAGTGGCTCGAAATGTCTTTGATCCTGCAGTGTGTGTGTGGGGAGAGCAGGTGCATCCTCCTGACCGCGCCTTCTGTTCAGCTTTCCTCTCTTGCTCTTATCCTTGAATTGTTGGGAATCCCATATGCGCCTCCAATTCTCTGCCACTAGCGCATCCCCAGGCATTGGTTTTTTCTTGGAGCGGATGTCCAAAGTGTAGTCCTTGTATCTTTTTTTTGCAAATAAAATCAGTAAATTTTCGAATATTATAATAAAACACTATTGTTGTAATTTAAAACTCACCGTGCAATGTTTTTCTTCTCCCATTCCTTCCTCACAACACGGGCATGCTCGGGAGCCCAACGAGCAACTTTCTGCAGATAAATAAATAGAGCATTTGAATTACTAGTTTGAACAACACAAAAATTATTGCAAGGTAAACTTCATACCTGGAATTCTCCCCAATAGAACTCCTTCGTTTCTTTTGACACCTTACCCCAGCTAATTCCATTCATATCCGCTCGTCTGGGATATATGTCCGTAATCTTTCTCACGACAGCGTTCGGGAAGTCGATACTTCAAGACAAGGATCGTTCGTTAAACAACGTAACTAAGATGAAGACTCGTGTTGTATAAAGTAACAATTAATTATCATTGTCAATAATGTAACATAACGTGGAATACTTACATCCCATCTGTGGCATTCGGGGCAAGGAGCACCCTGTCGAGACCTGGCTCAGCTACCGGATGAGGCACAGGTGGAACCGCCTGTGAAGACCCCGCCGATCCTATCAACAAATTCAGATCAATTTTATCATAAAGGAACTGCAGCAAATCTATTTAAAAAGTTGTTAGTACCTGGAGTGCGTGGGGGTGGTGTCTCTGGAACAGCCGTATCATCAGCAATAGGCTCAATAGGCTGCTCTTCCTGGCTGGCAGCTGCAACTGTAATTCAATATTTTTCAAATAAAGTTAAATATTTTCAAGCATGTCAAGTATATACAACATAATAAACGTAATTTACATCTTACCTGCCATACGTCGCTGATATGCCTCCCTCGCCCGCCGTATCCTTGCCGCTTCCTCGGCAGGGTAAGTGTCCGCTGTGGCGTGTTCGAAGAAGAGCCACTACCACGTTGAGACATCTGTATATGGGACAATTGTATTCCAATATAAGCTTTATAACATCTTTAAAACATACAGTGTGTAATAGTTGGTACGGTATTTAAGAAGTTTATCACATGTCAAATTTCGAAGTCCTCATCCGAAGTCTCCTATGACGGATCATCCGGATCTGTGTCATCTAAATCATCAGTATCACTGTAGGAATCAGAGTGAACTGCCTCGTCATCCCGCTGAAGCTCTACATATTGGACCACGCTATCTGTTAGGCGCTCCCTTGCAGTAGTGAAAGTCGTGGTTTCGATTCCATGATGTTCTGGAGCGTCTTCCTGAAATGCTTCCGGTTCTTCCCCAGGTCGCACAGTTATTACACCCCGCGGTTTCACTTTACATACGGCCAACCATTCATTCCTACCCGCAGCTGGCCTCATCGTTGGGAACGAAGCATAACAAACTTGTTCTGCCTGGTATGCAAATATAAAAGGATCGTATATAGGCAACGACTTTGAGTGGTTAATCTCGACCAGCTTGTACTTCTCATGGGTCCGTGTTCCAATTCCTTCACGGGGGTCAAACCATCTACATTTGAAGAATGTAGTTTGCTTCATAGGCAGCGCCGGGTACTCGATGACAATAATCTCTTCGATTATGCCATAGTAGTCTCCGGACGTGCTCGAAATGCAAACACCACTGTTGTAGGTCGATCTATGCTTGTCGTGCGATTCTGTGTGAAATTTCATCCCATTTATGAAGTACATTGAATATGAAATACCAATAGGAAGTGGCCCTTGTGCTATGTGACTCAGACATGGATTTTCGGGTGGATTTTGTGTCATATATGTCTCCAACCATCGCGGAAAGTCGTCCGACATCGCACTTTGAATATCCGCCTCACTTATCATCGGTCGTTCCTTGTGCAGCTGCTCTTCAAATGTCCTATTATTACCATTACGAGCATTGTTATCATTTTTTGCAATTTAATATGAGGTAATTGAATTTACAAAACAAATTCAGTACTTACGTGAGATAAGGTTCTATCTCTTTGCAATTTAAAATGAGGTAATTGTGAATGGCTTTCAACTCTTGTTCAGACAATCGCCTCTTCTTGGGATGACCTTGGGCACGCCCCGGGTATTTGAATACACTTGGAAGGCGATCGTCGTATTGTGTTGTGCCTCCATCATCGTTCCTTGGCACATTCCTTTCCCGGGTGAATACATGCTTCTCAAAGTAATGAGAGCAGAAAATTGAGGCTTCACGAACCATGTATGCGTTGCAGATACTTCCTTCAACATGTGCCTTGTTGCGCACAGTGCGTTTGAGTCGATTGAGATATCTACAAAACATTGAATGCATTTTTTGTATTAAACGACTGTATTGAACACAAGTTTTGAAATTTTTAAAGTACAAGCATATTCATATTATACCTTTCATAAGGGTACATCCATCTGAATTGAACGGGACCGGCAAGGCTAGCTTCATAAGGGAGGTGGACAGGTAGATGTTCCATACAATCGAAGAATGAGGGGGGGAAGATCGTCTCCAGCTTACACAGTACTACTGGAATATCTATGGCCAGTCTTTCTATATCTGCCTCTTTCAGCGTCTTCGCAGTGAGTGCCCGAAAAATATTGCTCAACTCTGTTATTGGCTCCCACACACTCTTAGGAAGTAGCTCCCGCCATCCAATTGGTAGTAGTCTTTGCATGAAAATATGACAATCATGACTTTTCATGCCAAACAATCGGTGTTTATTCATGTCAACGCATCTACCAAGATTGGATACACATCCATCAGGAAATTTTAATCCGGCGACCCATTTCAGAAACACATCCCGCTTGTCCTTGTCCATTGTATACACTGCCCTTGGGTATTTCCCTGTGCGAGGGTCCCTTTGCAGTTCGGGCCTGTTGCACAAGGTCACAATGTCCTCACGTGCTTTCGCATTGTCCTTACTCTTCCCCTGAACATCCATAACTGTATTGAACACATTTTCAAACACATTCTTCTCAATGTGCATGACGTCCAAGTTATGTCGAACCAAATTCGTCTTCCAATACGGTAGATCCCAGAATATACTCTTCTTTTTCCATCCACATGTCTTGCTTACAATTCTATTCACTTCCTCGCCTCCCACTTCGTATACACGTCGAAGGCCATGCCTTTCTATATCCGCTAGGACTTCTTCACCACTCTTACCCCTAGGTGGCGATCTATGCTCCTCCCGATCCTTCACGAATTTAGACTTATCAACTCTGAAAGGATGATTCGAAGGGAGGAACCTCCTGTGGTTATCAAACCACGACTGTTTCCCACCTTCTTTAAGCCGTATAGATTCTGTTTCTTCCATACATACTGGGCATGCAGTTTTCCCATAGGTGCTCCACCCCGACAACATAGCATACGCCGGAAAATCCCCAATTGTCCACATCAAGGCTGCCTTCATCTGAAAATTTTGTTTAGAAGAGGTGTCGTATGTAGTGATCCCAACGTCCCACAACTCTATGAGCTCGTCGATTAAGGGCTGTAAATAAACATCAATCCTCTGCTTTTGGCTAGATTTCCCTGGTATTATGCATGTTAGGAACATGTATTCATCCTTCATACACATAGAAGGAGGGAGGTTGTACGGAGTTAGTATGACTGGCCAACATGAGTATTGAGATCCCGATTGACCAAAAGGTTGAAAACCATCCGTGCATAAGCCTAATCTCACATTCCGACCATCCCTACTAAATTCTGGATGTGTGGTATCAAAGTGCTTCCATGCCTTTGAGTCACACGGGTGGCACATCTCCCCATAAGTCCCATGATGATGTCCTACATGCCACGTCATATGCTTCGCCGTCGCTTCCGACGCATACAGTCGCTTCAATCTGTTTTTAAGTGGGAAATAGAACATGTATTTCCGTCCAATCCTTGAATTCGAATTTGTTTCTCTATAGCGAGGCTCGTCACAGAACTTACATTTATCTAAGGCCGAATCAGCGCGCCAGAATAACATACACCCTTTTTCACAGCAATCAATTTTTTGAACAGGCAACCCTAACCCCTCAAGTAGTTTTTTCGCCTCGTAAAAATTCTTAATCATAGCATTATCCTCGGGGAGTGTATCAATAATTAGTTGACACAAAGTATCGAAGCACCTCTCCGATAAGTTGTGTTCGGCCTTAATATTCAACAACCTAGCAATAGTGGATAAAAGAGTCATTTTCTTGCATCCTGGCCACAAATCTTTGTCTGCCGCCTCCAACATTCGAAAGAACAACTTCTCTTGTGGATTAGGCTCCTCGGGTGGCCTAGGTTCATCACTATCTTCATTTGGTATTGTGTCGGGCCCACCAATTCCCATTCCATCGCACACCATTTGTATGTAGTCATCATCACGTGCCGACACTGATGTGGACGCCGTATTATCGGTATCGTAATAGCGACTAAATTGGTGTGGCTCTCCATGACACGTCCATATTTCGTAGTTAGGGACAAAGCCATCACGATATAGATGATATGTGATGTCATTATCAGATAGATAACATTTATTCTTACATCTACTACACGGACACCTAAGTCTTCCCTTTGCTCTATCCACGTTTGGGTTTTGATGGGACATCTGTATAAATAATTTGACCCCATTTTTAAATTCATCTATGAGTACTCCAATACTACGTCGGGAGCGGTACATCCAACTTCGGTCCATACCTATGACATTTTGAATTCCACTTGAATATTATTAATCAATCGCATGTAATCACCAAATCCTAACGGGTAAATTAGCATATTGAGGTTGTGTATAGACGATTGATGGGCAATTTCATGTTGAAACACATTATGAAACATCTGTTGTTGGGATTTTTGTTGATTGTAATTAAGTCATTTTATGTGCTAATCTTTTACAATTAACTATTATAATCTTTTAAGAATTAAGAACGATATTGGTGATATTAGGAATTAAGAATTTTCAATTTAAGAATGATATTGAAAAACAATCTTAGGAATTAAGAATTTTCAATTTAAGAATGATATTATGTTGATTTCCAAATTAAAGTAGTGCCCAAAATGTGTCTAATACTACAATATTCAATATTAAAACGATAAAGAAGAAATGTCATGGAAATCGGCATAACACTAGAGGCATTTTATTGAGTTCCCCATGGACTTGGACATGTAGCAATCGAAAATTAAATAACTATAATAACAGACATTCACAAACTCAAACCAAAATTCTAATCGACAACATCAATTCCCAATTCGAAAGGAAATAAACAATGGCACGCACAAGTAATGTATTCAAAAAATTCAACGACCAACCAACACGTTCATTTGGAAATGCCATAACTTTTTCAAATCAACTCCAAATTCAACATATCATATATGGATAATCATCTACTCGACGAGAGGATTCTATATCTCAGTCCGTAATTTCAACAATCCAAATATTTCCTACCCAAAATGCCAAAACAGCCGGCTGCCCCAACGTTAGCAATCTAATTTTTTTCCTTTAAATGATTTTGCTAACTAGAGAACACGATTACGAGCTTAATCGATCAATGTAATCAAATGCATTTTCTAAGACTATGATAAATCGAATTGTCTCGATAAAGTACCCAATCCACAATTCAAAGTTCAAATACCATTATCACCAAAAAAAAATACAAACACAATGCCACAAACGGAAAAAAATTAATCAAGATTCGAATGGAATTTTAGAGCAAAAAAAGAAGTGAATCGAATACCTCGATTGTGCACTCGAATGGGAAGGGGTGGCCGGTGGTGGTGGGACTGCCGGAGGGCAGAAATGGGGAGGGCAGGGGCTGTGCGGGGGTGGCAGCGCGTCTGCGCTCCGGCGGGCGGGGGCTGCGGGCGTCTGCGCTCCGGCGGCGACGGCGAGAGGCGACGCGTCCGGCGGCGGTTGCAGCGGCCGGGGAGGTCCTCGGCTGGGCGCTTCCTTCTCGTACGTGGAGGAGTCGACACTCGCGTGGGGTGGACGGCGCTCGAATGGCGGATGGTCGGCGGCGGCGGCGGTCGGCGAGGGGGTGGTCGGCGCTCGAACGGGTGAACGGAGGGAGTGAAATTGGAGGGGTGAATTTGGGGATGGAGACACGTAAATTGTGTTTTCACTGAATTGGGGCGCAAATATACGACCTAGGTTACCGACCGTCTGTGCGGTCGGTAACCCGGTCGGTATTACCGACCACAGGACCCGCGGTCGGTAACTCGGTCGTTTCGGAATTGGGTCCCCACCCAACGGTTACATTTTGCCGACCGCCTTTGCGGTCGGTAACCCGGTCGGTAAATCCGACCCGCACGATGACGGTCGGCAAATGCGGTCGATAATTCACTTTTTTCTTGTAGTGTGTTACCGACCGCAATTGCGGTCGGTAATTTTTTTCAATTTTTAAAATTTTTTATTATTTTTTTAAAAAATAAAATAATCTACCGAGCGTATTACCGACCGAAATTTCGGTCGCTAAATTCTTTTCACATTTTTTATTTTTTATTTTTAATAAATATTTCTAAAAAATAAAATAATCTACCGACCGAAATTTCGGTCGCTAAATTTTTTTCAATTTTTTATTTTTTATTTTTAATAAATATTTCTTTAATTATCTTATTAATTATTTTATTTAATTTAGTGATTTTAGGTTTTATTATGTAATTACTCCCTCCTTTTTTTTTAACTTCACCCATCCTACACTGCACGCAATACAATGCACATTTTCAATCATCAATATCTCATATTATATATAAGTAAAAATTATAAAAGTTTGATATTCTAAAACTACGTGATTAGACGAATCCAACAAGATCTCACTTGACTATGTTTTATCTTATATAACTATATGAAAAAGTTAAATTAAAGTTACTCAATGAATAGTATCTACTATGCTAATGGTGAACTTAAAAAAAACGGAGGGAGTATTTTATTTTGTATTTTAGAATTTAATTAATGAAATTTAATATTATTTAATTAATACTCCCTCTGTCCCAATTAAGATGTCCTGTTTGACTTCTGCGCACAATCCAATGCACTTTTCTAATCGTTAATAACTCAAAATATATACAAGTAAAAATTATACAAAATATATATTCTAAAACTATACGATTAGACGAATCTAACAAGACCGAAATCGACTATTTTTTTCAAATATATACTTATAATAATATTGAGTCAAAGTTGAACAATGAACAGTGTCAAAAAGTCAAACAAGACATCTTACATGGGACGGAGGGAGTATAATTTTAATTTTTATTTTATATTTTAATTTAGTTTCTAATTTTCACATTTATATGTATATATGTACTTATATAGATTATATATACAACGTTTCATAAAATGACATGAAACATGTGGTGCAAAGATGGCACATGAGCAAGGGATTCCACTCCCTTACCCGCGTTCGAGGCCTCTGTTCAGCAAAATCTTTCAACATATTTTCAGCAAAATCTTTCAACATATTTGAGAAGGTATACTATATAGATACATGACGGAATATGATTGATGGGCTAGAGAACTAGCCCAGCTGGTTAGGGTTGTGGTTGTGTGTACTGAGGTCATTGTTTCAAGCCCCCTCCTGAGCACGCCCTTTTCCAATAAAAGAGACCGCACGATGCGGTCGGTAATTCGGTCGGTAAACTCAACTGGGACCTTTCGTGACTAGATATTACCGACGCATAACATATGCGGTCGGCGGGCCCCCGACCCCAATTTTTCTGGTCGGCGCTGGATTTCGGAGACCAACAGTTTACCGACCGACACCTCCGGTCGGCGGTGCGGTCGGTAAGCCCTGGGACGACCCGCGTCCTTGGGTTACCGACCGCATGTGTGGTCGGTAAACTCAATTTTTCTTGTAGTGACATGTTTCTCCCTGCAGGGCCGGTTCTGACATTTTGGGGGCCCAAGGCATAATAAAATAATAAGTTCCCTTTTTAATGAATATTTTGGTATTCCCTGCCTTATTGAGTCCAAAACCAATCACTCAAGTATCTGATGGGTATTGAAGGGTTTTCTATTTCAAAGTAGAATTTTGCATACACAAATACTCGAACCTGAGAAATTTGCTTAAGATAATATTTCCTTATTGAATCTAAATAAATATTCTTAAAAAAATAAAAGTTTGTCGATATAAATGATTTTTTTTTCTTATGTTCATAAAATGTTGTAATTTTGGGTGGAAAAAACTAAATAAGAAATTAATGGTTAGTTTTGCTCTACTAAGAGAGGAAAACATAAAGAATTAAGTGAAAAATTAATATCATAGCAACAAAAAATTATTATTAAAATTTTAAAATAAAATTTGGGCTCCTTTTAAATGGGGGCCCTGGGCAATTGCACCTCTGGCCGGTCCTCGGCCCTGTCTCCCTGGTCCATAATGCAAAATAAAAAATATATATTCTCTTTTATCATTGTTTATGTTTGTATCTTACAACACTGATACATTTATTTGATTTTGAACAGTTGAGCAAAAAACAAGCAACACAAAACATTACTTGTATGACTAATCTGAAGTGGTAGCAATGCTCTAATCTATTACAGGGAAGCTGCAGATCCTCCAGCCTAATATGATGAGGATACTGCATGCTCCAATGGAGCCGCATAGCTATACCAAATGACAAATGTAAAACATTAAAAGAGATTGATACATAAATCCATAAACCAAAAAAACTACCTGCCGCACAAAAAAAAAAAAAAAAACATATTGTTTGTTCCTGTTTGTACCTGCGACAGACTTTGCTCTAATCTTTTAATTGATGCTACACTAACAAAATATTCAGTAAATGCATGCAATAAAATAGTCGTTATGGCAAGTATTTCAGACCTCATTTCGAAAGGCTTGACCAATTTGTGCAGCTGCGACAAGAAGCTTGTTGCCATTGTAGTAATAGAAGTCCTTAAACATCCCAATGTACTCACCCAGGACCAAAAGGTCAAATTGATATTCGAAAAATCAGATTGAAAGGATAGGGGTCTGACACGAAGAGCAGTGAGAATGCAGAGGATAGCATAGATGATGACGAGGAGAGTGATGAAAATGATGGAGCAGAGCACTAAGAATGAAGGGGGTGAAAGTATATGGTGATGACAATGACAAGAAGCAAGTATGTATTATATTAGTTCAGGGTTAAAACTAAAGTGCATTGCATACAAGTATATTCTTGTAAAGAATTTACAGTAAAGAGTGCATTTACAAGAATCAATTCTCAACCGCGTCTCCAACTATTACACTTCCCCATCACCACAATCCACTGAAAATCAGCAAACCTCTAAAAGAAATTAAAACCCAATTTCCATCAAAACTAAACTCTTGCCACAGGAGCAAGGGATTCTTTCTAGTCCAATTTCCACCTCCACCATGCGATGCACATCCGAGGAATAACGTATGTGCAGAATCGTGGCATAAATGTCTTAAAACTCATTCTAGCCGGTCACCCAGAGGTAAAGAAATGAAATGACATCGTAACTTGTAAGCACAGGCAGAGATTGGAGTTGGGTCAGGCTGGGCAAAATTGGGGGTCAGCCTAGACGCCCACTCGACATAAATTGAGACAAGACAACCAGGCTATGCTCGAAAACAACCTGTACGCGTTTTCATCACTTAATCATCAACTAGGTGTCTGACTTGATATCCATGTTGAAAATAATAATGAGTGAAATAATAAAAATAAATAAATCTAAAAATACTTGTACAGTACAGGAACGAAGTTTAAAAAAGCAGTTACATCACCGACCATACCTTTAGGTTGGGTCTAAATATAAATATTCAAGAGCAAGGCCAGGGGATATACAACATACAACTCAACACAGTGCTCAAAAGTTTTGTTTCAAAGTAATCGGACCAAATCTCCGCACAACATCAATAAGAGCAGACTGAAGTTTCTTTGAGGTAAGCATCAAGGCTGTCGTAGACGAATCAAGAGAGAAACCTTTTCCATACATTTCTTCAACAACTTCAGTAGCATCACCATAGCCACCATGTATTAACATTCCCCGGACAAGAACATTATAGGTAATATGGTTTGGTACTAAGCCTGCACATTTCATATTCAAGAGAAGTTCTTTGGCTTCCTTGAGCTTCCCGTGTTGACAGCATCCTTGAATCAAGATGGTGTAAGTAACAACATCAGGTTCCAGGCCTTTAGAATGAAGACTATTAAAAATGGTCCAAGCAACATCAAGGTTCTTCCTTTTGCACAATCCATTCATCGCAATATTATAGTAACCAATATGAAGTGCTTCTCCTTTGCACTCTAACACATCCAACAATTCTAGTGCGCCCTTGACATTACCATTCCAACACAGCCCATACAACATATCACAATAGGTGTAGAAATTTGCTTTTAAGCCCACTCTTACCATTTCGTTAAAAACATGAAGTGCAAAAGAATACTTTCCCATCCTAAACAGGCCCTTTAACATTGTGGTGTAAGTCACAATATTTGGCTTTAAATTATTACGGGAAATCTCGTTAAATGTAAGCATAGCATCTTTAAACTTCTTCGCTCTAAAATATCCATGGATTAAAATGTTGAAGGTATAAATGTTAGGAAGAATGCTCATACTAACCATCAAATTGAACACTTTTCGCGCATCATCCATATGACCTTGCAAACAATGCCCATCTATCAATGTAGTATAGGAAACCACATCAGGCTCTACATTTCTGCTCCTCATGGTCGTGATTACATCCTGTGCTGTATCCACATACCCTTCCTTGTATAAAGCATCCATCAAGGTAGTAAATGTGACCACATTCGGATATATTTTCCACCACATCATCTCTTTAAGCAACACTGTAACTTCATTCCATCGGCTCAAGTTACATAGGCCAAAAATTAAAGAATTATAGGTGACAATATCAGGTGAAATGCCTTTCTGATGCATTCTATAAAAGATCTTTAAAGCAGTATCTACAACTCCATCCGCACAAAAGCAATGTATGAGGATGTTATGAATATGCTCGTTTGCCTTAACACCACTTTTCTCCATTACCTTGACTAGCTCAACTGCTACAGCAGAGTTTCCTGACTTGCAAAGTCCATCAACCACACATCCATATAGAACCACATTCATCTCACATAACCTTTCTCTAACAATCTTCTTCAACAAATCCTGTGCCTCGCTAATCCTATTTTCTCTAAACAAACCCTTCAATAATGGACTGAAGGTATGCGCAGTTGGAACATAGCCAAGTTTAAACGACAAACCCAGAACAGAAAATCCATAGTCAGTCCGATTAGATAAGCTACAACTGTTGATGGCAATGTTCATCGTATATTCGTTAATTGGAATGCGCAAAAGACGCATATCCTTGAAAATGGAAAGCGCAACAGAGAATTCTTTCAATTTGACTACAGATGACAGTAATGAATTAAACTGCTTTATTGAAGGAGGAGGCCTCATTCGAGACATTTTATCAAACACTTCAAGTGCATTATCTACACCACTTAGATTCCGACAATCCCCCAAGGATTCTGTTCCAAAGCAGCAATATAAAGTGTGAAGAGGGGGTGGAATTCGAGAGAGAGTGGTGAAGATACCTGATTTGTAAGCAATTGGAGTCCATATTGGGAATTTGCCCAGTTTAAAGCCGAGAATTTTGGCCATTGTTTCTGAAGGGGAGAGAGAGAGAGGGGGGAAAGCGGGCAGTGAATAAACTTGATGCATAAAGACGTTTATAAATCATTGATTGTGTGAAAATAAAACGCTTTCATTTTTGAGAAAATGAACTCAATGCTGTCAAAAGCGGGCAGTGAAATGTAGAAATAGCATGTGTTGCTGTAATAAAGTTAAAGCTAAAATTCTCACTCTCTAGTCGGAAAAATTAACATTTTAGTCCTTTATGTTTTAAAATTTACCAAAATGGTACTCTTCATTTTAATTGGAAAAATTGGTCCCATAAATTTGATGTTTTCTCCAATTTGGTCATTTGGGCATAATAAACCTAATTAATATTTAATGCAAAATAATTAAGTCATTAATGTTGATTCCACAACTTTTAATTAAATGGGTCTAACCCATAACACATTTATAAAAATCCTTTTTGTTAAAAAAAAACTATTTTATTCAAATAAAATTACCTTTTATTAAAATCTAATTTTATTTAAACAAAATAATCATTTATCAAAAATCCATATTATTCGAACAAAAGTAGGGTTATTAGTTGACCCATTTAATTAAGTGTTGCGAGACGTATATTAATGGTTTAATACTCCTTTATTACATATTAATTAAATTTATTATGTCAAAGGATTAAATTGGAGAAAAAAATCAAACCTAGAGGACTCATTTTTCAATTGAAAAGCAGATGACTATTTTGGTAAATTTTGAAACTTAAAGACTAATTTGTTAATTTTTCCCTCTCTAGTCTCACCCACTCTCTTTGAATTGCTCATCTTATCTTTCACTCACGTCACATTTATTACCAAGAAATATAAGTATATTTCACAACAATGTTCCTGTGTTCTGTAGATTCTGCGGGGGGGTTTTCTACCCTCGATTTTGAATCTTTCTTTTATTTACTGCTTTAATTTTCTCCCTCTCCGCCTATGTTCTGTAGATTTTTTAGTTTTTCCCTTTGCCGACGTGCTAGCCGCGTCCTTTCACCAAAAAAAAAAAACAAACAAACAAACAAACAATGTTCCTGTTAATAATATTTCTCAATTTAAATTTAAGTCTATTATACTCTTGTATGTACTAGTACAACCCGAATCCGCGAAGTGTTGTAGCCCGTACCGGTACGGGTATGGTTGAACAAAACATTTGAGCCCAAAATCTTACCACTAAACTATGGAACTGAAATAGAATCGAATTCTTAGTTAATCGAAACATTTGGGTTTATTTGTTGAAAGTGAATTAAGCAATTTTATAGTAGTTTGATTATTCTCTAAGTTAATAGTTTTATTTTTTGTTAAATACTAATATAAATTACTCTCAATTTGGATTAATTGTTTTTTCAAGATGTGTAACCATGTGTTTAACTCCTTCCAGATATTCAATTAATATTTTCAAATAGATAATAAGTAAAATAGTCCACCAAAAAAGATCCTTCCACTTTTAGGCTACGATATTTTGATTTAGGGAAATGAGCCATTAGAAGGATTTCGGGCCCGAATTTAGGTCATTTGGCCGGAATTCGGTCCGCGATATCGATGGCCTACAAGTGGAAATGACTCCTTCTCGTGGCCTATTTTATTTTTTTTCAATTATTTTTTATTTTTTCAATTATTTACTTATTTTATGTAAATAATATTTTTTATTTATGTCGTACTTTCTTTTTTTTCTTGTTCCCACATTTTTATTTTATTTTTTACTTTATAATTTATTTCAATTTGTATTTGTTTTACTTATTTTATTATAAATTAATTTTAGTGTAAAAATAAATTCGAATTAATTTTAGTGTAAAAATAAATTATTTAGTGTATATTTTACTTATTTCTTGTTTATTTGAACTAAATTTGTTTTAGTGTAAAAATAAGTAAAACAAATAAAAATTCAAATAAATTATAAAGTAAAAAATAAACATGTTTTATTATTAGTATCCCAAAATTTTCGGACACGGTAATTTATGTAAGGATAATTATATTAGTGTTAAAAAAAAGGTAACTTCAGAATTTATATAATGTGATTGTAATGAATTTACACTTTTAATTTATTTATTTATGTGTGATTTACTTATATGTGGTTGTTGTTGGATTGGAATTATTAATGGTAGTAGGTTTGAAAGTTTAATGTGTTTATTTATTAATGTGATATGATGGTAGCCTTGGCGATTAATATTTAATTATTTTTTAAAATGGAAATGAAATAAAAATGTTGGAAGAAGAAAAAAAAGTAGGACATAAAGAATG
Organism: Hygrophila difformis; assembly: GCA_030278955.1. Lineage (NCBI taxonomy): Eukaryota > Viridiplantae > Streptophyta > Magnoliopsida > Lamiales > Acanthaceae > Hygrophila > Hygrophila difformis. Next base: position 73,721,908 of record JAOANR010000001.1, read on the forward strand.
GCACAGAATTACCATTATTTATTTTAATTACATAAAAAGAAAAAATAATTGAAAAAAACTAAAATAGGCCACCAGAAGGAATCATTTTCACTTTTAGACCATCGCAGCCCAAATTCTGGCCAAATGGCCTAAAAATTGGGCTCGAAATCATTCTAATAGCCCATTTACCTAAATCAAAATATCGTGGGCCAAAAATTGAATGACCTACTAAACTCATCAGGGAATTGTTACTAAACTCAGTAGCAGTAGTGCAAAATTGTGGATGTTTTGAATTATGAAAATATGGATTGGTAGTAGTGCACAATGACCTATGCAATTCTAATTTTATTTGCATATTTAATCATATGCTGGTGTTGAAATCCTCTACCTTGATATTCCTTTTGGGTTTTGCTATCTGTTTGATATGATATGCATGATGGATTCACAAATAGGAGAGCATTGTAGGTAAGCTGCTCATTTGACATTCCCATTTTGGGAGTTGTGATTTAAGGTGCAGTTTTGATTGTTTTTCTCAAGCCTGAAATGCACATTACATGTGTCTTATTTTCAAGCCCAGGGCATATATATGAAAATCACAATAAATAAGTCGCTTAAGGCTTAGTTAATACTACAAGTCCCATTGTCATGATTTCTTCTACTAATTATACGTAAACATTGCTGTGTTAAACTCTACCCGGTTGGTTTAAATACATGTTTTCTGGTAATGAGGTCATTAAGATTGAAACTGCAGGCTCTGTGATTTTTGTCCAATCGGTTTATGTGCATTCTATTTTGCTCATCATTTGGGAATCGAAATGTGCCATGTTCACCTATTCCTGCTTCTCTCTTGAACATCTGTTCTTCGACAAACAGAGGTTCAGCGGTCCCTAATACCCCATTTGATTTCACTTAATGCAATGGTACCACAACCAAATCGATGCAAATGGTACGTCCCAACGAAAAAACCTACCACATTCAAATAACTAAGAAAAAATAACATTATTAGATTGTTCAATGACATATTAAAATACAAGAAATGAGGACAAGATGGTGCAAAGAGTGAGTAAAACTTTTACATTTATAGTATTTGTTTGGTTGTCCTCCATGGATGTGTTTGCCTTGTCATTGTTGGAGCAAGATGCAATAGTGTTCAACTGTTCCAATAAATAAATGGATGGAAAATAACAGGGGATGTTTGATTTGCTGCATAATAGCTTGATGGACTCTGATTTTATTATATGGAGTATACAATAATCTGATTTACACCTTTCATTGTATTGGGATGTCTCAGCAATCACCACACCTCATGTTAAAAGTTTCAAAGACTATTGAGTGCTGTAGTTGCCTTCTTGTTGAAATACACCTTTACAAGATACAACTATCATGTAAACATATTATTTAACTACACGCCTCCAACGCTCCTTTAGACCAGCTTCAAAGTCGTCTGCCTCTGTGGTCTGTGCCTTGCTGTCCTCCGTGACCTCTGCATTTCTATCCACAGATTTCGTAGACAATATTAGCTATTATTCTTTGGGAAAGTGTAGGGTCAATGGGGAAGTGTAGGGTAAAATGTGATTTACAACAGAGGAATTCAATTTATGAGTGATTACAGGACTTCATTTCCAAAGAAGTTCAGTCCCAACTGCAATGTCGTGTTTGATTAAAACTTCAAAAACAAATTCACTGCAAGTTTCAGGAATTTCTAAAAACTTGAATATCAGCAAAGGCTAAACATAGTGTTTAGGGAGAGGAAGAGGAATTCAGATAAAGTATCTAATGGAAAGACACCTTCACTACGGAATTATTATAACAAAATATAAACAAAAATAAGTAATACTAAAAATACTAGTACAGTCCAGAAGCAAAGTGTAAGAAAGAAGTTAAATAAGGTTGGGTGAACTAAATATAAATATTCGACAGCAAGGCAAGAGGATATGACCATACTTTCCCAGACATGAATTCTTATTGATTATAGGAGTACAACTCAAACCTGTGCTCAAAAGTTTTATTTCAAAGTAATAGGACCAAATCTCCGCACAACATCAATAAGAGCAGGCTGAAGTTTCCTTGAGGTAAGCATCAAGGCTGTCGTAGACGAATCAAGAGAGAATCCTTTTCCATACATTTCTTCAACAATTTCAGCAGCATCACCATAGCCACCATGTAATAACATTCCCTGCACAAGACGATTATAGGTAATATGGTTTGGCACTAACCCTGCACATTTCATATTCATGAGAAGTTCTTTGGCTTCCTTGAGCTTCCCGTGTTGACAGCATCCTTGAATCAAGATGGTGTAAGTAACAACATCTGGTTCCAAGCCTTTAGAATGAAGATTACCGAAAATGGCCCGAGCAACATCAAGGTTCTTCTTCCTTTTGCACAATCCATTCATCGCAATATTATAGTAACCAATATGGAGTGCTTCTCCTTTGCGCTCTAATGCATCCAAAAATTTTAATGCGCCCTTCAGATTACCATGCCAACATAGCCCATACAACATATTACAATATGTGTAGAAAGTTGGTTTCAAGCCCAGACTTACCAGTTCGTCAACAACGTGAAGTGCACAAGAATACTTCCCCATCTGAAACAAGCCCTTTAACATCGTGTTGTAAGTCACAATATTTGGCTTTAAATTATTATAAGAAATCTCATTGAATGTAAGTATAGCATCTTTAAACTTCTTCGCTCTAAAATATCCATGGATTAAAATGCTGAAGGTATGAATGTTAGGAAGAATGCTCATACTAACCATTGAATTGAACACTTTTCGAGCATCATCCAAATGACCTTGCAAACAATAACCATCTATCAATATATTATAGGAAACCACATTAGGCTCTACATTTCTGCTCCTCATGGTCTTGACTACATCTTCTGCTTTATCGACCAACCCTTCCTTGCATAAAGCATCCATCAAGGTATTAAATGTCACAACATTCAGGTATATTTTGCACCACATCATCTCTTTAAGCAACACTGTAACTTCATTCCATCGACTCAAATTACATAGGCCAAAAATCAAAGAATTATAGATGACAATATCAGGTGAGATGCCTTTCTGATGCATTCCATAAAAGATCTTTAAAGCAGTATCTACCATTCCATCCGCACAAAAGCAATGTATGAGCATGTTATGAATATGCTCGTTTGCCCTAACACCACTTTTCTCCATTATCTTGACTAGCTCAACAGCTAGAGCAGAGTTACCTGACTTGCAAAGCCCATCAATCACACACCCATATAAAACCACATTCATCTCACACAACCTTTCTCTGACAATCTTCTTCAACAAATCTTGCGCCTCTCTAATCCTATTTTCTCGAAACAAACCCTTCAATAATGGACTGAAGGTACGCGCATTCGGAACATGGCCAAGTTTAAAAAACCAACCCAGAATAGAAAACCCATATTCAGTCCGATTAGATAAGCAACAAGTGTTGATGGCAATGCTCATCGTATATTCGTTAATTGGAACTCGCAAACGACGCATATCCTTGAAAATGGAAAGTGCAACAGAGTATTCCTTCAATTTGACTACAGATGAAAGTAACGAAGTAAATTGCTTTATAGAAGGACGAGGCCTCATTCGGGACATTTTATCAAACACTTCAAGGGCATTATCTACACCGCTTAGATTCCTACAATCCCCTAAGGATGCTGTTCCAAAGCAGCAATGTAAAGAACGAAGAGGGGATGGAATCCGAGAGAGAGTCGAAAAGGTACCTGATTCGTAAGCAATTGGAGTGAAGATTGGGAATTTGCCCAGTTTACAGCCGAGAATTTTGGCCATTGTTTTCTGAAGAAATGGAGAGAATAGAGAAAGCAGAATGCGGATGGAGGGAAGGGAGGGTATGCAGCAGACGAATTGGGTACTGTTATAGTGAACCTTACAACATAACGCTTTTAGAAATCACTGATTGTGGATACCGCTTTTTGCCTTCTCAGGCAAACCAAAAGAAATGCTTTTAAAACTAAGTGGGCACTGTTATAGTGAAACCTACTACAGTGATTTTTCAATAAAGCATAATTTATATACTTTTTATATAAGTCAAAATATATTATTTATCTTTAAGACTTAAGAGCTTAAATTATACATATAATTTTTTTAAAATATTTTGATATTTTAAAACAATTTTATTAGATGAATTGTTCAATTCTGGTGTATTTTTCAGAAATTATTTTAGCAAAAGATATGAACAATAAACCCATTGCTTTTAAAAGCGGACAGCATAGTGTATTCTCTTTTTATACTGTGAGCGGATCCGCTAGCGGATAGCGAATTCAGATAGAGAACTGTGAGACAATCTGCTCTTTGAATCTACTAACGGATCGGTTGAGTCCCAAACATCGCAAATGGTTTCAGTACTTTTTATACTTGATTTCAATATTTTTTCTGGTTATTTGGTTATTTTAACAATTTCTTATTAATTATTTGATTAAGAGTTTTAATTGTGATTAACCATTATATTTAATGTGCCAATATTTTCTTTATTGGTCTAATCCTTTTTCATGTTATTGTAGTTTTTGGATTTCTTCATTTATCCATAGACTTTAACCTAATTCTTGCATTATAAGGCCTTTTCTATTTAAGAATTGTAAACATTTTACTTTTGCTTCTACTTGTATTTTAACAATTTCTTTTTTAATGTGGTATCTTTCGGTCGCAGTTTTCTCCTATTTACTGAGATTTCTTATTGTTTTAGAAGTCATTTTAGTGTTCGTCACTAATATGATCTATGAAACCTATTTTAGAATCCAATAGTTCCGATTTTCTTATTTCAAGTTGAGTTGAGTTTTCATTAATAACTTCTTCATAATAACCAATCAAACTAAAATGGGTAATTATTTCTTCGTCATGGTTTAACTCTTACAAGAATTTATGCATATCTTCTTCACATATTTCATTGGGTCCGGTTATGGTGCGATTGAACAAATCCGCAGCACATCAAGGCGAAAATCTTGATCGTCCAATTAAAATCCAATGGTTGTAAATGCAAAAGGGTAAAGTTGTCCAATTAAAATATGGAACGGTTTTATTAATTACGAAATTAACGGATTAGTACGTATCTTTAACGGATTTATTGCATATCTTAAACGGATTTGTATCCTAAAATATCTTACAACAGAAAAAATCACTAAAAATCACTATGTTTTTATTTTTAGCGAAATTATTAATTCCTAATTAAAACATTATTCTTTTCAGCGATACATCACTATGCTTCATTTCATCGAGAGTGTAACATTATTTTCAGCGATACAACGTTATTCTTTTCAGCGAGGAAAAGTTATTCATTTCAGCGAGAATGCCACATTATTTTCAGCAATGACTTCAAATTCCTTTCTCCGAGATGTGCAACTAATACACTTTGCAGAGATATTATATCTTTTCAGCGATGCAGAATGCAGGATGCATCATATGTTTTTATTTTTAACGAAATTATTAATTCCTAATTACAACATATTACTGTCACAAATTATATTCATTTGTATCATTATTTTCAGCGATACAACATTATTCTTTTCAGCGATGGAAATCCCTTCATTTCAGCGAGAGTGCGTCATTATTTTCAGCGATGACTTTTGAAAAATAATGGTACACTCTCGATGAAGTGCAATTGTTTTCGTCGAGATACTACACTTTGCAGAGATATTATATCTTTTCAGCGATGTTTACGTACTCTTTTCAGCGATGAATGATATACTCTTTAAGCGATTTCACTTTGTACTTTTCAGCGATACATCATATGTTTTTATTTTTAACGAAATTATTAATTCCTAATTACAACATATTACTGACACAAATTATATTAATTTGTATCATTATTTTCAGCGATACATTGTTATTCTTTTCAGCGATATAACTTACTTCATTTCAGCGAGAGTGTGCCATTATTTTCAGCGATGACTTGAAAAATAATGGTACACTATTGATGAAGTGCAACTGTTTTCTTTAAGATACTATTTTTAACGAAATTATTGATTCCTAATTAAAACATATTAATTTGTATCATTATTTTCAGCGATATAACATTATACTTTTCAGCGATGGTATGTGCTTCATTTCATCGAGATTGTACTATTATTTTCAGCGATGATTGAGATTCCTTTAAGCGAATACGCTTTGCAGAGATGTTATAACTTTTCAGCGATGAACAACTATTCTTTTAAGCGAGTTCACTATGTACTTTTCAGCGATGAACAACTATTCTTTTAAGCGAGTTCACTATCATAAAAACCGCAAATCACTGAAACAATTTGTAAACACTAAAATCAGTTAAATCCATTCAAAGTCATAAAACATTCAACACCATAAATCAAACCATAAATCAAACATTCAACTTTCAACATTTCATTCAAATCACAGTCATAAAACATCCAAAAACATCCAAAAACACATTCAACACCACCATTCAAAAAAGTCATAAAAACATCCAAAAACTTCACAAAGAACAAGTCATTCCAAAAACATCACAATTCAAGAGTCATTCAAAACACATTCCAAAAACATATTAAACAGCCGGGATATTAGCTGGATCAGAGATGGCTTGATGCATCGCCCTAAGCCTATGAATCAGATCTTCCCACATATTTGTAAAAGCCTTTTTGCGTTCTCTCAACTGCCCTGGAGTATTTGCAAATGAGACTTTAACGCTGCGATAGTGATTTGACATTTCACGCAGCTGTGTGGGATCAAATGAACGTCTGTTGACATCAGCACCATTAGATCTGCCTTCATTTTGGAGGACACCAATATGAATATCCAGAGCTTCGAAGTGGGGATACATGATGTTATAAGATCTTTCAGCAGCCTCAATATCAGGATACTCAGTTATAATTTTCAACAGAAATTCCTGTGTTTCAACATATAAGAAAGATAGCTTATTAACATATAAGATGTAAATATAAGATACAAAGCAATTCATAGCACTGAAACAATTTTTTGAAACAACCATAATCAGTACAAAAACAAACATAATCAGTTCAAAACAATCACTAAAACAACCATAAGTACAAAAACAATTCATATCACTAAAAAACAACCATAATCAGTTCAAAACAAATCATTAAAACAACAATAATCAGTAAAAAAACAATTAATAACTAAAACAACCATAAAACACTTAAACAACTCATAACCCTAGAACAACCATAATCAGTTCAAACAGTTCAAACATAAAACACTGAAACAATTCGTAACCCTAGAACAACTATAATCAGTTCAAAAAAGCATTAAAAACCATAAATCAGTTCAAAACAATTCCAAACCAAAAACCATTCTAAACATTAAAACCATAAAACAATTTAAACCATTAATCAAAAGGTTCCTAAGCATACTCAGTTGTAATTTCAATAAGAAATACCTGTGTTTCAATAAGAATATCCTCATGCTTCTTCGGACCATACCCAGTGTTTAACATTTTTTCTATCAAATCATTCAGTCCGCGCGCATTGTCACACGTGGGATGTGTGTCCTTCAGATAATTCCCGAACATCTCCCAGCATTGTGTGAACAAGTCGGATGTGCGACTGGAACTCTCTTCCGTGCATCTCCTTTTGGACGACATTTTTGAGAAATGAAGGTGATTCCGATTACGGTTTTGAGAAATTAGGGTTTTGAGAAACGGTTTAGAAATGAAGATTCGAGAAATGAATGTGATTCCTTTTATAAGGCTCACAGTTTAAAAAATTTTCCGAGGCCCATTTAATTTTATTTAGGCCCATTTCATTTAAAATACTTAACAACATCGCTGAAAACAACATAGACCTATCGCTGAAAACAACATAGACCCATCGCTTAAAATACTTAACAATCATCGCTGAAAACTATATAGAACCATAGCTTAAAATGCTATATTCACATGTACAAACATTTTGTCGCTTAAATGAATGTATAAATATGAAATTTTCAGAAAACTCAGAAAAGAGAAAACATATCCCAAAATGCTTGATGTCCATCGCTCAACATAACTCAGAACTCAGAAACATACATACAAAATAAAAAAACGACGATCTATCACCATCGCTTAAAATGTTTGCACTCTGTCGCTGAAAAAACATACAAAACCATCGCTTAAAATGCCATTTACACATCGCTGAAAAAATTGCTCTTGACATCGCTGATAATCACATGTACAAACATAACTCAGAACTCACTTAAATGAATGTATAAATATGAAATTTCAGAAAACTCATAAAAAGAGAAACATATCACAACACATACATAAAATCGCATAAAATGCTCATATACAAATCGCTGAAAAATGCTATATACACATCGCTGAAAAGAATACATATTCATCGCTGAAAAGAATATTTCACCATCGCTTAAAATGCTTACAACTCATCGCTGAAAAATTGATAATCACATCTACAAACGTTTTCACAAAACTGTTTTCTTCTACTTTTGGCCAAACTGTTTATCTACAAACCTCAAGTAATCTCTCACAAATTGTGGATTGTTGATCCTCACCAGCATCAGTTCCCATGCTCCTTTTATACGTTTGCAGATTAGACTTCTGAATTTGTAATCATAATGCATGATCTTCTTTTTATTTCCTGTGTTACAATAATCCAGGGCCTTCTGATCCATTTCCATGAGGAGTTCGAGATAAGAAATTCTGTAACGCTCCATCATGGCGGACACCATGTCTCTTTCCAGGGCTTCTTTTAAATAAGACATATCTTGTGCCAGATCATATTTCAGATACTCCTCTGCCTCAGCCTTGTTCATCAATCTGTACTGTCTTGCATTCTTTCTCAGCACTGGCCAGTTCTTACGCGTTATCTCATGTAGCACTTTTTCCCTTAGAAGTCTGATGTGCTCAGCATGTTCAGGATCCACATCAGTTCCTTTATCAGCTATCCCAACCTCAGGATCCACATCAGTTCCTTTTTCAGCTATCCCAACCTGACCGAATCGCTCCAAATCAGCCAAATAGAGAATAATACTCCATAATTTACAATGCCCATGTAAGAATAAAGAGATGTACATTTAAGCGATCACAAAAAGTGCAATATATATAACCGATTAAACAATAGACATTTAACAGATGAAACAATGTACATTTCAGCAACGAAAAATTTACATTTACATTTAAGCGATGTCATCCATCGCATAAAAAAAACAGTTCATTCATTCATCAAAAACACTTCATTTCATCATTGTTTCTTTTTCCGACTCTTTTTTGGCTTAGGTGGTGCTGGTTTCTTTACCTCAAGTGACTGACTATGCTGGGCAACCAACTGCATCTCTCTACTCACTTCTCCTAGCACAAAATCTTTCTTTTGATTGACATCTGACATCAATATTTCAGCGCAGACCTTGGCTCTTTTTGCCAGATTATACCTCTTGTTCTTCATTTCTGCCAACATGTCATCCATAATTAATCCTTCCCAATAATCCATATAAGACATGACAAAAACACCGCAGCTGTGCTCATCTTTCTGCTCTGCAAACGGCGAGAAAAGCATGCGATATGATGCAAACCATTTTTCAGATTTCATCAGTGTATTTCCCAGCATCCTCAAGTTATACCATATCCTATTCAGAACATTATAATCAGCTGTCCACCCGCCTTCAGCATTCTTGCTGTTGAAGTAAAAAATTCTTCTCTTTCTCATATCAACAGAAAAAGCAACCCAGTGGTTTTGTCGACAATATGGGAAGAAGAACTGGAACATTGAGAAAACATATAATTAGAATCTAAAAATGATCAACAATATAAACAAAATTATCAAAACAAAAATGTATCTTACACTCTCTGCATTCAACACCACATCAATCATTTCTTCAGGAAAAAACTTGAAATCTTTCACGAATGCATCAACAAGTTCTGCACCATCTTTTAATGGTAAATCTGCATCCACCTCTGCCTCTGCAAATGTCTGTTTCAAAAGATACAACATATCATGCATCAAAAAGAAGTTAAATATATATATATGTATGTATATATATATCAGACTCACAGCAAATAATGATAAAAAACAATATTTCAGCATTGGTTTCCCATTGGCTCTTTCGAATTCACGACGGTTGATCACTTTCGCGTAACAGTTTATAACAATATCCGCAATATCACTATCAACCCTCAGTGTTTCAATGTCAAGCTTCGACAAGTTCATTTCTTTATCATCATAAACAATTGTGTTCTTCGCTTCAACCTTTCCTAGAATATTTGTAATGATTGCCCAAACAGCCACATTCAACTCTTCTGGAGTACAGGTATATGACGCCTTAAATTCTGGATATTCTTTAAATCGGGTATAAGTCATCTCCATGAATGTAAACTTGTTGCATTTTTCAATAGGCTGGAGATCAATCATCATCACTCTAGGAGGCATATACTTCTCCTTCAATTTCTCAATTGTCTTAGCTCTATCAACTGTCTTAGCTTGTTCCTGAAAATTACAGATGATATATCAATCATCGCTGAAATATGAAAAGTGTCATCGCTGAAAAACATATAAATCATCGCTGAAAACTATTGACATACCTCTGGATTCTCATCTCTTACAACATTCTCATTCTCGGATAAGCCCAAAGAAAAGGTTGGCACATCTTCTTCATGCATCTATACACATACTAGAGTAAATTAGAGAAAATACCTCTATTTACATCACAATTGATATAGCTAAAAACTATTAAAACCTAAAGTCACACAAGAAAATATATCAATCACCATATCCAAATCGCTGAAATGTGAAACATTTAATCGCTGAAAAACACAGAAACTATCGCTGAAAATTATTAAAGTACCTCTGGATTCTCAGCCACATCATGTGCTGCATCTTTATCAGCCCCATCATGTCCTACATCTTTCTTAGCCCCATCATGTGCTAACTAAAAAATCACACAAGGAAAATATATCAAAACATTTTGTTACATCACAATTGAGATAGCTAAAAACTATTAAAAACTAAAGTCACAAGAAAATATATCAATCATATCCAAATCGCTGAAATGTGGTAAATATCATCGCTGAAAAACACAGAAACCATCGCTGAAAACTCTTACAGTACCTCTGCATTCTCAGCCACATCATGTGAAGCATCTTTCTCAGCCCCATCATGTGCTACATCTTTCTTTGCCCCATCATGTGCTAACTAAAAATCACACAAGAAAAATATATCAAAACAGTTTGTTACAGTAACCCCTATAGCAAACATTTTGTCACTGTACATACATTCAAGGAATCGAAACTGAAAGGGATTCGGAATCGAAATAAAGATCTCTGCAATAAAAATAAACAACACAGAAAAAGCAAAAAAGAAAAAAGAATGTCAGAAACTACCTTCAAAAAATATTATGAAGTACAAAATTTATATAACTACCTTCGGTACATTTTCAGGTAAATTTTCAGTGTCCGGGGCAACTCTCTCTTCAGTTTTGTCTTTTACATTGCCAACATCTACATCACCTCCTTCCAGCAAACTTGTCACCTCCGGACCCCCTTGACTCATCACAACATTTCCTGCTCCTGCTAATATACCCATCAAGATTTCTCCTTCGCTTGCAGTTATATCAAGATTATTTGACTGTTCTCCTTCACGACGTCGACCCACATTAATCAACAGTTCACCTGCATCTTGATCACAAGGGGGGTGTGGGGAAGGTTCAACATCATTTCTGGATGCTTCTATGAGAGGATTAACATTGCCTGAAGCATCAGCATCCATATATTGGCAAGCAATCTTCACAATAGAGTCCATTGTGTGATCAGAAAGATGAACAACTGGTTCAGAATCAGTTGTCTCATTTGCATTAGCTTCATGGACAACAGGTGAATACATAGGCTGCAAGCTAGAAAGATTGGCAGCTTCTTCATTTCCACTAGCATTCAAATCCACATTTTCTCCTAACTGCTCATCTCCTCCTCCATCCACACTCCTAGAAAGATTGGCAGTTGGTTCATTTGCAGTAGAATTCAAACGCTCATCTTCCACTTCTTTCCCACCCCTCCTTTTCTTCTTTAGACCAGAAACAAAAGTGCTAAGTCGATCGTCATCTTCCTCCACAGTCCTTTTCGTAGCCCTCGATTTCTTCTTAAAGTCAATATCTGGATACTTTGCATTAGGGAAAACCTTCCAGATATCAACCATCTCCAAGTATCGATCCTTTTTACAAGTAAATCCAACCAAATGAAGCTCTTCACGCTCATAGAAATCAAAAAACATGTGCTGAAAAAAACAAAAACAAACAAGATACATAATCAACAAACAATGACCATAATCAACAATATATATCACATAACAAATATAAATTGCATAAAAAACACAAAATTAAAATTACCATTAAGCAAAACAGGTCTCCACAGGGGCGTGCTTGAGCACTGGTTCCCTTATCCAATTTTGCCTTATACTCATTCAAAGATTTGATAAGAAATTGTCTAATATGAAGACACCAATTGTACCTTAAAGCTTCTTCCGGAGATCTAAGAAACTGAAGATACCTCTTGTTTACAACCCTCCCTGAGTTAGGAGTAAAGACTTTCTGCAGAGCAAACAAAACATACATCCTCCAGTAGTCATCCAATGGAATTTCAGTATTCTCCGTATTCTCTAAAATAGCTCTAAGATCCTTAACAGGTATCCGATTAGGCTCCTTCTTATTCGTAATAAGAGAATACTTTTCACAAAATTCATCAGCAAAATCATAACCAATTTCATTATTCTTCAAATCTATTATAAATTTATCGACTCCCCATGGCAAACCATATACTTTATGAATATCTTCATCTGTAAACCTCCATCGACGGTTTTTATCAATAATAAAGCATTCCTCCTGAATGCTCCACTGATTAATCAAAGTTATAACAGGATCAACCTTGAGCATGCACATTTTGAACATGAGCAGACAACTGAAGCAAGTATCGTGAATAAACTCTTTCTTCCCATCTCCGTCACTCTCGTTCAGGATATTATTTAAAAGACAAATGCTAGATGGAACGCAACAGACCTGAGTATGCACTTTTTCACCCATTCTTGATAACAAAAAGTAAAGTATCACCGTTCGCCGTTCGCCGTAGAAAAACAATCGCCGTTCGCCGTAGACGCAGAGAATCGCTAAATCGCTGAAAAGCCCTAGAGAAAGTATCGACAGTGATAAATTGAAAATTGGCGGTTAAATTGACATTAAATACTACACGGTGAAATCTCGACGGTTATTTCTTATTAATTACTTAGACGGTTATTTTTTATTAATTACGCGAATTCTGAAAAAACATTGTAAATTTTTTATTAACTACTACACTGTTATTTTTTTATTAACTCAACTCCATCGCTGAATTGCACTATGACGATCGCTTTTTTGCATTTGTATCCATCGCTGAATTGCATTCTTTACGCGATTTTCTGAGACATTGTAACATTTTCTTATTAAATACTACACGGTTATTTTTTTTTATTAAAACTAACTTTCATCGCTGAATTGCATAACGATCATCGCTTTCATATATCAGTAATCATCGCTGAATTGCATTAGTTATCACTGAACTAAGTCGATCAATACAATATTAATGAACAATACACTTCATGTCATTTCTAAAAAACAAAAATCTTCATTTCTGCATCCGTTTACGATGTTCTAACTCTTTCTTTTTCCGAACAGCTTCAGAAATAGAGACCATTCTCTTGTTCGATTTCTTCCGCCCTTTACAAGTTTCTCTTTCCCTTAAATGCAAATTTGAGTAATCTGATGTACTTCCAATCTCTGCAAAAAAAAACAAAAACATTGTGAAACACTAATTTCAAAAAAAGCAAAAACATAAATATGTCTTTGATTAGAAATTACCCGACTCTTTATTAATATCAATGTTGTCATACTTTGTTTTCATCAATGTCTCAAAGTCATACATAAACGATTCACAAGCATCCTCATTTCGTGACAACACAATTGCTGATTTCAAAAACAAGCCACACAATTTCCGGTATCTAGATGCTGCATTGACCACATTTGTTTCTTTTCCAACACCAACATCAACATAACTAAGATCACATTTTGCATTCCTTGACCACCGCCGCAAAATATATTTATCTGGAATAGTATGAAACACTTTTGCTCCACTTCCTGACAGAATATCCATCACCCTCAGAGCATGACAACATAAAATCCCCATATTCTCAAACATATTGCAACTGCATCCAATTGTACCATCATCAATGTTAACATTCACATGATCACCAATCAACTTTGAATCTGCATCTTCTCTCTTGCAAACACGATAAATTAATGCATCTGGTTGAAGCTCAACCACATACCCAAATGACAGATCATACTCATTGTTGAAAATATTGAACACATTTGGTGTATACTTCTCAGCTATATATTTCAATAGTGGATTCATAATAAACCTGGCAGAAACTTGTCTATCATCTGCCTTAAAATCTTCCATCCGTTCATTATCCCTCCTTGACTCCACAACCCTTTCAAAATGTGCAAAGAACTCAACATAGTTATCAACTGGCCTTAAGAACCTGTGACATGTCAACACAATATGGGGATGTGAAAATCAAATTCTCAACTACATAAAGCAAACACACATCGCTGAAATAAATAGAACCCTCTCGCTGATCAAAACATTATTGCCTCGCTGAAAATAACTATTCAACTATCACTGAAAACGAAATTTATTCATACCGTTTCACAACTGAGTTAAAAGATTCACTTAGCTGAGTAGTCCTCATTCCTGCAGTAAAATGATTTTTAACCCAAGCAGCGGACCATTGACTTCTCAAATTATAAGTAGTCGACAACCACCTATGTTCAGATTGTGAGAAACAAGTTGATAGCATGTATTCCCATTCCACCTCAAATTCCATCTCTGTCCTCACATCATATACCAAATGATGAAATAGCTTATCAAACCTAAAAAAATGAGTTCAACATGTACATATCAATATCCAAAATCGAAAAAACAATTGAAAGTAAAAATAACTAAATATTTACCTTGGTGTGTACAGTTGACTCAAATTTTTTTTCGCATTTTCTATAATGTGCCAACTGCATAAAGCATGATAGGTATTAGGCAAAATTTTCCTAATTGCCGGTGCCATCGCACAATCTTGATCTGTGAAAATCGTTTGAGGTGCCTTATCCCCCATACACTTCAAAAATGTTTTAAATAGCCACTCAAATGATATTTGAGTTTCATCAAGCATCAATGCAGCTCCAAAAATAGAAGTCTGTCGGTGATGATTGAATCCAACAAAAACAGCTAATGGTCTGTAATTTTTATTTGTCCGATACGTTGTATCAAAGGTCACACTATCACCAAAAGCTTGATAATCCATCCTCATTTCAGCATCTGACCAAAAGATATTTGTAATTCTCTCATCATCATCCAGATCATACTCATGGAAGAAAAATGGATTACTGACACATTTCTCAGAGAAATACTTCAATACAACACCAGCATCCCCTACTTTTAAATTTCTTTGCCGCCTTCTAACAAGTGCATTCTTCAAATCGTCCTTTAAAAATCCTACAAGTCCACTACCTCCAGCACCCATACTCAACAAGTCATACGATGACTTCAATGACAATCCAACTTCTTCATGTATACCAGCAACAACACTGTGTAACTCATCAACTCTTCTATTCGATTTCAACATATGCTTCCTTGATGGTCCATGCAGATCATGATTATGATCACCACAGAAAAACACAACTCTATAAACTTTTTCATCAGTTTTATAATGTAACCTCACCTTTGTTTCACAACCAGTTCGGGTTTCATCACTCCTACGAAATTTCAGACTCTTAGAACGACAAGATGAATCACTATCCAACAAACAACCACGACGAAAACCTTCCTTATTGCACGCATATTGTAAATAGAACAATCTATCAACTTCATGTGGCTTTGGTCTCTCATACATTTTCCTTACCGAGAAACCTAAACTATGAGCATAATCACAATAAAAACTAAACGCATCATCAGCTGTAACAAAACTTAATTCACTCCAATTTATGTTGCCTGTGAAGAAATAAACAAAGAATTCCCATTAAAATAATAAATACACGTAGCTGACATAAACCATCGCTTAAAATGCTTAACGTCCATCGCTGAAAATGCTAGCCAGTTATCGCTGAAAAAGCTAGTAATACATCGCTGAAAATGCTAGGCATGCATCGATGAAAATATAATGGTTCTATCCCTCATAATCACATGTACAAACCTTTTGACGCTTAAATGAACATATAGATATGAAACTTCAGAAAACACAAAAAAAAAGAAACATATCAAAGCAGAACTCAAAAACGCTAGACAGTTATCGCTGAAAATGCTAGTGATGCATCGCTGAAAATGCTAAGCTTACATCGATGAAAATATAATGGTTCTGTCCCTCATAATCACATGTACAAACGATTTGACGCTTAAATGAACATATAGATATGAAACTTCAGAAAACACAAAAAAAGAGAAACATATCAAAGAAGAACTCAAAACTCAAAAAACATACATAAAATCAAAAACGACGATCTGCGATAAAAATACTCAAAATTCGAAAATGCTAAAAAGTACCATTGGACGCAGAACTCGAATCTGAAAACGTTGCCGACGCATTCAACGACATGCTAATCGCATTCATAATTGCCAACAACTTCCTCACACCGCCGCAACACGTACAGAGCAAACAAAAAACAGAAGAGAACTTGTCACCAAAAAAAAAAAAAAACAGAAGAGAACTCGGAAATCCAAAGAAGACGACGTCCAACGGCGAACAATATGGCAAATATATGAAATTACTTTTCTACCCTTAGAGTTAATCTCAATCGTCGATTTTTAAAGACAATCAACGGCTGTAAATGCCCACAGCACATCAAGTCAAAAAAGGGTGATTGCACCCTAACGAAATCGTATTTCATTATTCATAATTAAGGATTTAATCGATTATCTGAGATCTTTTATTTATTTCTTTTTCTATTTTCCACCCTAGTTTCTCCAAGTTTTCCACATACTGGACAAAAGTCAAAAGGTGTTTGTCCATCCATTTTAAAATAATCCACCATTAGCAATATGCCTTCCCAAATATTTTTCTTGTAATTGTTTTTTTTACATCCATTCCATCATAAGCATCACATTTTTCTAAATGGTTTTTATGTAATTATCTCAAGACCTTATATATTTTGGTATGTCTTTTGTAACTGTTGTCCAAAATTTCTAGTTCTTTTTCAAAGAATTCAATTTTTTGAGTCTCATCCCATTTTATAATGTTTCCACATAACCTTTGTTGGCTTTGGGTAGGCCATATTGATACATTAAAGTCAAATAAGTGGTGCATTATTTGTTTATGGTATTTGCCCCTACTACACTACAGGAAGATCAATCCATGTCATGACCTTAGAAGTGGGAGCTGTACTGGAAGATCCACATTGGCAAGCCCCTGTATATATTGTTTTGATAAGACGACAGATATGAAGGTGGATAATGAATATCAGAATATGGTTCTGGATTCAATGGTGCTTACATGGTTTGGATGAATGGGTTTAGAAGGCGCTTGTAGCGAGCGATCGTCATATGCATTGCAGGACTTTATCTATGCAATTAGTTGAAGACTGTCTTACTCGTGCATGTGAGCCTGACTCCATAGAGAAGAACTCCACAAGCATACTGTTGGCACTAACATTTCATGCAGAATCATTTGGATGTCACTGCAACGCTCTAACAACGATACGGTTATGGTTTTAAAGATCAAAGCTTCACCAGCACCTGGACTCAAAGACCAAGATGTTCTTAGTTTATAAATAGTCTTTGAGTCAGTCTTTTCTTTAAGCAATTTTATCTTCAATATTCTACCAAGAGAGTTTAGTGTTCGTTTTAGAAGATATACTTCAAGAGAGCCAAAAACTTGTTCTTCATGTTTAGATGTTTTGAGAGTTTTTGTTCTTGATAGAATTGTGTTGTAATTCAGTGTATATCATTTAGATCGAGTTGTAAATCAAGGAGAGGGAGTCTTCTTGATATAGCCTAAAGGATTCTTGATTCAGGGTCGTCAACAGGGTGAAGGAACAACAAAGATTGTCTCTGTAATTCTAGTTAGGGAGATTAGAAGTTGAGGGGGAGAGATTCAGCTTCTAGATCGAGTTAACAGGATTGGTCTCGAGTCTTGTGTTTGTTCTTGTTCATAGTTGAGTAATCTTCGCCTGGATTGGAATCCCCCGGATGTAGGACAGGAGGTCCGAACCGGGTCAACAAACAATTGTGTTCTTATATTTCTGCAATTGTGTGTGTTGTCAATACATCTCATTAACACCCTACTCACAAGGGACTGTCAATTGGTATCAGAGCCAATCTTCAAACGTTTACTGGAGATTCAAGATTCAAGATGAGTAGGGAAATTTCGCATCTTCGTCCACCAATCTTCGATGGAAACAATTTTAGCTACTGGAAATCAAGAATGGAGTGTTATCTCAGAGCTCTTGGAGAAGATGTCTGGGATGCAGTTGAAGAAGCATGGGAACCACCAACAAGGACTGAAATTCCTGCGGTTGTCACAACAACGACGACGACATCTGCTTCAACAGACACTACCTCTACCACTGCGACCACAACAACGGCTGTACCACCTGTTGCACCGATTACACGACTTGCTAGGAAGGCCGAATTAACTGCAGCAGAAAGAGCAGCAAAACAAGGGAATTACGCAGCCATGAACGCGATCAGCGGAGCCATGGAAGAGGCACAGCACAGAATGATCAAGAATTGCAAAAATGCCTATGAGATGTGGAGATTTCTTGAAGTCAGGTTTGAAGGTTCTGCCGATGTTAAACTAACCCGATTACATCGTGTTGAATCCTTATATGACAGGTTGGAGATGACAGATGATGAAAATATTTCAACATACTTTGAAAGATTTCAAAATGTGGTTAATCAATGCATAGAGCTTGGAATGCATTTTGATGAACAAAAATTGGTTCGCAAGATGCTACGTACAGTTTCTCCTAAGTATTCTGGAAAGATCTCAGTTCTTGAAGAGAGTGAGAAGACCAACACCATGACTTTGGAAGAGCTGGTTGGAAATTTGCAAAATTATGAAATGAACCATCTCGAATCAAGAAGCAAAGGAAAATCGAAGAGTATTGCTCTAAAGGCTGAAAAGATTGAAGAATCAGATGATGATTTAGATGAAGAGTTATCCTTGATCACCAGAAGGATGGCCAAATTTCTTCAAGAAAAGAGAGCAAGACAGTTACAGAAAGGCAAGCCTCAGAAATCCAGTTCACATGGTGTTTCAACTTCTGACAAACAACAGTCCAAGGGATCTAAGAAGTTCGAAGGCAAAGGCAGTAATGTCAAGAAACTCAAGGAACCTGAGAAATTTGACAAATTCTCTTCTATTATTTGTTACGAGTGTGGTGGAAAAGGACATCTCAAAAAGGAATGTCCTACTGCCAAAAGGAAAGAAGGAAAAGCTTATCAAGCTACACTCAGTGATGACGAATGCGATGTTGAAGCAACAGAGGAACAACAAAGTGACTCTGAAGATGTTATCGCTTTGACTATTCGAGACTGTAGTCCCCAACCAGGTATGAAAAATTCAATAGATTATTCTACTGATGAAGATGATTCTATGGATGCAGGTAATATCAGTGAAATATACTCAAAACTGGCCGATGCATATGAAGAGTTAAAGTTCGAGTATGATACAGCCTTCAACGAGAATAAAAAGTTGTTAACACAACTGACTGACCTCGGAATTTCTTATGATAATCTATCTGCTGAAAAGATCAAATTACAAAAGGAATTAAAGCTAGCAAAGCTCAAAGTTGAGGAACTTCAAGATGAATGCTCCAAACTCTCTGATGCAAAGACATGTTTGGCCACAGAAAATCTACAACTTCAAGCCAAATGCAATGAACTCTCTCAAACGGTAAAAGGTAAAAATAAATTGGATTCAGTTCTTTCTATGTGCAAAAGACCTGGTGATCTTTCAGGTATAAGATACAAGAAGAAAGGTAAAGCAAAGAATTTCAAATCAACCAAGAGAAACTTTGTTAGTGGAGGATATCTTGGTGAACAGCCAAGCAATGCTGCTGCTTATAGAAATGTGCCAATTCAAGTCAATATTGCACCTCAAGACTCAAGGGATTGTATATATTGTGGTCTACCTGGTCATCAAGCAGACACTTGTTTAAGAATTGTTCGAGATCTCTTAAATGGAAGACCTGTTGTCTGGCCGACGTTAGAACTACAAAAGAAGATCCAGATTCGTAAGGCCTGGATACTGATAATGGCCAAAATTGACCATTATTTTCAATCTATTTCCGTGTCTAAACATGGACATTTGATCGTATTCCGGTCTTATTTTAATAAGAAAGCAGTTGAATTTAACAGATTTGTGCAAGTTTGTATAAATAATAAGCTGGTATTGAAAAACACAAAAATATTGTTATTTTTATTAAATTCGTATTAAAAAATCCAAAAACATGATAAAATTATTAAAAATCCTCCACTTGATTAATTATGGTTTGGTAGTATCTGTTCGGTGGAACACGGATCCATTAAACGGAACACAAACAAAATATCAAGTGGAGCAAAAATACTTATTTATTATATTTTATATTTTGATGTATATATTTTTAGTTTTTTATGTTTGTTTATTTTTATCTATGTTTTCTGCCTTAATTTAAATGGTCCACTAATTACTGTTAATTTAAATTAATTACAGGTAATTTGGTCCAGTCCAATAAATCCAATGTGAGTCCAGTCCAAAATTCAGTCCAAAACCCAATTCTTCTCAGGCCCAAACACTCCAGAGCCCAATAAACCAAGCCCAACCATCAAACCCTAACCTAACCCTAACCCCTACCCTAATTCCCGCCGCCACGCCGCCGCCGCCGCCGGCCGGCGATGCTCCGGCCAGCCTCCATCCTCATCCCATCTCCATCTCCTCCACTCCCTCCTCCGGCGAACCACATCCAACAACCACCACTGCAACCCTCGTCGCCACCACCCTTTTCCGACCACCTCATCCAAAACCCGCCACCAACACTTCCATTTCCGGCGTCCGATCAACAGCCCCATTTTCCTCCTCCACCTCCATCAATAAATTCGCCACCACTAGCGCCTCCACCACCACCGCATCTTCCAAATCCATCCTCAACCTCCGATGTCCTTCGTCCTCCACCACTCCTCCACGGCCGCCGCCACTTCTACCTCCATTTCCGCCATCCCCGTCGCACAGCCTGCACCTCCATCTCCACTCTCATTCACATCCGTTTCCACCACCTCCGGCGTCAACCTCCAACCTCCGCCGCCTCCGAGTGCCACCATTGCACCGCCACACCAACAGATCCGGCATTCCACCTGTCTCGCAACCAACACCGCCGCCCCATCTCTGCCTCCAACTCACGCCGCCGTCGCACCACCACCCCAACAACCGAGCTCCCGTCGCCCATCCATCTCGCCATCCACCACAATCCACAAACCCAGAAAAGAAAATGAAAGAAAAAATTGGAGATTGGGAGACGAGACAGAGAACAGCCGAAAATGGAATGGAGGAGGAAAGAAAATAAAAAGAAGAAAAAGGGATTTTGAAAACAGGAAACAAGGCAGCAAGAAAAAGAAATGGAGAAGAAATTGGAACAAGAAATGGAGAATGGAGAAGAACAGAAGAAAGAAAAGAACAAAGAAGAAAGGAAATGAAGAAAATCGAGAAGAAAAAACAAGAGAAGAAGAAATGAAATGGGGAAAGAGAAAGAAGACGAAAGAGAAAGAGAAAATAAATGAAAGAGAGCAGAAGGCCTGTCGAGAAAATAAACCAAGTTTGTCGCGGAAGCAGTGCACCGCGACAAATGCTCCGCGCCCAAAATCATACTCCGAGACTGTGAGAGGAGTAGCAAGAAATAAAATTTGTCGCGGAACAATGTTCCGCGACAAATGCATCGCGACCGCGACAGAGAGAAAAGCAGAAAGAGACAGGTCACGTGACCCACTCACTCTTTAAATTCCCACATGCTGAATCTAGTGGAAGCTCCCTGGACCACAGCTCCCGCAAGTGTTAAAGTTTTTGTCTTTTCTTCATGGACCTCAAGTCCCGCCCCCTCCTGGGCGCCATCTTGGAACTAAAAATTGTTTTGTCCCTATGCAATTCGTTCCGCGACAAAGCAGTTGTTTAGCGACCAGGTGGGCCTTGAATGGGCCTAGGGCTTATTTTTCCACTCTCTATAAATATAACCTCCCACCCCCTTGAACAGTAACCTAGCTACACTTTAGTTTATTTTACTGTTTTGGAGGCACCACTGTGCTCTCCAAAAATATGTTAGAGTAGGCAGTTTAATTTATGCCATGTAGAAATAGACTTTAGCTTAGTTTTAATTTATGTTTTGTAATAAAATAGTATAGCTAGTGTTCATTTCTTGTTTTTCCAGTTTTATATTTTGTAGTTTGTGGGTTTCAAACACTTAATTAATGGGTGTATTTTGAACCATGTTTTGGTATTGTAGTTAGGCTTTATTGCTTTCCTTATTTTAATAAATGCATAATCATTAGATATTATCCCTTGATAGGTTTATTAGCCTAGTTTATCTTTTTCAGATTTTTGTTCCAGTGTGTTTTATCTTGCTTTTTAGTTTAGTAGTTGCTGTTTTTTTTTCTTTTTATTTTGGTTGTTGTTTTACTTTATTTTTAGTTCTAGTATAATAAATCTAGAAAGGGATGTTATTAAAGTGTTTGTGCATTTTTATTTAAAAATTGCATCTCATATATTGTATTGCACCACATTGTAACCCCACGGGTTGCAATGTAATTTTCCCGTTGTGATCCCACGGATCACAACGCACACCCATGTAATGCAATATAAGGGGTTATGCTGCCAAAATTTTATAAAACTTTAAAACCCTTTGTCGCGATGCAATCTTGTCGCGGAACCACGTTCCGCGACAAAACCCATGTTTCGCGACAAAGGACCAGATTCTTGCATTTTGTCTGCATGGCTTTTGTCGCGGAATACCCTTGTCGCAGAACCACGTTCCGCGACAAAATCTTATTTCGAGACAGAAAATTATGCCTTGCCATTATTTTAGAACCCCTTGGTCGCGATGCAACTCTTGTCGCGGAACGTGGTTCCGCGACAAAATCCTTGATTAGCGACCAAGGACCCAAATACTTGTAATTTTATTCTGGGAGGACTCTGTCGCGGAACCTTTGTTGCGGAACCACGTACCGCGACAAAATCCTTGTTCCGCGACCAGGAATTATGTCCTTACCAATTTTCAAACCCTTTGTCGCTATACCCTCTTTGTCGCGGAACCATGTTCCGCGACAAAATTTTTGCTTAGCGACAAAACAAACCCTAATTTTTCAAAATCCCATTTCTCTTATTTCCCACCCCTTTGTCGCGAAACCTTTGTCGCGGAGCCACGCTCCGCGACACAAACTCTGCATCGCGACAAAGTGGCACCTTTTTGCCAAATTTTTATTCTTCATCTCACTCCATTAATTAATTGAACCTTTATATTAATATTTTGAGGTTGAAATCCAATGATCTCAACCCATGATTAATTTGATATAAAGAACTTTGTTCAATTTCCCATTAAAAGATTCTTCTACAAAAATAATTAAACTCTAATGATCTAAGTATATAATCCGGACTGTAATTAATTAATTATGGAACGAGTGATTATTTAGACATGAAGAGTGAATATGGAATCATTTCCATATCCTTGCATGAGAAACCAATGTCTCTCATGCAAGATGACCCAAAAATATTTTTCTTTTATTTATTTTGTCTTTTCCCGTAATGTGTGAAACAGCTAATAAGGAATATATCAGATTAATGTTGGCGGGTATTCCCACACGGATAACTAGCTCGTGGTCTGTATATTAATTATTAGATGTTATTTTGCATGGTCTGGATAGTGGCCGGTGGAAGCCTTGGCGGTTCGTCCATCCGGGATTATAATAGCTGCTCAGCTGACTCCTATCCGGATACAGTTTTATTCTCTTTATCTTAATTTCAAAACCTGAATTCAAGTTGTAGTATTATTAAATGATGTCGACCAACATTATTTGAGAAGTATTACAACAAGAAAATATGTGGGTTTTTCTTCCATTCACAAACAAAAGGGAGCTGAATGACGGCGGTCACCGTCACTTGGAATTCCCTTCTGTCTAAAAATCTTTCCATCTGGAATAATTGGGAACTGGATAGCAGATGTTTGCAGTCCAGATCACCCTAGTTATTTCTGGCACTCTCTTTAGCCAAAATTCTTCTCATCTCCGGCTATTTCATATCTGTGTTTCACATTCTGTCTAAACCCACCTTATATTTTGGGTTATTTAATTTCACACTTCTCTATAAATTTATGCATGATAATATTATGTAACTATTGTGGTCATATTATTTTGGGATCCTTCCCTTGGACATAGAAGTCTTGATTTAAATCAGATGTTTCATATTAAATTTCCAACAAAAATTCCTTTATAAAATCCGGATCTGAGTAAGGGATAAATTCGACAGTTATGACTAATTCATATCCGACTGGGGGTTGATTTTGGGAAATTAGAAGCAGAGTCAGCGATTAGGTCTCACCTAGACTGAAAGGATCTGTGTTTTAATTGAGAATCTAGTACCTGATAGGGAATGATTTTCAGATCTATTATTTTCCAAAATTGCTGTTTGTTGGAAATCTTGTATTAAATATTGCACTGGGTCAGATTCCACTTGGATTCCGATAAGGTGTGACAGATAATTCTAGAGGAACAACATTCGGGCCTTGGTTATTTTCTAAGGTAGGGTTGAGTATTCTTTCAACTGTTATCTTCTTCTGCCAAAGCCTATTTTTGAGTCCTGAGTGAGTGCATCCGGAACGAACTAATTTATTAGTTCGTTTCATTAGTTTGTATCTCATAACCACCCGACGAGAAGTGAATACTGCGAGCGGTTCACCGAGAATAGGGAATTCTTGATCCACATCCGGTCATTCTGACTGGGGGCTTTCTTTTACTACCAGGGTCAAACTTTCAGAAACCTCCGAGTGATAGGATTTTAAATGCTTTCTTTACCGCTTTCTTTTAAATGCTTTCGTTAGAGGTCACTCGGTTGTATTGAGAGTTGTGTAACTGCTACTAGGATTGAGAGTTAAGGGATAGTTCAGGGCTTAATTAGAATCTTTGGGCGTGACATGGGGGAATGATAGCAGTACTTGACACTTCAATAAATGATTTGTCAGGTGTTGCTTGTCCACCACAGATAAATGACACGCTCTGACGGGAGCAGTTGTGAGTCTGTGGTATCTTAGAATTTGTTGCCTTAAGAGCATGTAAACTCTTACTGTAAGTACCTGTCTGTTAAAGGGAACATGGTATAGAGAGCATGAGAATTAGCTAATTGATGGATCATCCCAAGCTAAGATCTGTGTAACAAAATGGAAGTTTAATTGTGTTTCATCTGAATCTTGTCCAATCTTTATTATTTTCTTCCTGTCCCTTCTGTCTCATTTAAATCTGCTTTCTTAGAATAATCTTAATCGCTTTCTTAGATTAATTTTATTGCTTTCTTAGATTAAATTTAATTCGCTTTCTAGAATAATTTTATTTGCTTTATTTTAATTGCTTTCATAATCTAATTTAAATTCTGTCAAAGTAGTTGTTAGTCATATCACAAACTTGAATCGAGTAACCGAGTGGAAAATCTTAGTAAACGGCGTGGGCCCTGCTTCCATCGCACATCCTCCAGTGAACGATCCGGTACTTACTATAAATTACTGCAATTTTTGACTCCGTGCGCTTTCGGGGGCACAGTTTCTTAACACGAGTAAATAAAAATGTGATTTTTCAGAAAATACTCATGTAGTGGGAATCTGCCGAAAGTTTCATGGTAGGTAATCTCATGACATGAAATCATGAGAAGTATCATGGCACATATGCCGGGGACCCTCAGTGTGACAGGCTGAAGGTCAATCTATCCCGGTTGTACCATGAGACTTGTCAAAAGTTTCATGGCAGAGAGGACCACATTGCCATTTGAAATTAAAGCCCCTCACATGAGTAATAAAGAGTAACAACCTTAATATATCCTTAAACCCCTTCCCATGAATCATAACTCTTTTCATTTTAATAAATTCAATCCTGATTTATTTTTGAAAAATACTCGTGTTAATGAAATTTGTCAAAAGTTTCATGGCGCCGTTGCCGGGGAGGATGCAGCGTCGTTTATTAAGAGAATTACACTCCTGATTACTCATAGTTAGTTTAGTGTTAGTTTAGTGTATTTATTTCAGATCAGAGAAGTATCCTCAAATCAATTAAACATTTAGAGTACTAAGACTCTAAATGTGAGGATGTTGATTTGAGGGGAAAACCTAACCAATTGGGTATTTTTGCTTGCAGGAATCATGGAACCACAAAAATTGGTGTAAGGAGTTAAATGTGGAAGTGTAGCATTGGGGCTACACTACTTTGATTTCTCGTTTAATTACACTTCGCCCATTGCAAAATCTAGGTTAATTAAACGAGAAATCAAAGAAATGGAGAAGTGTAGCAGTGGGGCTACACTAATTTGCAATTGAAAATTGCACAACACGTGAGATTCACGTGTTTGTCAGCTCCACCACATCCGGACCACGAAGCTCAACCGCTGCTCCATCGCTCATCCACCTCAACACCACCACTGCGCTGGGGAAACCCTCATCACTGGTGAAACAACAAATGAAGTAGCAGATCTTCGGACTACCAATTGCTCACCACCATGGGACAAGCCACGGCCATCATCTCACTTTCTGTCGCCCCTGTCCCGACTGAGCATCTAAAGAGGTTCCCGGTTGGATTAGTTCTGTAATTGACCGAAGATTATATCCGGAATTCAAAGAAATTTAAAATCCGGAATAATTTTCGCAAGCACGGAATTAATCCAACCTAAATTTCTGCAAGTCAAAATTATATGTATACATATATCTATATTTATATTTATATCTCTTGTGCATATCATTAAATAATTCGGGTATTAATCAATTAACTCACATTTAGAGTACTAAGACTCTAAATGTGAGGATGTTGATATTTTTTAGAATACCCGATAACTTCTTCTGTGTTTGCTCTGCAGGAATTTGTGGAATCACCAAAAAGAAAATTAAAGCTCCAAAACAGGTTCCCGGTTGGATCGATTCTGTGATAAATTGAAAGTATTTCTGGAATTTAAAGCAATTTAAAATCCGGAATAACTTTTATAAGAACAGAATTAATCCAACCTAATTTATGCAAGTAAATATAGTAGATTAAATTTTATAAAATTCAAAAATGTGATTGAACAATTTTGATGAAAATCATAATTTTTCTTAAGTATTGGGCATCGAACAATCGCCTTGTTCGACGAACCAAACGATCACACATAGTCAAAATCGTCGAACATCTAATTGGTTTGATGAAAAAGGCTATCGGAATCATTTTTTTTTTCTATCTTTTATGATTAATATTTTCCCCCTCCCTCCCTCCTCTCTTACTTTATTTTGATTTTGATAATTTGTTTAAGTAGGAATTGATTTACTCACATTTCGAGCAAGGCTCAAAATGTGAGGATGTTGATTCTTCACTTAAAAAAAAAAAAAAAAAAAAAAAAAAATTGTTATTTCCTACTTTTATTATTATTATATATATACCCAGCATAAAGCATGCATAAATCTGTCAGTGATTCACATATTTGATTTTGGTTTATGATTAAATTTTCAAACTTTTAAATTGGGATAATATAATTGAAGACATGCATGATATGGATTTTTGAGGTTTTGAGCTATAAAAATTTAATGATATCATCATCTTGTTGGGTAATGAGTCCTCATGTTGAGAATTTAATTGAATAGATTGTAAGAATTTTCAAAGATTTTATTTAAGAATATTGTATGACATGAATGAACCATTCCATGTGAGATTTGAGCCATGAGTCATTTTTACTCATTCTTTTCTTTGATGTGTGAAAATCATTTTAGTTAAAGGACACTAGAACTTGCGATTGGGACCGATTCAAGACCATGCCATATTCCAAAAATCGAGCATATGATCGAGGCACCTAGAAAACCCAAATTTTTGGCCTTCGTTTGAATTCCAAACCCAAAAATATTTTCCCTTTAGGATTAACCAATTTGAGCCTTAAGCCTAATTTTTCTTTGAAGCCCTCTATATTTTTCCAAGCCTTCTAAAAAGACCAGAAAATTCAAACCCAAGTGTGCAAGGATAAATTTTATTAAGGCATTACAATTTTTGATCATCAACAAAATTTCAATCGGTATTCAAAAATCCGATATAAAAAAAAAGAAAAAGAAAAAAAAAAGAGAGATGAGAAGAAGAAAATTGTTGAGTTCCATTCAACACAAAAAAAAAAAAAGAAGAAAAATGTTGAACTCTTGTCAACATCAAGAAATTGCAAATGACAAAGCAAATTAGACATAGTCTAATGTCATGCAATAGAAAAAGAAAAGCACAAAAAAAAAAAAAAGAAGAAAGATATTGATGATCATAAATTTCAAATAAATATGCCAAGTTATGATAGAATTAATTCTTGCCACTTCTTAGCCCAATAATTCCCTTTCTTACCGAATATTACAACCGTATGCCCCATTATAACCCTTAAATAAGACCTCATGATCTCGATTTGAAGAAATGAGCCGGTGGCGAGTTGGTCCAATTGCAAGCTTATGGGATAATTTAATTAAATTTGATTATGAGCGCTCATTGATAAAACCCCGTTTTGAGAGTGAGTGAAATTTCCGTTTCTACTATATGTGAGGCTCTGCTTTTAAATTATGTTCATGTCATACTTTAATTCTGGAATTAAATCAATAAAATTTTCTAAACATGATATTCATGAAGAATTATCAATAATGACTGATTTGTAGGCCTGATTAAGTGAGAAATATCATTTCATTAAACACTGCAATCAAGAGAATTTAATACCTGTAGTTTTCGATTGTCTTATCCCAATCTAAAAATAATGAAATTTTTGAAGCCACGAAAATAGATTGAATATGTAGAGTCCGTGTTCTTAGGAACATTGACTCTGACTGCTCGGGGACGATCAGTATTAAATGTGAGGATGTTGATAATGGCCAAAATTGACCATTATTTTCAATCTATTTCCGTGTCTAAACATGGACATTTGATTGTATTCCGGTCTTATTTTAATAAGAAAGCAGTTGAATTTAACAGATTTGTGCAAGTTTGTATAAATAATAAGCTGGTATTGAAAAACACAAAAATATTGTTATTTTTATTAAATTCGTATTAAAAAATCCAAAAACATGATAAAATTATTAAAAATCCTCCACTTGATTAATTATGGTTTGGTAGTATCTGTTCGGTGGAACACGGATCCATTAAACGGAACACAAACAAAATATCAAGTGGAGCAAAAATACTTATTTATTATATTTTATATTTTGATGTATATATTTTTAGTTTTTTATGTTTGTTTATTTTTATCTATGTTTTCTGCCTTAATTTAAATGGTCCACTAATTACTGTTAATTTAAATTAATTACAGGTAATTTGGTCCAGTCCAATAAATCCAATGTGAGTCCAGTCCAAAATTCAGTCCAAAACCCAATTCTTCTCAGGCCCAAACACTCCAGAGCCCAATAAACCAAGCCCAACCATCAAACCCTAACCTAACCCTAACCCCTACCCTAATTCCCGCCGCCACGCCGCCGCCGCCGCCGGCCGGCGATGCTCCGGCCAGCCTCCATCCTCATCCCATCTCCATCTCCTCCACTCCCTCCTCCGGCGAACCACATCCAACAACCACCACTGCAACCCTCGTCGCCACCACCCTTTTCCGACCACCTCATCCAAAACCCGCCACCAACACTTCCATTTCCGGCGTCCGATCAACAGCCCCATTTTCCTCCTCCACCTCCATCAATAAATTCGCCACCACTAGCGCCTCCACCACCACCGCATCTTCCAAATCCATCCTCAACCTCCGATGTCCTTCGTCCTCCACCACTCCTCCACGGCCGCCGCCACTTCTACCTCCATTTCCGCCATCCCCGTCGCACAGCCTGCACCTCCATCTCCACTCTCATTCACATCCGTTTCCACCACCTCCGGCGTCAACCTCCAACCTCCGCCGCCTCCGAGTGCCACCATTGCACCGCCACACCAACAGATCCGGCATTCCACCTGTCTCGCAACCAACACCGCCGCCCCATCTCTGCCTCCAACTCACGCCGCCGTCGCACCACCACCCCAACAACCGAGCTCCCGTCGCCCATCCATCTCGCCATCCACCACAATCCACAAACCCAGAAAAGAAAATGAAAGAAAAAATTGGAGATTGGGAGACGAGACAGAGAACAGCCGAAAATGGAATGGAGGAGGAAAGAAAATAAAAAGAAGAAAAAGGGATTTTGAAAACAGGAAACAAGGCAGCAAGAAAAAGAAATGGAGAAGAAATTGGAACAAGAAATGGAGAATGGAGAAGAACAGAAGAAAGAAAAGAACAAAGAAGAAAGGAAATGAAGAAAATCGAGAAGAAAAAACAAGAGAAGAAGAAATGAAATGGGGAAAGAGAAAGAAGACGAAAGAGAAAGAGAAAATAAATGAAAGAGAGCAGAAGGCCTGTCGAGAAAATAAACCAAGTTTGTCGCGGAAGCAGTGCACCGCGACAAATGCTCCGCGCCCAAAATCATACTCCGAGACTGTGAGAGGAGTAGCAAGAAATAAAATTTGTCGCGGAACAATGTTCCGCGACAAATGCATCGCGACCGCGACAGAGAGAAAAGCAGAAAGAGACAGGTCACGTGACCCACTCACTCTTTAAATTCCCACATGCTGAATCTAGTGGAAGCTCCCTGGACCACAGCTCCCGCAAGTGTTAAAGTTTTTGTCTTTTCTTCATGGACCTCAAGTCCCGCCCCCTCCTGGGCGCCATCTTGGAACTAAAAATTGTTTTGTCCCTATGCAATTCGTTCCGCGACAAAGCAGTTGTTTAGCGACCAGGTGGGCCTTGAATGGGCCTAGGGCTTATTTTTCCACTCTCTATAAATATAACCTCCCACCCCCTTGAACAGTAACCTAGCTACACTTTAGTTTATTTTACTGTTTTGGAGGCACCACTGTGCTCTCCAAAAATATGTTAGAGTAGGTAGTTTAATTTATGCCATGTAGAAATAGACTTTAGCTTAGTTTTAATTTATGTTTTGTAATAAAATAGTATAGCTAGTGTTCATTTCTTGTTTTTCCAGTTTTATATTTTGTAGTTTGTGGGTTTCAAACACTTAATTAATGGGTGTATTTTGAACCATGTTTTGGTATTGTAGTTAGGCTTTATTGCTTTCCTTATTTTAATAAATGCATAATCATTAGATATTATCCCTTGATAGGTTTATTAGCCTAGTTTATCTTTTTCAGATTTTTGTTCCAGTGTGTTTTATCTTGCTTTTTAGTTTAGTAGTTGCTGTTTTTTTTTCTTTTTATTTTGGTTGTTGTTTTACTTTATTTTTAGTTCTAGTATAATAAATCTAGAAAGGGATGTTATTAAAGTGTTTGTGCATTTTTATTTAAAAATTGCATCTCATATATTGTATTGCACCACATTGTAACCCCACGGGTTGCAATGTAATTTTCCCGTTGTGATCCCACGGATCACAACGCACACCCATGTAATGCAATATAAGGGGTTATGCTGCCAAAATTTTATAAAACTTTAAAACCCTTTGTCGCGATGCAATCTTGTCGCGGAACCACGTTCCGCGACAAAACCCATGTTTCGCGACAAAGGACCAGATTCTTGCATTTTGTCTGCATGGCTTTTGTCGCGGAATACCCTTGTCGCAGAACCACGTTCCGCGACAAAATCTTATTCCGAGACAGAAAATTATGCCTTGCCATTATTTTAGAACCCCTTGGTCGCGATGCAACTCTTGTCGCGGAACCACGTTCCGCGACAAAATCCTTGATTAGCGACCAAGGACCCAAATACTTGTAATTTTATTCTGGGAGGACTCTGTCGCGGAACCTTTGTTGCGGAACCACGTACCGCGACAAAATCCTTGTTCCGCGACCAGGAATTATGTCCTTACCAATTTTCAAACCCTTTGTCGCTATACCCTCTTTGTCGCGGAACCATGTTCCGCGACAAAATTTTTGCTTAGCGACAAAACAAACCCTAATTTTTCAAAATCCCATTTCTCTTATTTCCCACCCCTTTGTCGCGAAACCTTTGTCGCGGAGCCACGCTCCGCGACACAAACTCTGCATCGCGACAAAGTGGCACCTTTTTGCCAAATTTTTATTCTTCATCTCACTCCATTAATTAATTGAACCTTTATATTAATATTTTGAGGTTGAAATCCAATGATCTCAACCCATGATTAATTTGATATAAAGAACTTTGTTCAATTTCCCATTAAAAGATTCTTCTACAAAAATAATTAAACTCTAATGATCTAAGTATATAATCCGGACTGTAATTAATTAATTATGGAACGAGTGATTATTTAGACATGAAGAGTGAATATGGAATCATTTCCATATCCTTGCATGAGAAACCAATGTCTCTCATGCAAGATGACCCAAAAATATTTTTCTTTTATTTATTTTGTCTTTTCCCGTAATGTGTGAAACAGCTAATAAGGAATATATCAGATTAATGTTGGCGGGTATTCCCACACGGATAACTAGCTCGTGGTCTGTATATTAATTATTAGATGTTATTTTGCATGGTCTGGATAGTGGCCGGTGGAAGCCTTGGCGGTTCGTCCATCCGGGATTATAATAGCTGCTCAGCTGACTCCTATCCGGATACAGTTTTATTCTCTTTATCTTAATTTCAAAACCTGAATTCAAGTTGTAGTATTATTAAATGATGTCGACCAACATTATTTGAGAAGTATTACAACAAGAAAATATGTGGGTTTTTCTTCCATTCACAAACAAAAGGGAGCTGAATGACGGCGGTCACCGTCACTTGGAATTCCCTTCTGTCTAAAAATCTTTCCATCTGGAATAATTGGGAACTGGATAGCAGATGTTTGCAGTCCAGATCACCCTAGTTATTTCTGGCACTCTCTTTAGCCAAAATTCTTCTCATCTCCGGCTATTTCATATCTGTGTTTCACATTCTGTCTAAACCCACCTTATATTTTGGGTTATTTAATTTCACACTTCTCTATAAATTTATGCATGATAATATTATGTAACTATTGTGGTCATATTATTTTGGGATCCTTCCCTTGGACATAGAAGTCTTGATTTAAATCAGATGTTTCATATTAAATTTCCAACAAAAATTCCTTTATAAAATCCGGATCTGAGTAAGGGATAAATTCGACAGTTATGACTAATTCATATCCGACTGGGGGTTGATTTTGGGAAATTAGAAGCAGAGTCAGCGATTAGGTCTCACCTAGACTGAAAGGATCTGTGTTTTAATTGAGAATCTAGTACCTGATAGGGAATGATTTTCAGATCTATTATTTTCCAAAATTGCTGTTTGTTGGAAATCTTGTATTAAATATTGCACTGGGTCAGATTCCACTTGGATTCCGATAAGGTGTGACAGATAATACTAGAGGAACAACATTCGGGCCTTGGTTATTTTCTAAGGTAGGGTTGAGTATTCTTTCAACTGTTATCTTCTTCTGCCAAAGCCTATTTTTGAGTCCTGAGTGAGTGCATCCGGAACGAACTAATTTATTAGTTCGTTTCATTAGTTTGTATCTCATAACCACCCGACGAGAAGTGAACACTGCGAGCGGTTCACCGAGAATAGGGAATTCTTGATCCACATCCGGTCATTCTGACTGGGGGCTTTCTTTTACTACCAGGGTCAAACTTTCAGAAACCTCCGAGTGATAGGATTTTAAATGCTTTCTTTACCGCTTTCTTTTAAATGCTTTCATTAGAGGTCACTCGGTTGTATTGAGAGTTGTGTAACTGCTACTAGGATTGAGAGTTAAGGGATAGTTCAGGGCTTAATTAGAATCTTTGGGCGTGACATGGGGGAATGATAGCAGTACTTGACACTTCAATAAATGATTTGTCAGGTGTTGCTTGTCCACCACAGATAAATGACACGCTCTGACGGGAGCAGTTGTGAGTCTGTGGTATCTTAGAATTTGTTGCCTTAAGAGCATGTAAACTCTTACTGTAAGTACTTGTCTGTTAAAGGGAACATGGTATAGAGAGCATGAGAATTAGCTAATTGATGGATCATCCCAAGCTAAGATCTGTGTAACAAAATGGAAGTTTAATTGTGTTTCATCTGAATCTTGTCCAATCTTTATTATTTTCTTCATGTCCCTTCTGTCTCATTTAAATCTGCTTTCTTAGAATAATCTTAATCGCTTTCTTAGATTAATTTTATTGCTTTCTTAGATTAAATTTAATTCGCTTTCTAGAATAATTTTATTTGCTTTATTTTAATTGCTTTCATAATCTAATTTAAATTCTGTCAAAGTAGTTGTTAGTCATATCACAAACTTGAATCGAGTAACCGAGTGGAAAATCTTAGTAAACGGCGTGGGCCCTGCTTCCATCGCACATCCTCCAGTGAACGATCCGGTACTTACTATAAATTACTGCAATTTTTGACTCCGTGCGCTTTCGGGGGCACAGTTTCTTAACACGAGTAAATAAAAATGTGATTTTTCAGAAAATACTCATGTAGTGGGAATCTGCCGAAAGTTTCATGGTAGGTAATCTCATGACATGAAATCATGAGAAGTATCATGGCACATATGCCGGGGACCCTCAGTGTGACAGGCTGAAGGTCAATCTATCCCGGTTGTACCATGAGACTTGTCAAAAGTTTCATGGCAGAGAGGACCACATTATCATTTGAAATTAAAGCCCCTCACATGAGTAATAAAGAGTAACAACCTTAATATATCCTTAAACCCCTTCCCATGAATCATAACTCTTTTCATTTTAATAAATTCAATCCTGATTTATTTTTGAAAAATACTCGTGTTAATGAAATTTGTCAAAAGTTTCAGATACCTAAACATTCTAATCAACAGTCACTTGGTCTTGTTGTTGTATCTTTGCAGGCACATCAAAAGAACACTTTGTGGTATTTTGATTCTGGATGCTCTAGGCATATGACTGGAACCAAAAATATACTACAAAATTTCACAGAACAAGACTGTGGAGAGGTGATGTATGGAGATGGTGCCAAAAGTAAAATCACTGGTTATGGTAAAATTGAAAAGGGAGTTCTTTCTAATCTCTCTAAGGTTTACTTTGTTGATGGTTTAACTACCAATTTGATTTCCATAAGCCAATTATGTGATGAAAATTCTTTAGTGCTATTTGATATGAATACTTGCTATGTCTTTAAAGATTACAAGTGTATCATGTCAGGGAAAAGGTCTACTAACAATTGTTATGTTCTAAAGGAAACAGTAGACAGGGCTTTAATTTTGAAAGAAGATCTTACAAGCCTATGGCACAAGAGAATGGCACACTTGAATTATCAAACTCTCTATAAATTGAGCATTTCTGGAGCTGTCAAAGGGTTGCCAAAACTACAGAACAACTCTCAAATTGTCTGTGAAGGATGTTCTAAAGGAAAACAAACCAAAGCTCAACACAAACGAGTTGATGAAATTACCACAAATCACTGCCTTGAACTCATTCACATGGACTTGATGGGTCCAATGGAAGTTGAAAGCCTTAATGGCAAAAGGTATGTACTTGTGATAGTTGATGATTTTTCTAGATTTACCTTTGTTTGTTTTCTCAGATCAAAAGATGAAGCCTTTGAGTATTTTGAGTCCACAAGCCTGAAGATCATGAATCAAAAACAAGGAAAAATCAAAAGGATTAGAACTGATCATGGGAGAGAGTTTGACAATCAACAGTTTACTGATTTTTGTAAGCAACATGGAATTTCTCAAGAGTTCTCTGCCCCAAAGACTCCTCAACAAAATGGGATTGTAGAAAGGAAGAATAGAACCTTACAGGAGATGGCAAGGTCTATGCTTCATGGGAGTACACTATCAAAGACCTTTTGGGCAGAAGCTGTCAACACAGCATGCCACATTTCAAACAGAGTTCTTTTGAGGCCGAAGACAAATTTCACTCCTTATCAAATATGGTATGATAAACTTCCTAATGTTAGATATTTTCATACATTTGGTTGTCCTTGTCATGTTTACAGAGACAGGGAGCAGCTTAAGAAGTTTGATGCCAGATCAGAAAAAGGGTTGTTTTTGGGTTATGCTCACAACTCCAGAGCTTACAGAGTTTATCTGACTGATAGTAAGAAAGTTATAGAATCTATGAATGTTCTATTTGAAGATTCTCTAGCTAAAGGATTATCTGAATATGAAGATGGTCTGCATTATTTTCCTGTATTTGATCCACCATCTGAGGAAACACATGAGCCAACATCTGTAGCTGATGTAGAAACTAGAATTGAATCAGAATCTTTGGTTGATACTGAGGAAGAGCAACAACCGCTTGACACTGCTGTTGTAGATAAGAGGAAAGGACCAAGAACTTTCAAGCATCATTCTAACACTGATATCATTGGAGAATTGGATGCACCTAGGCAAACCAGAAACAAGAAGGTTGATTACAAGCAACTCGCTGGAATGAACTGCTTTATATCCAAGATGGAACCAAAGAATGCATCTGAAGCCTTCAAAGATGAGTATTGGATAGCTGCCATGCAGGATGAGCTATTACAGTTTGAAAGAAACTCTGTATGGGAGTTAGTACCACCCCCTGACAACATCAACATCATTGGTACCAAATGGATCTTCAGAAATAAGAAAGATGAGCATGGAAACATAGTCAGAAATAAAGCTAGATTGGTAGCACAAGGCTACACACAGATTGAAGGTTTAGACTATGGAGAAACTTATGCACCAGTGGCCAGAATGGAAGCTGTAAGGATTTTGTTATCTGTTGCTTGTTATCTAGATTTCAAGTTATATCAAATGGACATCAAGACTGCTTTTCTAAATGGGAAGATCAAGGAAGAAATTTATGTAGCTCAACCAGCTGGATTTGAAGATCACAAACATCCAGACTATGTTTATAGAGTGAAGGGAGCCCTATATGGTCTTAAACAAGCACCTCGTGCTTGGTATGAGAGGCTGTCAAAATTCCTGGTTGACCACGGATATACAAGAGGAAATGTGGATAAGACACTTTTCATCAAACACACAGATAAGCATATCATTGTAGTTCAAGTTTATGTTGATGATATCATTTTTGGATCTACTTCAGAAGAACTTAGAGATGGATTTATACATGACATGAAGACTGAATTTGAGATGAGCATGCTTGGAGAATTGCATTACTTCCTTGGATTACAGATTAAACAAGAAAAAGATGGGATCTTCTTATCTCAGGAGAAGTATGCAACTAATATGCTGAAGAAGTTCAACTTAGAAGAGAGCAAAGTAGCAAGAACACCACAGGGTATTCATGAGAAGCTTTCTAAAGCAGATTCTAGTTGTGATGTTGATCAAAAACTTTACAGGAGCATGATTGGTAGTCTTCTCTACCTAACAGCAACCAGACCAGATATCTCATACAGCACTGGAGTATGTGCCAGATTTCAAGCTCAACCCAAAGAGACACATCTTAAAGCAGCTAAGAGAATTATGAGGTACATCAAGGGAACCATTGGACTTGGGATTTGGTATTCTAAAAGGTCATCATTGGATCTTATAGGATATACAGATTCAGACTGGGCTGGCAGTTGTGATGACAGACGTTCGACAACAGGAGGTTGTTTCTATCTCGGCAACAATTTGGTTAGTTGGTACTCAAGGAAACAGAACATAGTTGCTCTATCCACAGCTGAAGCAGAATATATAGCAGCTACATGTTGTTGTTCTCAACTTATGTGGATGAAGCAAACTTTGGCAGATTATGGAGTGCATCAAGAGAAATTTGTAGTATTGTGTGACAACACAAGCGCTATAAACATCTCTAAGAATCCTGTACTTCACAATAGGAGCAAACATATTGATATCAGGTATCATTTCATTAGAGATTTGGTTGAAGAAAATATTTGTGACATTCAACATGTAGGGTCGTCAGAGCAACGCGCTGACATCCTAACCAAAGCCATGGAGGGAGATAAGTTTGATAGGCTTAGAACTATTCTGGGCCTAAGTTTCTATACAAACTAAATTTAGTTACATTTTGGGCCATTTTGTTTTTCTTTGTATACTAACCTTTCAGGCCCAAGCACATTAGAGAGGGAAATCGGATAAAGACAAAAGAAAGATTTCATTTGGGAGAATCTCTGATTTGAAGTCTGCAGAGTGTCATCATCACACTGTGACGACTGTAACCGTCCCTTCACCTCTGCAGCTCACGTCGCTCAAAAACTGCCATCATTACTTCGCCGTTTCTCCGATTGAAGTGATCGTGGTTAAACGTTTCGACTCCTCTTTCCTCTCTTTAAATATCTTGTTCATTTCTATTACTGCACTACTTCCTTTTCTGTGTTTATTTTGAGTGTTGCAGTTTTCCCCTCTTCTCCTTCAAATGGCGTCTTCTTCCAACCCCAAATCTCCTTCTGAAACTGCTAACGATTCGTCCATACCACCAAATACGGAGTCACCTATTGATCCAGTTCAAATAGTCACATCTGTTCTTCAAGCGCTGAGTGAATCAGTTCCTTCAACATCTCAAGCTGGAGCGTCGTCTGCAGAAAATGTTGACAACAATGGCGATGATGTACCTGCCGATGAGAATGTCACTGACGCTTTACCTCTTGAGTCCTTACCCCCTGCTGGAGGTCTTCCTGCACCGCCTGTACCTGCCCTTCCAGCACCATAGAAAGAAACTTTCTCTGTTGATTGGGATGATGGAACAACCACTGAATATCCTCAAGACGATGAGGACAACCTGTTCAACTCAAACACTGCTGATGATGTTGTCACTGGAGATGACGAACAACTGAGGGACGACGAACCTGATCGAGAAGTTACTCCGGAACATCGTCCAGTTGCCCGTACCCCTGTGACTCGTTCGCGCAAAAGGAAAGATAAACAACCTGCTGTCGAGACTACACAGAAACGACCAAAGAAAGTTGGCCCCATGACTGTTAGTGATGCCCTAAACTACAGATTTCACGACAAGGAAGGACAGAAATTTGCCAAAGATCTCAACAACCGTGATTTCATACCAGAGGAGCAGTTTACTCATCCAATCTACAAGGAACTTGGATTTTTGAAGTTTTTGGAAGACACGAAACTGATTTACTGGGCTACTAAACTAGAGGACTATTCTCCTGCCCTAGTTCGCGAGTTCTACGCCAACCTACATCCTGATGTCTTGGATGGTGAATCCCCATTCGGAGGGAAGATCTACATTCGAGGCAAGATTTTGGAGATTTTTCCTCAAGTTATCAACGCGTTGTTAAAGGTGCAGCTCAACAGTAACCTGGATGATGTTACGAGCTACATGCCAAACTCAAATGCCGAAGTGGCTTATGAGATTTCAAACACCAAAAGTGTTGCTTTTGGTAGGGGACAGCTTCGTGTTCAGCAGCTCACTCTCAAATACAACTGTCTCTTCCGCCTGTGTAGTTCGAACATCCTTCCAACAACCAACGCCAGTCAAGTGTCTTCTCATATGGGTAAACTCATGTTTTGCATTGAAAAGTATTTAAATATGACAAACTTTGGTCTCTCTATTCTTTCCAAGATGCTAGGTTATTCTCGCGGATCCATTGGCAAGAATGATCTTCTCCCTTATCCTACTTTGATTACCCGTTTTCTGAAAAAGAATGGGATCAAAGTTCCTAAGGAAGAACGCATTCCAATCAAGCAGAACACTCCCTCTACTGACCTACGAAATATGCATAATGACATCCTCCTCGGCCCTGCTCTGTCCGGCACTGCATTGGTCAATCACCTGAAGACTATCATTCTTCGACAGAATGAGGAGGTTTCTACTGTCATCAATGCTGGTCTCCGCATCCGGAAGCAAAACAACAACATGTTGAAGCTTCTTCCTGGCTCATTTGATCCTCCACCCACTGGAGAGGAGGATGATGAGGAGGCCTGATTCATCAAGGGGGAGTAAGTATGGTCTCAATATGACTGACTGACTGTGGTTTTTGGGTGATGATGACAACACTATGAGGGGGGTACATTCTAAACTGAATTTGATATTTGATTTGGGTCTGTAACTAATTTGCTATTTCCGTTGGTTACTATTTTTGATACTCTTGGATGCTGATGCTTGTTTACTTTTGCTGATGATTGTGGTTTATTTTGCTGATGAACTAGATTTGCATGAACTTATTTGATCGATCTTCTTATTTTGTGATATTGTTCTGCTGGTGTTACTCTTATCTGTTAATTACATTTGTTGCACTTGATCTTTTAACCATTGTTGTTAGGTTGGTATTCTGAACTGCTATTCATCATACTGGTTTGAGACCTGTTTGTGATGAATCAACCTCTTCATGAAATGAGGGGGAGATTGTTGGCACTAACATTTCATGCAGAATCATTTGGATGTCACTGCAACGCTCTAACAACGATACGGTTATGGTTTTAAAGATCAAAGCTTCACCAGCACCTGGACTCAAAGACCAAGATGTTCTTAGTTTATAAATAGTCTTTGAGTCAGTCTTTTCTTTAAGTAATTTTATCTTCAATATTCTACCAAGAGAGTTTAGTTTTCGTTTTAGAAGATATACTTCAAGAGAGCCAAAAACTTGTTCTTCATGTTTAGATGTTTTGAGAGTTTTTGTTCTTGATAGAATTGTGTTGTAATTCAGTGTATATCATTTAGATCGAGTTGTAAATCAAGGAGAGGGAGTCTTCTTGATATAGCCTAAAGGATTCTTGATTCAGGGTCGTCAACAGGGTGAAGGAACAACAAAGATTGTCTCTGTAATTCTAGTTAGGGAGATTAGAAGTTGAGGGGGAGAGATTCAGCTTCTAGATCGAGTTAACAGGATTGGTCTCGAGTCTTGTGTTTGTTCTTGTTCATAGTTGAGTAATCTTCGCCTGGATTGGAATCCCCCGGATGTAGGACATGAGGTCCGAACCGGGTCAACAAACAATTGTGTTCTTATATTTCTGCAATTGTGTGTGTTGTCAATACATCTCATTAACACCCTACTCACAAGGGACTGTCACATACTGTTCCAATAACTGGCTTTGAGTTCCTCTTTTATTCTAATAACATAAAAAAAGAAATTCCACAGTCGTAGGGCTCAAAAAAAAAAAGCACCGGCAGTCAAAAATATAATACAGCATTTCACCAGACTAAGCACAACTGGAAGGCGTGCTTATAGGACCGATGGCACTGTGATGATGTATATGCATCTTTGGAATTAAAATAAGCTGTGGATTTCTAGCATTCTGAGATTTATACTGTTCCCATGGTTCATGGTTGTAATTAAGATCTTGTCTTCTCAACTATCTGGTGTTGCATTTGTTTTTAAGCAAATTTTTTTCACATTCTGAATTACTACTATTTATTAGCCTACAAACTAGAGCATAACCATGACCAGATTGCTTACTAGCATGGAGGCATTGCAAGGTCATAATCAGTTATGACCTATTTCGAGATTAACTTGCTGCCCTGTGCACACCCTATTTACCAGGCATAGCACAGGGAGAATTATTACTTGATTGTTTGTAGTACTGTACGTTCAAACTAAAGACAAGATACTACAGCAGTACAGACGTCAGTACCAGGTACTGTGTTTTAAATTGTGATTTAGAGCCACACTAATGTTGATATTGCCACATTTTAAATTGTGATTTTTGTGTGGATAGTTTGATTCTGCATATCAATGGGGATAAGGAGAGGAAATTAAACCCCCTTTAATGAGCAAGCTGGGGCAATAATATTTTTTGAAATTGACAGTCTCATTTATTACAGGAAGATCATTGTGGTGGTGCTTCTAAAGACTTGTTTTTTTTAATAACAATCTAGTGAAATACAGTAATGTCTGCAGTGAGAAACAGTGATGCAGGGAGGCAAGAAGCACTATATAAATTGTTAGCATAATTTTATAAATTATAATTATTATACTTTAATACTATTATGTATCAGTACTAAAAGACTGAAGCCATTGCTGAGCATCAATGAAGGAAGAATTGAGAAAAGAAGCAGCCTGTGTGTCATTGAGCCTGAGTGCATAAGCTGCCCTGCGTGAGGTATTAGCTCCTGCTCCACTGCAGTTATACTCTCCATAAAATATTGTCCTGGAAATTATATATATTTATTTAAAAATTAGACCCATTATCACAACAGGGAAAAAAAAAAAAAGTGAGGTTAGCGACGACACTTTTCAGTGTCGTTAAAACATGAGTTAAAAATAAATTATTTAGATCAGTGACGTTTTTAGCCATGCTTTTGAGCTGTCTATTCTTTTAGCAATAATTCTTTTGTTGGGTATATATAATTTCAACTCCAAATTAAACAAACTAAAATTTAAACAAAACCAGGAACATTATTATTATTACTACTACTATTATTATTATTATTATTATTATTATTATTATTATTATTATTATTATTATTATTAATGCAAAAATAATGCATACTGGTCTCTGGAGGGGTCATTGAAGTCACTCCATCCGTCGGGCGAGATGATATCCGACATGGCTGTGTAGGCGAAAACGACAGTGGAGAAAGGCCTCCAGGCTCGGCCGAGCCAGATCCGTCCTGTGCCTCCGATGCTGCAGTTCACGAAGGCGAACCCGCTGTTCTCTTCCTTGGATGCCCTTCCCTGAGCCGTGACCGCGCCATTGATGCCCGTTGTCACTGGCTTCGCTATCGAAGTTAAATGGCAGTTCTGCATAGTAAATTAAGCCAATGACTTTTAAAAAAGCATTTGCGGAATGATATATATATGCTTCTTAGTCCCAACGTCCCAACACATGTGTCTTGTTTGATTTATTTTTTTTATATTGTTCATTGTTCCATTTTGACTTCGCATAGTTTTAAAATATATATTTTATATAATTTACTTGTACATATTTTGCGATATTAACTGTTATAGAAGTACATGCCACATTGACCGGGACGAATCAAAATTATAATGTACTAGTAGTTAAAATGTTTCATTTTAAATGAACATTAGTACATGCCACATATGTTTCATTTTAAAATATGAATGGACCGTTTGAATGAGAATTATAATGTGTCTTTATATGATTCATGCTACATAAACATATTAGTATATTCTTAGAAAATCTTTTTCTTTTTTTCATATCAAATTGATATGAATTTGGTGATCATTTGAAACGTACTAAAACGTAATGAAAGTTTTACCTCGTACAGTGACTTTGCATTCCCGAAAATGAAATCAATAGAACCTTGAATGTAGCATTCCTTGAAGTAATGGCGACCCCTGTCGTCGTGCAGGGTGTCCTGTGCTCCGAAGAATCCGCAGCCCCAAAACGCTGCTTGATCGCCCGATATCCTGAGTGCTACAGCTTGTGCTCCAATTGCTCCCGGCTGAGGCATTGGCGCCGCATTCTAAAAAGGCGTTGTAAATACGTATATTTGTTGAATATAATTTTGGATAGAATTTATGTATCTGTAAGGCTCTAACAACATTAAGTACCATGAAACTTATGTTTTTGGCAATAAAGTTGGCTGCAAAAACTTGAACCGAACCGCTGTAGAAAGTGCCATGGGCAGAGTTGGCCGTGTCGTTCCACATTATGGCAGTTGTGGTGTAGCCCTGCCCTTGGAAGGTGATGTTTGGCTTTGTTCTCGGGACAATTACTTTCTCGCTGGGATTCGGAGCATAAATGAACCGTAAGTGTATGTGAATTTTATGTATAATAATAGAATCAGACACACAAAAAAAGAAAAGAGAGAGAGATTTGCGGTTACAGATAAAATAGAAGTAGAAAATAAAAAATTGTCGCAAAAAAAAGTGTCACAAGACCGAAATTTTGCGGTTGGTGACACTTTTAGCAATGCCTCATCACGGTCTTTTGTTGTCTCAATCACATTGTGTGCTGAATTCTCTTACAAGTAAATTCCATTGTTGATCCAAATGAATGTCCTCTTAGGGCTCATGGCGCCAACTGCATCCACAGCTGCTTGAACCGTTGTGAAATTGCAGCAACCGTTGGGATCCACACACAACACTAGCGTCGTGTTTGTTTCTGGAGGGGGGAAGTTGTGTGGGAGTGTCTCGTCGCAGATTGTTTGCGTGGTCCTATCCTTCTTCCCGTCTTCATGATGACGATGGTGCCCGTGGCTATGGTGACGACGGTGGCGATATAGTGGAAGCAACACGGGGCCAATTATTGGGGCCAAAGAAGTGAAAGATGGGGATATGAAATGCACAAAGTGGTCGAGCAAGAGTGTGTCTCGTGTGAAGAAATTAGTTGATGCTAAGGATGCAATAAGGGCCAAGAAAATGGAAAGGAAGACAACTTTAGGGGTCATGGTCAGGTGAAAGAATGTGTGTAATAAAATCCAATCCAATTGCCAAGTGCCAATTGGAGGGTAAGAATATTATGAATTATGAGG
Organism: Hygrophila difformis; assembly: GCA_030278955.1. Lineage (NCBI taxonomy): Eukaryota > Viridiplantae > Streptophyta > Magnoliopsida > Lamiales > Acanthaceae > Hygrophila > Hygrophila difformis. The sequence goes on from JAOANR010000001.1 coordinate 73,766,319, forward strand.
TGGTGTTGTTGTCATGTTATAATTATGGGTGTGTGAAAATGGCACTTGAAGCATAAGGTTAAATGGCATGTCTTGCAAGTTACACTGTCCCCAGCATTACCTCATTCTTGGGACAAAATCATAACAACCTACCAAGCTTTTATGTCCGTACGTCACTATAATGATTAACTGATCTCATCTCTCTTTACCTACACGCCTTTATTTTATTTTTTTGCGAAGCCGAAGCCAAAAAATACACGCCTTTATTAGCTTCCCTTTTGAAAATAATTATTCGATGGTTTGACTTGTTGAAATTTATTCGAGAGATATGTTTGGCTTGTTGAAATTTACTCAAGGGATATTTCTGGTCTATATTGGTTACGGTGCTCCAATTTGATGAAAATTATTAACGGAAATGGTAAAAAAAAAAATAAATAAATAAATAACTTGTAGTTGAGATAGTATTAATTGGATTTACTGATTTAGTAAGAGGGTTTAAAATTAAATTTAGAGATTAAACTCTGAAAAGCTAAAAGGTGTAATTGCGTAAATCGTAGTGTCTCGACTCCATAACGCATAATTACGCAGAAAGGCTACCAATTTTGTTTGTTTCTCCTAGTTAGAATTGTTAAAGCTCAACAAAAACGTCACACTCCCTATCCCAGTATTGAGAAATTAATTCTACGTAGGCACAATGGCACAGTAAAATTTCAACTCGATAGTGTTGAAGATCTAACATTAGCAAAATGATGGGGATATCCCCAGCTTATATGAACGAGGGCCGGTCTACTGATCATTGTCAATTGATTTTTGAGTTGAAATTACTTGGAGTCGTATTTAACCTAGAAAAGATGAAGAATGATTCGTGGTAAAATTCTGGAATTGTGGTAATGAAGTTGGCACGGGGGATTCAATTCTCAGTGTTCTTCTTTACGAGTTGTATTTTATTGGGAAAAATAGCGGAACAGTGAGGAACCTGTGGGATCACCAGAAATACCAAAACAATAGCAATATCCAAAACAGTATATCTCCTGTGTGCTAAATGAGTTTCCAACAGATGCAATCAAGCCAATTCAACACCAAATCAGCAATAAGCAACCATAAAGCAGTAAATCGACACCAAGATTTATACGTAGAAAACCCTTCAAAAAGAAGGTAAAAACCACGGGCCAGTCGCCACCATCTCAAAATCTCCACTATATCAAATAATGGGTACACCAATGTTTCTCTCTAGCATATGCCTAGAGGTTCACCAACAATCATCAAGATTTTCACTAATCTTGGTTAATCAACAAAATAGACAGTTGGCAGTGGATTCTCCAAGAAAAATACTCTAGAAAACAATTATAGGCTACCAATGAGAAAGATGAATATATGAGAAAGGATTTCACCAAAAAGATTGAAGGATTAACAGTGCCTTTCTTCTTCTCCCTTTCTTCTTTCTCTTTTCTCCTCTTTCTCTGTTTTTGATCGCAACTTCTGTCTCTGTTCTCAATTCTCAATGTTGTGAATTGGCTTCCTATACTGCTCTCTTGCCGCTGCCATCTATTATTGCATTTTGGAGTCTTCTGCCCACCTTACTTATTGTGTGCAGGTAAGTCTTCTTTTTTTTTTTTTTTTTTCTTGGTCAAGCTCAATTAATTGAGCTGACCCTACAATTCTCCCCCGTCAGCTCAATTTCTTGGGTTCTACCAAACCCGCTCCTCGCCTACATGCTTCGAACTTTTCCTTCGACAAATACTTGGTGAACATATCTGCTGAATTCTCACTTGTGTGGATCTTCTCCAAACTCAACTGTTTGTCCTCAAGCACGTCACGAATCCAATGATACCTGTAATCAATATGCTTGGATCTCGAATGGAAACTCGAATTCTTAGATAGATGGATTGCACTATGACTGTCACTGTAAACAATCCACTTCTCTTGTTCAATACCGAGCACTTCCAACAATTTCTTCATCCACAAAGCTTCTTTGCAAGCTTCTGTGATGGCAATATATTCAGCTTCAGTACTAGACAAAGCAACACACTTTTGCAATCTTGATTGCCAAGAAACGGCTCTGCCTGCAAAAGTCATCAAGAACCCCGACGTGGACTTCCTGGAATCGACATCACCTGCCATATCTGAATCTGTATATCCAACCAAAATAGGCTCATTAGTACCAAAGCATAAACATACACTGGAAGTACCTCTCAAGTATCTGAGAATCCATTTCACTGCAGCCCAATGCTCTTTTCCGGGATTAGAGAGAAACCGGCTCACTACTCCAACTGCATGAGCTATATCTGGTCTTGTGCAAACCATAGCATACATCAAGCTGCCAACTGCTGATGCGTAAGGAACTTTGCTCATCTCTTCTTTTTCTTTCTCACTTGTAGGGCACTGTTTAACTGAAAGTTTGAAGTGACTTGCAAGTGGAGAAGACACTGCCTTTGCCTTGCTCATGTTGAACCTCTCAAGCACAGTCTCAACATAGCGTTCCTGAGATAGCCAAAGTTTACCCTTCTTCCTGTCGCGGGTTATTTTCATGCCAAGTATCTGTTTAGCAGAGCCTAAGTCTTTCATTGCAAAAGACTTATCCAATTCTCTCTTTAACTTCTCAATCTTGCTAGCATCATGGCCAACAATCAACATGTCATCTACATATAGCAGTAGGATAATGTAGTCATCATCAGAATACCTCTTCACAAACACACAATGATCAGATAGTGTTCTGGTATACCCTTGACCCATCATAAATAAATCGAACTTCTTGTACCATTGCCTCGGAGCTTGTTTCAATCCATACAAGCTCTTCTTAAGCTTACAAACCATGTTCTTTTTGCCTTTGACTTCAAAACCTTGAGGTTGTTCCATGTAGATTTCCTCCTCTAGATCACCATGAAGGAATGCAGTTTTCACATCAAGTTGCTCAATTTCCAAATTCAAACGGGCGGCCAGACCGAGAACAACTCTGATGGAGCTCATCTTCACAACTGGAGAAAATATTTCTTCGAAGTCAACACCTTTCTTCTGACCAAATCCTTTCACAACCAACCTTGCTTTGTACCTTAGTTGTGAGCTATTTTCTGAAGTCTTCAACCTGTAAACCCACCTGTTCTTGAGTGCTTTCGTACCCTCTGGTAGTTTTACCAATTCATAAGTCTGATTATCTTTTAAAGATTTCATCTCATCTTGCATAGCTTTCAACCACTCATTCTTGGCTTCATGACCAATGGCTTCTTCATAGCTTTCAGGTTCATTTCCATCTGTAAGCATCACATACTCATTGGTGTTATATCTCTTTGATGGTTGGCGCTCTCTGGTGGATCTCCTCAAAACTGGCTCAACTGGTTGTGGTGGTTGTGGTACTTCTCCAACTGGATCAACATCAGCTGTAGGTTCTTCATCAACATTATCACCACCTTCTTGTCGTGTGTCTCCCCCGTGATCATGACCTACTAAGGGAGAAGGAACTGGATCCAATCTGACTGGAATTTCTGCAAAGGAACTGGGACTCTTATCTTTGCTAACATCATCCCCAAACTGATCTTCAAGAAATACAACATCTCTGCTTCTCACAATTTTCTTGTTCACTGGATCCCATAACCTGTAACCAAGTTATTCATGACCATAACCCAAGAAGATGCATTCTTTGGCCTTATCATCAAGCTTCGACCTCTCATCTTTCGGAACATGAACAAAAGCTCTGCAGCCAAACACTCTCAAGTAGTCATAGGAAACATCTTTCCCACTCCAAACTCTGTTGGGAACATCACCATCAAGAGCAGTGCTTGGAGAAAGATTAATCAAATCAATTGCAGTCCGCATAGCTTCCCCCCAAAAGCTTTTGGGAAGCTTTGCATTCGAAAGCATACACCTGATCCTTTCTTCAATTGTCTTGTTCATCCTTTCAGCAACACCATTCAGCTGTGGTGTCTTCGCTGGAGTCTTCTCAACCCTGATACCATAAGTTCTGCAATAACTCTCAAACGGCCCTCTGTATTCACCACCATTATCTGCTCTGAGTGCCTTCAGCTTCTTTCCTGTTTCCCTTTCAACCCTGACATGAAACTCCTTGAAGACATCAAAAACCTGATCTTTGGTTTTCAAAGCAGTGGCCCAAACTTTTCTTGAGTGGTCATCAATAAATGTAACAAAGTAGACAGCACCTCCCAGAGATTTATCTCGCATAAAACAAACATCAGTATGAATCAAATCAAGTACACCAGACTTTCTATGTGGAGGATAAGTATGGAATGAAACTCTATTTGCTTTACCAGCAATACAATCAAGACAAGTTTTCAGAGATGTACCTTGCAAATTCGGTAGAAATTGCTTCCTTGAGAGAGTCTGCAAGCTCTTCTCACTCACATGGCCAAGTCTCTTGTGCCAAAGGTCAATGCTGACACCTTTCTGAACAACATTTGTCTCCCCTTTGCATATCTTTGCTTGCATAACATAGAGTGTACTCACTTTATTTCCTTTTGCAACTATTAAAGACCCTTTGGTGAGCTTCCATTTACTTTCACCTAAGTAGTTGCAGAAACCATCATCATCTAACTTTCCAGCTGAGATCAAATTGAGACGAATATCTGGAACATGTCTCACATCTTTGAGTATTAATTTGGTACCAAGATTTGTCTCCAAACAAATCTCTCCAATGCCTACAATCTTTGAAACACCATTGTTTCCCATCTTGACATTACCAAAATCACCAGAAGAGTACGAATTGAAGAAGTTACCATGAGATGTAACATGGAACGATGCGCCAGAATCAATCACCCAATCAGTGTCCTGACACACTAGACTAACACAACTGTCATCTAAGACAGTAACTGCATCACTGTTGTGGTTAACTGCATTAGTCTCTTTTTCTTCTTTCTTGCCTTCTGCAATTTCCCTTTTCAAGATCCTGCACTCTTTCTTCATGTGACCCGGCTTGTCGCAGTGATAACATCTAATCTCTTTTCTGTTCTTAGACCTTCCTCTTGGTGTATAATGTTTATCACGTCCTTGTGGATTTCTGCTCTTACTTCTTCCCTGTCTCACTGGCTTCTGAGAAACTAGAACATCTGAAGAATATTCACCTTTTTCTTTTCTTCTTGCATCTTCATTGAGTAAACTATCTTTAACCATCTCCATGGTTAGTGTTCCACCTGGTGCTGAAGTACTCAACGAGACCACTAGTGTTTCCCAACTATCCGGTAGAGACCCCAGAAGTAGCAGTGCCTGTAACTCATCCTCAAGATTTAATTTCATCCCAACTAACTGATTTACCAATCCCACAAAATCACTGGTATGCTCTGTCATACTTTTTCCATCCCTGAACTTTCAGTTCACAAGTCTTCTAATGAGCAACGCCTTGTTCCTGAAAGTATTTTTCTCATAAAGTGCCTCTAGCTTTTTCCACAATAAATCTGCTTTGGTTTCCTCTGCAATGTGATGGAATATATTGGGATCTACCCATTGTCTGATTGTGGCAGAAGCTTTCATATGCAACACTACCCAAGCATCATCACTCACATCATTTGGCTTTTCTTTGCCTAACACCGGCTTAAATAAATCCTTGCAATAAAGCAAATCGAGCATCTTTCTTTTCCAAATAGCATAATTCCCTGAATTTAATTTCATCATTCCAAAGGAATTTTGCTCATCCATTTCAACACACAGATATACTATCAAAACTTCCACAGCCCAACTTTCGCTCTGATACCAGTTTGTTGGGAAAAATAGTGGAACAGTGCGGAACCTGTGGGATCACCAGAAATACCAAAACAATAGCAATATCCAAAACAGTATATCTCCTGTGTGCTAAATGAGTTTCCAACCGATGCAATCAAGCCAATTCAACACCAAATCAGCAATAAGCAACCATAAAGCAGTAAATCGACACCAAGATTTATACGTGGAAAACCCTTCAAAAAGAAGGTAAAAACCACGGGCCAGTCGCCACCATCTCAAAATCTCCACTATATCAAATAATGGGTACACCAATGTTTCTCTCTAGCATATGCCTAGAGGTTCACCAACAATCATCAAGATTTTCACTAATCTTGGTTAATCAACAAAATAGACAGTCGGCAATGGATTCTCCAAGAAAAATACTCTAGAAAACAATTATAGGCTACCAATGAGAAAGATGAATATATGAGAAAGGATTTCACCCAAAAGATTGAAGGATTAACAGTGCCTTTCTTCTTCTCCCTTTCTTCTTTCTCTTTTCTCCTCTTTATCTGTTTTTGATCGCAACTTCTGTCTCTGTTCTCAATTCTCAATTTTGTGAATTGGCTTCCTATACTGCTCTCCTGCCGCTGCCATCTATTATTGCATTTTGGAGTCTTCTGCCCACCTTACTTATTGTGTGCAGGTAAGTCTTCTTTTTTTTTTTTGTTTTCTTGGTCAAGCTCAATTAATTGAGCTGACCCTACATATTTATTGAATATTGGTTGTGGTTTCTCTTCCTACTCTCTCGGTCCTCCTTTTCTATCCAGACTACAATAGCAGATCCAGAAAATATATTTTGTCGTAGCACCGCAAAAGAAAATTAAGTAGGTACAAATATTATACAAAAAATTAGCTTAAAAATTAAATTTTATTAATTTGAGTGGGATCCTATGCAGTGCACCCACTTGAGTATTAATAGATCCCATCCGCCCCTCAGACTCGGGCGACCTCTCGATGTGCTTGCTCACTTCCTACAGCCTCACAACCTTTTGGTTTCTAATAAACCTTTCTCTAATCATTTGTCATCCCTACAAACTACAAACTACAAAATGAATAAATTTCAACACACTATCTTCAAATGAAACTTTATTTCAACCTACAAATGCCCCAGTGATTTCGAAAATATCCAAATGAAACACATGGGTCTGTGACCAGCTCACCCACTCCGAACCCTATTTGCCTCATTGGATTTCGCTTATTTGGGTTTTGCAATTGGAGAATTTTTTAACAGGGAAGTTTCAGACACAATGCAAGTTTTCCATCAGGATGTTTCTGCAGGGTGTTTGAGTGTAAAGTGATACGTTCCCTCCATTTGTTTTTTTTTTTTTTAAATTATAATACTAGTATTACTTTCTCAACTTTTCTTTGATACTACTTCCTCCGTTTTTTAAAGATAGCTACGGACCCACCCAGCACGCAGTCCAATGCACTTTTTAAACCATTAATAAATCAAATTCGGTACATGTCAAAATTCTAAAAGTTTGATATTTAAAATCTACAAGACGAGACGAATCTAACAAGATCACACTTGGCTATATTTTAACTTGTATAACCATGATAAAACTTTAAGTCAAAGTATATAAGTGAACAGTACTCATTTGTCAAACGTAGCTAACAAAAAAAAACAGAGGGAGTATTTTTTTAAAAAAAAGAAAAATTAAATGGTTAAAAGGAATAAATATGTTATATATTGTGTGGAATAACTGGCAACTAAATGGATGGTGGGAGTATATGGAGGAAAAAAAAAAAAACCAAATAGTCCCATAAATATGCTTGGAAAGAGGTGGTGGAAGTCCACTCCCACAAATTACAAATGAACAAGAGAGATGGATAGAAAGGCCGGATGATAAATTGAATCTCCAACCTAAAGGTTGTGAGTCAGGGGACTTAATTAACCACTTGACCAGTTTAGAGGTCTCATCTAATATTATAAGAAGTCAGTTGACCTAAATTTGAGGAAGAATGGAAGATAAGGCTTATTTCAATAATTATAAAAAATAGTGGCCAAAAATCCAAAAAGGGTCCCGTTATTAGCATATTAGACTTATTATCTCAAAAATTAAATAAATGTTATTATTATACATAAAAATCACGAAACATAATGTTATTCTATTTTAAACATATACACTTCTATTTTTTTATATTGTATAAATTTTGTAATAAAATAAAAAAATAATATACAAATTACCCTTTTAACCTTATATCAAGTCATTGGCTATTGGTAAGTCCCCAACTCCTAGAGCTGTAAACGAGCCGAACCAAACCGAGCTTCAAGTTTTTGAGCTCTGTTGGTTAAGCATAACGAACAAACACGAACCGAGCCAAAAATCTTAACGAGCCAATTTTCATGTTTGAGCTCTGTTTGTTTAACTTTACGAACGAGCTAATAACGAACGAACACGAGCCTAGTCGAGCTCTGTCCATTTATTTTATTAATAAATTTATTTGTTTTAGAATTAAATTAGGTGTGAAAATGTAATGCTATATTGTAATATAATTTATGAGAGAAATGTGAAATTAATAAAAATAAAAAATGGAAAGAACTAAATAAAATATTTATTTTTTATAATATATATTCCATTAAAAAAGAATTCCGAAATGTTCGCGAACTTAACGAACGAACACACAAATCAAATTATGTGTTTGAGCTCGGTTCGTTTAACTTACCGAACGAGTTGTTAACGAACAAACACGTGTCGAAACGAGCTCAGCTCACGAACTGTTTGTTCTATTTACAGCTCTCCCAACCTATAGGTTGGGGATTCGAATCCCCACCCGGCCCCATGTCCCTCTCTTTATTTCCGTTATAATTTGTGTAGCATTGGCTCTTACCACCCCTCTTGCAGGTCTTTAATAGCTTCTCCAAAAATAAAATTTCATGACAAAAAAAAAAAAAAAAAAAAAAACCAGTTCCAGTCGGGCCAGCACCAAGAAACGTGACATTTCCAAATTGTCCAGCATAAGTCCCATCACTGTGTGTGCTGTAACTTCGATGGTAACATTGTCTGGTGGGCTTGCTGGCTTGCTTTTTGGGCTCCCATCGGCCATTGGAATTGTGTTGCACTGTTGCTTGCTTTTTTAAATAGAAGTACTACAAATGGATTGTGGACTGGTACGTTTCTTCTTACAATCCACCATGTAATTATCCATTCCTATCCCTTCACAACCTTACTACTCCTTGACAAGGCTAGCAAACATTTCTCCATGTATTACCCTTTCTAGCTCTATTGTACTCCATCTAGAGATGCAAACCTTTTCATAAACCTTTTCAAGAAAAAAAGCATGGAGGGAGTATGTGAGAATTGTGATGGTTTGACTCCTTCATGTGTATGGTGTGGTTCCTCATGCATCACAAAACACGCCCGTTGTATCACGCACTTATGACTTACCATCACAAAACCCCCCGGCCCAACTATGTTGCACGTACTTTTCTTCCATCACAAAGATGGCTTCTCCATGTAGTTTCTGTAGCTGCAGAATTTGTACCCTAACTGATTTTCCTAAATTTACCTATTTTGCACACACTGCATCCTAACCTTTGTGGTGATTCTTAAATCTTAAAGAAACCAAAAAGAAAAATTCCTTAATATATATACCAAAAAGAGAAAAAAAAAAAAAAAAAAAAAAAAAACCATCTTGAACAGAAAAGACAATTAATTGCAAGGGTTAGGAACGTGCTATATATACTACGGAATGAAAGCAATGAAGGGGGTCCAGCTTTACTTGGAAACCCATTGTCCATTGAAAAGTATGGTACGAAAAACGTACCAAATATTTGTTGCAAAAGTGGTAGATTTTGAGCTTTCAAGATTTTCAATATGTGTACAATTATATATTGTGAATGGGAAGAGTAGTAGTAGTAGTAGTTAGTGGGCAGTGAGTCAGTAAGTGGGGTTTGTCACTTTGTGTCCTCTTTGGAAGTCACGAAAAGAATTGCATTTACTACTCACCATGTGAGAAAAGACTCCTCGATCGAGCCAGCCTCGTTTGGATGGATGTGTTCATTAATTAATTAATTCAGTAATTAATGAATTTGGTCCCTTTTGAGACATCAAGTTCGAATTTCTTTATTTGAAAAGTTGACTTGTCATGATGTGTGGTGTGGCAAATATCATATGGTGATAGGTGCATCGTCCATGTATTGATTGATAGTAGATTGGTAGTAGTGTCTAGAAAAAGCATATTCGATAGGATATTCTTCGATACACACATTCACATCTCTCAATTCAAAAAGAAAAAAGAAAAAAAGTGGGATGGACGACAGTGAGACAGAGAGACATATGAATGAGTGAAAATATGGACAAAGGGAAAAGGTGGGTGGGGACAACAAAACCGTGACCGTACCTAAAGCTTACCAGTAAAATGGAAAAGCAGTTTGGAATTTGGATCATTTTCTCGGTGTGGTCCTTTTTATACGGAATACTATTAAACACATCATCCATCATCCTTTTTTACAACCTTTTTTACAAGGTACTACTACTGTACTTGCTGGGTCGATAGAGATTGTGTGGAAATGGTTGCATATGTAAGAAGTGTGTTGTGGTGTGATTGGAGTATCGATGAAATTGTGTGCTTTCTGATGCTTTATGTGAGGGAAGATTACCTGTTGAGAGAGATGATTTTCTGTGATGTGATATATGCATATGCATACTCTTAAACGGATTGTACCGTAATCGGATTGCTGTCTAGTGAGACGATTTTCGTTGGTTCGGCGATGATTGAGGGTGATTTAATAAGGTAAATTACGGTTCGATATTTCGCAATGGCGATGGGTTGATGTATGGAACTAACTACTTTCATCCCATCCCATAACTCACCCTTGAGCCAAAATTAGGGGACTCAGTGGGCCAGATACTCATGGTTGATATTCATATATAGGTTGTTCTATATATCTGATAATTTTTATTGTTTGTTTTTTATTTGCTGCACAGCCTATACAGGCTAGTAAAGGGGTTATAGGAGCTCATGCCACACAAATTACAAAGGGGAATAAAATGGAGAGATAGGGAGCCCGTGGGGAATCGAACCTTCAACCTTCCGTTGGAAGTCAAGGGACTTAACCACTTGGACTAAGTGCTCATCCCTGATCATTTTTATTTGATACTTTTCAACATTTTATGAACCATTTTTAAAAATTAACAGTAAAATTTTGATATTTTAAAGCTATATGATTAGGCGAAATCAAGGATTTTTTATTTGACTATATTTTTTCATATACATTACTCTGCGTGCTGCCAAGTTAGGCCAAATTACTCAATTAGAAGTGTCAACTATACAAAAAAAGAAATAAAAATGAATGGAGTGAGTATTGTTTATGTGATAGAGGAGTAAAAAGTAAAAAACCTAATAGCCATGGGAAAAGTAGTACTATTTGAATTAAGCAAAAAGTAGTACTACTATTACCAAACAAAAAGTTAGTGTAATCTTATAGCTCTATGTCTTTTATTTTTACTTTTTTTAATATAGTAATAGCCATGGAAAATGAGGACTTGACTAATGGTCATGAAATCATGTTCTGACTTTCAATTTTATGTTTGAGAGTTTGATTTTATGTATCCCTATTATTAATACATAAATGTCAAATTCAATGTTCACCTTTGGGGGACTGTTTGGCATCAAATATCCAACCTTAAATTTGAGGCTAAATGGTTAGCTCTACTTCCCAAACTCTAATCAGGTTGGGGGTTGGGGAAGAAAGCTCCCTCCGTTTTTAAATGATAGCTACGTTGGAGAATTTGGCACTATTCACACAATCACTTTGACTTGAAGTTTTATCATAGTTATTCAAGTTAAAATATAGTCAATTGAGATCTTGTTAGATTCGTCTCGTCTTGTAGTTTTTAAATATCGAACTTTTAGAATTTTTACTTGTACCGAACTTGAGTTATTACTGATTTAAAATGTACATTGGACTGCGTGCTGCGTGGGTCCGTAGCAAACCAAAAAAAACGGAGGGAGTATTAGATTACTTATAAATTTATAAATTTATTTACCGAAAAAATGTAGCAGTTAGGTACACTAAAAGTGTGCGTCAGTTTTTGAACTGAATTCAGAAACTATTTTATGTAAGGGTATGTTCTCCACGCAGCTTTTGGGAGCTTTTAGGAGCTTTTGGTAGCTTTAGCTTTTATTTTAAAACAAAAGCCCCGTTCTGCACACTAGCTTTTAGGAGCTTATGAGAGCTTTTGGAAGCTTCTTTTTAGAAGCTACCTGTAGTAGCTTTAAAAAATAAGCTCCTAGCTTATGGTTGAGCAATTACAATTTTATCCCAATAACAAACTCACTACCCAATAGTCTACATAAATTTTTGTCCTTTTATGTCATTTCATACATTTTTTGACAGTTACAGCTAGTTGTACAGAACACTTAAATAAAACTGACAGCTACAGCTCCCTACAGCTTCAGTTCCCTACAGCTCCAGCTTGCAGCTCCAGCTCACAGCTACAGCTCTGCGTGCAGAACAGACCCTTATGTATTTGAATTTCTTAACAATTACTACTACTATAAGGCCCCCTATTCCTCCCTTTATTTCCCCTTTGAAATTGTGTGGCATGGGCTTCCACCACCCCTTTCCAGGCCTTCAATGGCTCCTCCAAAAAAAAAACAATTACTACTATAATGGATTTGATTCACTCACTCTGAAAACCCTTTTTATATTTCATTTTCACTTTTTAACATTCTATATTATTCAAAGTTATTCAATTTTATTTAAACTATATAATAATGAAAAAATACAATCAAATTTGAATCTTATTAGATTTATCTATAATCTGATTGCATAATTTTAAAAAATTATATTTATAATATAATTTTTACTTATATTTTATTAAGTTACTAAATAAATACATTAAATAAAATAATTTTACTAGAACTAAATTTTAAAAATATCCTACTCCAATATCTCACCTAATTTTGTTATGTTCAAAAATTCAGATAAGATAGAATGGGAGATTTGGATCCTATTGTTGTAGGAAATTAAAAGTCATTAATACTGCGTGTTGTCCTTGGACTGGTTTTATAAGCGGTGGCTTTTATTGGATCATATTCACATCTGCTTATCAAAGTCAACATTGTGGACTTATTATTTGCCTTATTACATGTTCAAATTCCAAGTCTTCTTCTAGAACGTATAATTAATTAGGCACATTTGTAGATCTAGAATATGCCCACAATAAATTCTGAATTCCTAACTCCAAATTGGATTATTTTCCCCCCAAACGGCCAAACTTAATAAACACGAAAACAAGCAATTGACTCCCACAGTCCATAGAATAAACTTGTGCTGCACTTCATGTTCCATTCCAAAGGAATCTTTTCAGTATATTCCAGTAATATGCCCTTCAAGATATTTGAATTAAGAAAGCTTTAATTTTTATAGTTTCTGAGGAAAGATATTCCAATTTAAAGAGGAAGTACCATTTTCATTTAAATACTAGTAGTATATGATAATGCTGTGATCATTTTGGTTAATGGGCATCTTGCACAGTAGTGGTACCCCAAATACTCCCTCCGTTCCTTTTTCTTTTTAATTGTCTTTTTAAGAATAAAAAGTGTTCCAAAATAGCTGAAATTTTTAAATAGTTATAAATAGTTATGCTATGTTTTAATTATATTGTCCTTTACTTTATATAAATACTTCCTCCATTCTCAAATATTTTTTACGGACTCACTGCGCACGCAGTCCAATGCACATTTTGAATCAATAATAACTCAAGTTCGGTATATGTAAAAATTTACTTTACATAAATACTTCCTCCATTCTCAAATATTTTTTTACGTACCCACTGCGCACGCAGTCTAATGCACATTTTGAATCAATAATAACTCAAGTTCGGTATATGTAAAAATTCTAAAAGTTCGATATTTAAAAACTACACGACGAAACGAATCTAACAAGCTCCCTCTTGACTATATTTTAATTTGTATAACTATAATAAAACTTTAAATCAAAGTGCATGTGTGAATAGTGCCTTAAAACCAAATGTAGTAAACATTTGAGAACGGAGGAAGTATTATTTGTTGACATTTATTAAGAATGAATTTAGTTGAAGGGTAAAAATATCAATTTATGAATTAAATAATGCAAATCTTAATTATTAAAATTGAGCTGAAAGAGACAACTAAAATGTAACACGGAGGAGTAAAAATATTCTAGTTCAGTACACATTTTATTAAAAGAAATTTACTAACAATACTTTAATAATATGTACAAAATGGTGTATATATATGTATTCCATGTATATACAGAATTTTGTGGTTATACAATTAGGGCACGTTTGGAACACTGTACTGTATTATGGTATATTGTATTATTTAATATGAGTGTATTGTATTATGATGTATTGTATTAAATTTATGTTATACACAGTATTTGATGTTGATGTTGTATTACATCATCATGTATTATATTTTAAACAACTAAAGTAAAAAGAAATTTTTTCTAATTTATTAATAAATAATATACTTAAAATAATCTTATTTTAAAAATAATTAAATTAAAATAATATTAATATAATAATAAATAATTTGTTAAAAATATTATTTAAATAATTAAATTAAAACAATTAATTTATTAATAAATAATATATATAAAATAATATTATCATAATATCATAATATTTAATACTTCGTAGTTGTGAGATGCATAAGGAAAAAATGAAAAAACAAACATAAATAAAAAATAATACACCATAAACCCACCCTCCCATAAGGTATTAAATAATACACCAAACTCCTCATTAAAATAATACTTATACGTGTCTTAAAACTCACCAAACATAGGATAGTATTATTTTAATACATAATGTTAATACTATACAACCTAATACATCCCAATAAACCATACCAAACATAGGGATTAATTTCATTAGTGCAATTATTAGTTCCATCTTATCCCAGGTCTTTTCCTGTGTCTCCTTGACTGTTTTGAGGAAAACCAAATCCATGGCCAAAGTTTCAGACAGCCTTGATCAATGAAAAACCAGCAGAGGTGAAGAAATTAAAATTATACCATTAGTTTCTTGTTTAATTACCAAAAAGACTTCAACTCTTCCTACATCAGGATTCTCAGAAACATGGGGATGAATGATCATTCCCCATTTCATCAACAAAATCTCCCTTTCAATTAAAGAGCAAACAGAAAGCAACCACTCAGCCAACAATCCAAACTTCAGAAACCACAAGAAATCATTCATAAAGTGGTAGTGCAAATATCCAAATTTATCTACTTCCATTCCATTCCAAAATCCATACCTTCTTCGACCTCAAGATGCCAAACCCAAACTGGTAATAAAAAGAAGGCAAAGTAAGGAAGAAGAGGCTCCCAACTCAAAATACACAGAACCCATCTCACATTCATAGAACCATAACAAGGCAAAAAGCAAAAACACTCTTTATTTATCATTCAAGACTGCTCCCACAAGAGAGGAAAAAGAGGGAAATCAGCCTCAGCCATACACTCTAATGAACAAAAGAAAGAAAAAAAAAAAAAACAACTCATAAGGAAGGCAAGGGATTCCCTTGCATCTCATTTTCAAGATCCCTTTACAGGAAAAAGGGGGAGCCTTTCTTACTATGGCTCCTCTGCTCTTTTTCCCATTTTGTCTAGGCTTTATATACAAGAACCATCAAATTCATTGCTAGATCTGCTTCAGGTTCATTCTGCCACCGGTGTTGTATTCCCTCCGTTGATGATCCAAGGATGCCCTGAAATTAAAATTAGGGCACAAATTTTTCGAATTAGGAAAAACCCCCAATTGAAGAAGAGGTTGAAGCTTTAAAAGACATTTAAGTTCGGTAACGGAACTTACTCAGGACTTGCTCGGCCGATAGCCGGCGGTAGGCGTCTCTGCAGATCATCTTCCTCAGCAGATCCTTGGCTTCGGCGGACACCGATCGGAAAATTTTGGTCGGGAATCTCAAGTTCCCACGCAGCACCGCCTGAAAAGTCTCCTCCGGTCCCTCGCCGTAGAACGGAGGGACTCCGGCCAACATTATGTACAGAATCACCCCCGCGCTCCACACATCCACCTTCTCGTCGTAACTCCCACCCGTCAGAACCTCCGGCGCCACATAGTACGGCGTCCCCACCACGCCGCTCATCTCCTCGACACCAAACAACTCCGCCGACCCAAAATCCGCCAGCTTCAGCTTCCCCCTCGAGTCAAACAGTATATTATCCGGCTTAATATCCCTGTGCGCCACCCCCAATCGATGGCAGAAGGCAATCGCCGTCATCAACTGCTTCATAACCGCCGCGGCGTCGGGCTCCGAGAAACGCGCGCCGGACGAGACGCGGTCGAAGAGATCCCCGCCGTCGCACAAATCGGTCACGATGTGGACATAATCGTCGTCCTCGTAGAGGCCGTGGAGACGCAGAACGTTAGGGCAACCGGAGGAAGACAACAACTGCAGTATCTTGGGCTCGGCGTCGAGGCAGGTCCGATCCGTCGAGTCGGATGAAATGGCGTGCTTGTAGATGGACTTGCAAGCGAAGGAAACGTCCTCGGCGGCGGCGGCGTGGGAAAAGCAGCGGTAGACGACGCCGAAACGGCCGCGGCCGAGCTCCTCGCACAACTGGTAGTCGGCGTGAAGGCTATCGCACATTATAGGTAGTTTGTTTAGGAGAGAATTTGTTTGAGGAAACAGAGCTAATAGAGGAGGGGATATTTATAGAGTTTTAAAAAAGTGGAGTAAATATGAGCTGTATTGGAGAAGCTAAGGGAAAGTGGAATAGCACACTGTAGGAAGTAGTAGTATTTGGTTTCTAAAGGGAATATTCCGAACTCATAACTGACTCTCAGTATACGCCGCCTATATGATTCAGTTTTTAGATTTTTCATAAGTATTCAATTTTATTTCCTCACTTCTAATCTCGTATTCGGATTTTGTTAGTTTTTTAAATTTTTGGAAGTTATGGATTAGAAACTTTATAGATTTCAAAAAAAAAAAAAATTGGAGTCATAAGTCAATTAAGTGCTAAATATTTAAATATTTTTTTAAAAAATTAAAATTTCTATTGAATATATTAATGTAAATACGTGAAAATTCACTCGCCATTAAAAAAGCGACACGTGTAATTTTAAATATTAATTTAATTATTTTTAGGCATTTTAAATAAATTAAATGTTTGAAATAATTATTACTCCCTCCGTCCCATTCCAAATGTCCTAATTACTATTTTTGGATGTCCCATTACAAATGTCTTCTTTCTATAAATAGAAATATTTTTCCCCTCCAACAACTATGTGGACCCCACCATATACTCACAAACCAACTCTACCTTAATTCCCGTGCCCAACAGTAACAGG
Organism: Hygrophila difformis; assembly: GCA_030278955.1. Classification (NCBI taxonomy): domain Eukaryota; kingdom Viridiplantae; phylum Streptophyta; class Magnoliopsida; order Lamiales; family Acanthaceae; genus Hygrophila; species Hygrophila difformis. The sequence goes on from JAOANR010000001.1 coordinate 73,783,313, forward strand.
ACACTTGGGGTGGGACGGAGGGAGTAATATTTATTGGGCTATTTGGATCAACAAGCCAAATAGACCTATGTTGGGCTAATGTGAACATGTCCAAATGCAAGACTCACAAGTCCCATGGCCTAATGGATGCTTGGAGCAGGCCAGCACATGAAGATCGATCCATGTGGACAAGTCCAAATGAAAGACCCACATGCAACATGACTCAATGAACACTTGGAACGAGCCCGACCCATGAAGAACAGCCCACGTGAACAAGCCCAGATGAAAGGCCCGCGTACTTGGATCGGCCCATGTGAGCAAGCCCAGATAAAAGGCCCATGTTATTGGATCGGCCCACAATTCTTATGTTTTCCTCTATAAATAGAGACATTCTCTTTACAAATGAGGGGACATAGGCACTCTCAAGACTCATACACTTGAGATCCCACAGCAACGAAGTGCTGCAGAAATTCCAAAGAGCCAGAGAGGAAGTATCAAATACACATCGAAGTCTTCAATGTTGGAGGAATCAAAGGAGGAATAGAAGTCGAACCCACAATCATTTGATTATGTTATTCATGTTTTAAATTCAATTGTATAGACATTTTGATTGTGAATTAATAAAATTATTTGCAGTTGCTTGTCTATCAATTTTCTGTTCTACAATTAAATTTTGTTATAGGAGTATATTTGGCAAATATGGATACGAATTTTTAAAAATGGATACGGTACTGTATATGAGATTGTAAATATCCGCTCGTATCTTAAAAATTTGGATATCATGCGGATATTATTCGAATTTCCTATTTGAATATCCGAATATTTATATATATTATAACATATATAATACTAATATTAAATAAACAAATAAATAATATATCTGTATAAATATAATTAGAAGCATGAAAGTCTAAATAATTAAATCAAATCATACTTTTAATCAAAATCGATTGCATTATTAGGTTCTTCTCATCTAAGAGGATATTTGTTTAAGCGTTCTGAATCAAATGATTTGATTATTGCGTTTTCAAAACACAAAGAATTTATTAATTTTGTTTGGGCAAATACTTTGCCATAATAAAATATCTGGATTTTCAAGGGTTTTAAATGCATTTTTCTGCAGCTACTTTTTCCAGGTGTAAAGAATTGTGTTTTCAGCTATTTTTTATTTTACCATTATATCTCCACATCAATTTATAAATATGGTGAATTATTTAATGTCTTATGTTAAAAATATTATATGAAAATATTATATTTAAAAATTAAAACATGATTCAATTATATAAAAAAGATTAAAAAATATATATTGGTGGAAAATACATGAATAAGCATAACATAAATAAGAGATTGAAAATAAAAATTATTTAATTTTTCATACCCATACCCTTTGTGGTATTTTTCAAGCTGAAAACACACAGTCAAACACTTCAAAATTGATTATTTGACAACAACACAGTGCAGCACTTAACTTTATACCGTATATTTTGTAACAACAACACGATGCAGCTATTGTACCATAAAAATTTGTATAGAAGGGAGGCAAATGAAATGGAAAATGGAGGCTAAAGAAATGTAAAATGGTGGCAATGAAATTGAAGAAATTTAAACGAAATGTAAATTGCAGAAAGCGATAAACAAAAATTGTAAAGGAAAATAATAAATGCTAAGAAAGAAAATAAAATAAAGGCAGCTCTTTGAAGAGTGGATTTGATGTGTTTTCTTAAGCCGCCTAACTCTAATATTTATAGGGTGGCAAGCCCTAGTAACCACCAAATGCACGTCCCCTTCGTTGCTTTTTCTTAATCATCATAACTATACTAAGTCATGGGTTGGGCCGCTTCAATGTGGATTAGGCCAATTGATTTGGGCCTGTAACTTCTTGGGTTAACAGATGACTCTCGCGCAATTTGTCTAATTAGGCCTAAGACAAATATGCGTGTTCGAAAAGACGCCTAGTAGAATTGTTGAGCCACAAGACAAAATTTGCTTCTTCTTTTTTCACCATCTTGCCTCCCTCTTGGCCCTGGTCGTCGTATGTTCATCTAGCCACCCTCATCCTTTGCTGCCTGAGCTCTGCCGCCGCCATCATCATCTTGCCGCGCCATCGTCTCTTCTGCCTTGCCTGTTGCCGCCACAGGGCCTCGGCCGCATCTGCCAGCTTGCCACTCAGTGTCTCTTCATCTGCCGCCCGGAGCTCCTCGTCGGCCGCCCAAAGCTTTGCCGCCACCCGGAGCAAGTTCATGCCGCCCTCCTTGTTGCGATCTCTTGGCCATCTCTTTGTTGCTTGCCACCTGGAGCCTCTTCTTGCCGCCTCCATCTGTCTGTCGCGTCTCTAGCTTGTCGCCATCTTCATCGTGCCGCCAGTTGTGTCGCCGTGATATGTATTACCCGCCCATCACGCAGTCGCAGTCTCTCTCTCTCTGCCAGCCCATCTATTCTTGCCGCCTACCGCCAGCTACAACCGCCCACAATCACCTCGTAGCCGCCTGAGCCTTTGTCACCATAGCTTCTATCGGTGCCGCCCTTGGTCTCTTTCTGGGCCGCCCATTCCTTGACCATTGCCACCCATCGCGAGTTGGAGGGAGTCGTCAGCCAAACATAGCTTACCGCGAGCACCCCCCCTTTTTGCCGCCCGTCTACATGCCCGCACAACCTCTTCGACATTTGACGTTATGGCCCCTCGGACATTTCCGTAGCCCTTGGACATATTCGTAGCCCCTTAGACGTCTTTGTAGCCCCTTGGACCTCTTCGTAGGGCTTGGGTATCTTCGTAGGGTTAGGACACCTCTTTTGTTTCCATTATAAGAGACTACGTAGCCTCCATAATATAGCTCCCATTTTGGGATCCGCAGCAGTATAGTACCCTGCCATTTTGGGAATTTGCAGCCACCGTAGTGCCCTGCTATTTTGGAAATCTGCAGCCACATATAATTTGGTTTGTGTGTTCGTTCGTTAAGTTCGCGAACAGTTCGGAATTCTTTTTTAATGAAATATATATTATAAAAAAAATAAATATTTTATCTAGTTGTTCTTTCCATTTTTTATTTTAATTAATTCCACATTTCTCTCATAAATTATATTACAATATACATTACATTGTCACAGTACCTAATTTAATTCTAAAACACCTATCAGGGTCCTGCACGGTCGAAGTCCATTAGAGCGTGAGAAAATTATACATTGGATGAAAATTGAGTGGGTAGCTGGAAGTTCTCAGTATTTCCTTCTGCATTTGTGCACACAGGCTGGAACTTACATCAAGGAATTTGTTCATGGGGATCTTGGCCGCACAGATCCATCCTCAACTGCAGAAGTGAAATACTACTACGACTAGATGTCACAGATGTGAAAATGGATTGGTTCCAGGAGTAAACGAAAAGAGCCAAGCCAACACTTACACTGGCAGGTGCAGTATTTTATTTTTATCAAATGTGTTCTTGTGGTAAATTATGGGGATGTCATGGCCTGTTATTTTTATCAAATTTGGTGGATCTCCTATCTCCACCAGGAATCCTGTGGTGTTTCTCAACTATTAACACTGGCCTGCCGCCTGCACCAAACAATCAATGTTTATTTATTCACTCCTAAAAAAAAAAAAAAAAAAAATTAATTCTGAAACAAATAAATTTATTAATAAAATAAATTGTTCGTTAACTGAGCTCGACTAGGTTCGTGTCCGTTCGTTATTAGCTCGTTCGTAAGGTTAAACGAACAGAACTCAAACATGAAAATTAGCTCGTTAAGATTTTTGGCTCGATTCGTGTTCGTTCGTTAAGCTTAACGAACAGAGCTCAAACACTTGAAGCTCGGTTCGGTTCGGTCGTTTACAGCTCTAGGATTGGGCCAATTGATTTGGGCCTATAACTTCTTGTGGTAACATCAACACTTTTCAAAATGCACATCCAAGCACCCTTGTTGAAATCGTCTAAATATATGAATTTGATAAGAAAAATTAAATAAGAAAAATATAGTCAAATAAGATCTTGTTGAAATCGTCTAATAACGTAGTTATATATATATATATAAATTTATATTTACTTGTATACAATTTGATTTATTAATGATTGAAAATGTATATTGTATTGTGTAAAATATATGAATTTGATAAGTATTAAGGAACTATTACCAATATATAATAATAACATTTATTTTAGTTTTCACTATACCTATATATAATAAATTCCACAATGTTGTACAGTGCAAAACAAAATTAGCACAAAATATATTTAAAATAGATTTTCTACCTTTTTATTATAATGTGAATTTAGTACTCACTCCGTCTCACGAAATGTTACATTGTTACTACCTTTGAGTTTTCATATTGTTCATTCTTTTAACATTGATTTAATTATAATATAATAATATAAGGAAAAAAGAGTCACGTATAATTTTATTAGAACCGTCTAATAATATAATTTTAGAATATATATTTAATATAATTTTTATTTGTATCCACTTTAACATAGTTTCAAGTGTTAGAAAAACGCATTATACTTTGTACATAAAAGAGTGATTACATTTAATGGGTCGGAGGGATTAATTTGCTACTCCCTCCGTTCCTAAATAGTTGTCTCTTTCATCTCAATTTCAATAACCAAGATTTGCATTAATCAACTCATAAATTTTTATTTTTTACCCTTCAACTAAACTCTTTTGTAATAAATGTCAAGAAATAACATTTACTCCCTCTATTTTTTGAAGTGTAACGTTTTGACTTTTTTACTGTTAATTGTAGCACTTTGACTTCTATTTTTGTTATAGTTATAGATGATAAATTTTAAATATCAAATTTTTAAATATAGCTAAGTGAGATCTTGTTGAATTCGTCTCATCTTGTAGTTTTTAAATATCAAATTTTTAGAATTTTTAGTTGTACCGAAATTAAGTTATTAATCGTTGAAAATGTGTATTGGCATACGTGCAAATGAGAAATGTTACACTTTAAAAAAATGGAGGAAGTATATAAAGCAAAAGCTAATATAGTAAAAACTTAACATAACTACCTATAACTACCTACAAAACACAATTATTTTTGAATAATTTTAATTTTTAAAAAGATTACTAAAAAGTAACGGATGGAGTACAATACTAAGTACTTTCTCTGTTTTTTTATTTGCTACGGACCCACCCAGGACGCAGTCCAATGCACATTTTAGACCATTAATAACTTAAATTCGGTAGAAGTAAAAATTCTAAAGTTCGATTTTAAAAACTACAAGATCAGACGAATCTAACAAGATCTTACTTGGCTATATTTTACTTGTATAACTATGATAAAACTTCAAATCAAAGTGTTTAGGTGAATAGTGTCAGTTTTATCAATGTAGCTATCTTTTCTAAACGGATGAAGTATTAAAAAAATACGCTGAACTTTATACAGAGAACTGATCACATTTCTAGGATGGATAAAGTAATTTACTACAATACCCCGGATAAATCAAGCCATCCAAAAATGACCAATGTTGTGTCCAGCATGCGGTGATCTTAAAAGAGCCATGCAGAATTAAATCACATTTTTTGGTTGTATACATCTCATTACAATTTTCAGTGGTTTTTCTACCTTCTAGAGTATTGAGTAAGATTTTATTTTTTTTTTTAGGAGTTGAAGGGGGGTAAGATTTTATTATGGACACAAAAATTGTATAACCTTTTAAAATATGAGGATTTATCTTTATAAACATATCAATTGACAATAGTATATTGTGGGGATCTACCTAAAGCAGTTATAAGAATTCATATAATATAAAGTAAAAATAACAAAAATAACAAGAATGGATGAGAATTTAACCTAAATTTATTTATTTAGCCACTTGGGCATGCATGTCCCCATTGCCTATGAAAATCTTTTAATATTAGAGAGCACAGTATTCATATTAATGGTGGGGGTCTTTCTTTATTATTCTTCAATAATAAAAAATAATTATTATTATATTGAAATATTATTATACCCCCCCTACGTCCCTACCCTTCAAATAAGGTCGTCTTGCCTCGGCTCATCGTGTTATTACAAGGCATGATATATTAAATAAAAAATAAAAAAATGAATAAAATATATTTTGATGTTACGATGTGGAATTCTACACTAACTATTATTGGCGGCATAATAATGACATGCATTATTAATTATTATTATAGTAGGCATGGGTTTAGATATTGTGCTGAGTGCTGGTGTGTTGACCGATGAGGTATGTATTGGGTGTTAATAAGTTGTATGTTGGGTATCTAATAGTGTCTGAACTGTATAAAAGCACACAATACATACAAATCACTCCTTCAATATATACAAACACTCATTCAACACTTTAGCATAAGTTGATTCAGCTCCCAAACTAAATCCACCTATAAAAATAGTAGTAGTATTCAATTTTGTAACTAATAATTTGTATTAGATTTTTTATGTATAATTTCATAATCAACTTAGATTTTTTTTACTGTTAAATTTTATTCAATTTAATTGAAATATACGAAACAATTAAGTTGAATTTGAGGATGTGGATTTATCCTAATGGTCAAATCCCCCGACTCCCAACTTATGAGTTGGGGTTCGATTCTCCACCCGACCCCTATCACTCCCTTTTTATCCATTTGTAATTTGTGTAGCATGGGTATTAAAGGGGAGGAATAGGGGTCGGGTGGGAATCGAACCCTTAACTTATCATTGAAAGGCAGGGAACATGACCACTTGGATCAAGTCTCATTCTCAAATCAAATTTAATACTCCCTCTGTCCCATTCCAAATGTCCTACTTACTATTTTTGGATGTCCCATTACAAATGTCTTCTTTCTATAAATAGAAATAATTTTCTCCTCCAACCACTATGTGGACCCCACCATATACTCACAAACCAACTCTACCTTAATTCCCGTGCCCAACAGTAACAGGACACTTGGGGTGGGACGGAGGGAGTAGTATTCATCTTACTTATACGGCCCAAGCTCTAATAATAATTTTTCCGACTTCGGCTACTCAAAAAAAAAGCTCTAATAATAATATCCACATTTTCGGCGAACTGAAAAGAAAGTGTGTTACTTTAGAAGTTTAGATATTGTCGGTTCCGGATTGAAAGCTGACCCCACAATCCAACATGAGCTATTTCCAGTATGCTTTGACATCACTCACGTACACCTTGGAAGATTTAATATTAAGTCACTCATCATAGAATTACTCCAAAGTCCAAAACAAATATGTTTATCTTTATGAAGTTCTTATATACTCCCTCCGTCCCAAATTTATCTTCTTCGACACTGTAGATACGGAGTTTAAGAAAGTTGTATTTTATTATTTTGATGTGTACTTTTTGAGGGGTAAATTTGTCTCTTTTTGTCTTGTAGTGCAATTGTTAGTAAAATTAAGGATTGGTTTTTCTGTAAATATATGGACATGTAGGGACATTTTAGTAAAAAAAATTCCCTTTTTGGGGTAGGAAGATAAATGTGGGACGTCCAAAAACGGAAAGTAAGAAGATAAATATGGGACGGAGGGAGTAATTGTTATCAAGAAAAAGAAAATTGTACTTTGTTAGCATAAATAGATAGTTTATATCTCTTCATTTAAATAATTTTCCGGAATATTACTCCCTCAGCTCCATCCCGCTATTTACGTCTCATTTAGACATTTTACACTGTTCATAGTGTATGTTTGACCTAACTTATTTTTACAATTATATAAGAAATATATAGTCAAGTGGAATCTTATTGGATTCGTCTTTCCGCATAGTTTTAGAATATATATATATATATATTTTATCTAATTTTTACTTTATATATTTTCAGATATTAACAGTTAAACAAATGTATTATACTATATGTCCAAAAGTTTTAAGACAGAAATAATAGGAAGTAGGGAGTACAACACTACTAATAATAATAATATAATAATAATAATAATAATAATAATAATAAAATCAGCGACAACTTCACGTGATCATCTCAATTTCTTGCATTGTGTATATTTTGACTTCAACTAACTACCACATGTGAACCGTCTATTGTGCAATGCACAACCAAAAAAAATAAAAAATAAAAAAATGCCTATTATGTTAAATAATTATATTATCTTAACCTCTACTTTAGTATGGCTATTTTGATTGTTGGAGTTGAATATTTAATACTTTAGATTCGCTTTTGTTCTAAGCGATTAGTTGTCTCAGTAAATTGTAGCCGTAAATTGAAGCAATTGGTGTTATAAATTTTGATAGGAGTTAAAGTTTATAATTTTATATAATGTAAAATGTACATTTTAAATCAGTAATACCTCAAGTTCGGTACAAGTAAAAATTCTAAGAGTTCGATATTTATGTTTTTTGGCGTATACCGGTATTGACATGCTACATTGGGCCTAAAATTAATCCATCGCGGATCTGATGTGCATTCAAAGGTTGTCTATCTCAAAGTCAAATTCTGCAAAAACAAAGGCTCGAACCCGAGACCTTTACTTAAGCTACCAAAGCCACATACCATTTAGGCCAATTACGTTTGGTTATTAGAAGTAACTTATGTTTTTAAAATAGTTATAAAATTTTAATATTAACAAAAAATAGCAGCCGAAAATGGATGGTGGGGGCCAATACCGCACAATTACAAAGGGACAAAGGGGAGGGATAGGGGGCGGGTGGAAATCAAAAAATCAACCTAAAGGTTGAGAGTCGGTGAACTTGAGCACTTGGGCCAAGTCCCAATCCCCACAGCTATAATCTTTAAAAACATTTATGATGTATTAACCAATAAACATTTTTAACTAATAATAACTCATATTGTATATAAGTAAAAATTATAAAAAAAAAATTGATATTATAAAACTACGTTATTAAACGAATCTAATAAGATTTCATTTGACTATGTTTTAACTTATATAACTATGTTAAAAAATTTGATCAAAATGACTCAATTATAGTTACTACTATGCAAAGGAAGCATTTAAATAAGAACGGAGGAAGTATAAAGAGAAAAAAATAAGGTGTCGAGCAAGAAATCGAATCTCTAAAGATAAGATCAGAAGTTGAAGGCAAACTTCCTCCCCTAAAATACACTTAATATCCAAAATTATTAAACTAATCTTAATTTTAATGATGATTACTTTTACAAAAACTTTCATATATACATTTTCAACTCGGTTATTGTGTTGAATGTAAGAAAGGTTCAGCCGGGGAAGAAATGGTGGAAGGCTGGTTTTGTTAGCGCATGACGGGTCTGTTACTTTTCACTGTGACTTGATGGGATCTGTATGTTTGAGGTAGGAAATGCTTTGCTAGGGTGAAACATGATCGTAGGAGAAATCTCTGCTGTGAGATGCTGTGGGCTTGGTCTGTAGAGAGTGCTGATGCTAGTTGGTGCCTATTTCGTTGTTTGCTGCTGGTGATGGATGGCAGAGTACAAAGGGCTGGAGTGATGTAAGGAAATCGAATGCCTGGAATGTCTGGATATGGGCTTGTCGCTGTGTTTGTTTTTGTGTTTGTCTTCCTTGTTTCTATCCTTAATTGCTGTTGAATTATGCCTGAAGGTGTGGCTTTGGGGAGCCGGGTCTTGTATGTGGTGTATTTGAACTGCTGTGGTAATAAAACCTGATTTCCCAAAAAAAAAAAAAAAAGTCGGCATATGCAGTGCGTTGAATTGCCAATAAAGAATATTGAATCTATATTTTCAACATAATTAATAACCAAATTGTTGCATTTTTATTTGACAATTCAATACTTATGGATATAATGAATCAACATGGTGACCGATTTGGGGTTCGAGACTTACCCTAGTGGTCAAGTCTCCCGACCCCCAACTTATAGGCTGGGGGTTCGAATTCCCACCCGACCCCCTATCCCTCCCCTGGCTCATCCAAAAAACATGGTGACCGATTGCTATTTTATTCATAATTTATTTATTATAACATCAATTCCTTACATACAAACTAGTGTCGGCTTATAGTATCCCAAGGGATCATGGATAGGATAGGTTATTGTGAAAATTCTGCAAATACAGAATGTACTGGATGGAGCGGGTTTTATTATGGCAAATGTGAGAATATGATGTTCGGGTAGATTCTGTGATGTAATGGGATATGATTTTGTGTTAGCACTTTCAACCAATCACAAACTCCAACTCGCATTAGATAATCTTATTCTCCCAATATTCTGCAAATGCAGAATGTTGCAATTATGGATTGTAATTGAATTGGCCATAGATGCCCTTAATGCTTGGTGGGTCTAATAAAAGAAGAAGTTGAATTGATCAAGGAGAAAGAACTGTTGATCGAAGAGAAAGAATTACTAAAGAAAGACTCTTAAGATCTTTAAGACAAAGTTCGTAAGTGGAAAAGAATGGTCAAAGAAAAACATAAAATTTTTGATGTCTTGACAATTGGAAAGTCTTCCATAGATCAAACTTGAATTGGATATCAGTTTTCGACCACTCCATCAAAGACTAAATTTTTGAGTGGAAGATTTCTTGAACAAAAATCTTCCCGAGTCGAAATCAAAAGGTATTAGTTGCAAAGGTTACTCAAGTAATTAAGAAGGTTGGTGAAATGATGAATCGAAAACTAAGTCAAAAAGATCTATAAGGAAAGATAAATTTTGAAATTTCAACAACACAAGAATTGTGCTTATTCTAAATTGCCAGGACATACATTTGATGGGTGTTTTAGGATTGTTAAGGACTTGATGAATGGTTGTCATTTTATCTGGCCTACTGAAGAACTACGCAAGAAGGTTGAGCTAAGAAGAGAATGTGTGCTAAACAAGTCACAATGCAAATTGTCTGGTGAAAATTGAAATTGAAAATGTGCAGCATATGTCGATGTCTGAACATGTGCAAATTACATGGCTAAGTCCCTTGGTAGAGAAAATTAAAACTTGAGAAGCAAAGAGGGAACTTGGGCTCGTGCTACTCTCCTTAGCACCATATTGAGTTCGGGGCTTGGATTATGAAGAATTTATATTTCTTGGCCCAATCCATTCGAAAGGGAGATCGTACAATTGAGATACTAAAGATATGAGAGGAAATTCACTTCAAATACATTTTGTTGATGATGCCGATTTCCTTATTACAGAAGAACAACTTGGAAAAGATGAAGATGTCACAGAGTGGGAGAAATTTATATGCAATGGGGAGTAAAATTGATGAGTTTAAGTTAAATTTGAAGTTCTACCTGGAAATTATTGATAAACAAAAAGTTGGTGTCATACAGAAAGGGGGAGCAACACTAATATAGGTTCCTGCTGATAATTTCCTGCAGTCGCAACTACTGCGGAACAAAAAATGGCAAAGATAATGTTTTTAAATGATCATACCAAAAAGGGGGAGAGTTGATGATCAAATATTATATGATTTTATTGTTTATGAGCATCATGAATGGTTTTGGTTGATTATATCTACAAAGGGGGAGATTGTTGCATTTTTAGTTGTGTGTTGTGAAGGTGTTCAATGATGTTTTGTTGTTCTTACGGCAACTCATGAACAATGCTAGTTTCCGGTGTAAATAAGACAAAAAGAACGCTGATATCGCAAAATTGTTACAACATATTTGGTGGAGAATCATTTTTTACGATGTTTGTTATTAAGTTGATGTTCAAACAACCCTAAACAACGAACTGCGCTGATGGAAAAGGACTACTAATGTGTCCTTGCTGCACAACAAACTTTAGCATTACCCTTAAATGTACAAGATCTCGTAATTCTTCCATACCACACTTTAGAGAATATATTGAGAGCATAAAAGATTGTAAAGAATACATGGAGAATACATATTGAGAGAACCATTCTTGAGGGAGATGAAGCTTTAAGCTGATTGAGGAAAATATACAGAGAAAATTGTTCTGAAGTCGTTTTGACAATTGAAGAATAACTTTAGCTGAATTAAGAGACCATCAAAATTCTGCTGCTATTCTTTGTATTATCTTGAGACATTTTAATATGTTATCTTTTGGGTATTTTATCTTCACATTCTTGGATTTACTGAGTTTATATATTTGAGAATATGTACTATGTAGTGAGCTTAATATATTTTAGATTTTTTTATTGTTAGATAAAACTGTGAGAGTAACTAGTGAACAAGATAGCAACATGCTGCACATAATTGTTGGATCGACGGTTGTCGGGCTGTTGTCTAGATTAGAGGTGGATCAATATGGTATACTGAAAATTGTTCGTCATACCGTATACCGTACCGAAATTTACGGTATGAAAATTTTCATACCGATGTCGTACCGAAACCTTCGATATGCCGAAGTTCGGTATACCGAAAATTTCGGTATGAAATTTTTTCATACTGTTACCATACCGACTTTTCGGTAAGTTCACTATATATCGATATACCGAACATTCGGTATATACCGACGTACCGGTATCGCGGTATATACCGGCATACCGAACCTTTGGTACATGCCGACAAACTGGTGTCTTGGTATATATCGACATACCGAATATTTAGTACATACCAACATACCGATATATAGGGTTAAATACGTAAAATTATGTAAATTAGGTATTTTTTCGGTAAGTTCATTCGGTATATCTCGATATACCGAGCCTTCGATATATACTGACATATAAGTTCGGATAGAAACATCTAATACCGTTACCGTATCAAAATTCTACGGTGATATCGTACCGAAAATTACGGTATACCGAAAATTTCGGCATTCTTAGTATTTTTTCGATACGGTATATGCGTTATACGGTGTATTCGGTATTTTTTCCGAGCCTTACTCTAGACAACGGAGAACTAGGCATCTGTCCACTCTAAAGAGTAGTCTAGAGAATATTGAGTCCAATAGTTGAATGATGTAACGGATTGTATTGAGGATTTCAATTGGTCTTGGTGTACTAATGAATGTCTGGATTGGGATCGCCTAAATGTGGGATTAGTATATCAGAACTGGGTCATCAATCTCTTGCCTCGTGATTTATTATGCCTTGTGATCATTTGATTGATGTTTGGTTGTTTAGATAACATACTAACAATGTATTGGTAATGATATACTTACTCTGTTTTTTAATGTTTGCTACGGACCCACCCAACATTGGTCCAATGCACATTTTAAACCATTAATAACTCAAATTTGGTACAAGTAAAAATTCTAAATATTCAATATCTAAAAACTACAAGACGAATCGAATCTAACAAGACTCACATGGCTATATTTTAACTTATATAACTTTGATAAAATTTAAAGTTAAAAGTATTTGGGTGAACAGTGTCATATTTGTAAATGTATGATTCTTTTAAGAATGGTGGAAGTATTATTCTGATAACTGGTAAATCACATACTCCATCTATTTTGGTTTTTGCTCATCTTTAACTATACAAGGTCTTTGAATATTCAATTCCACACATACAAACGAGTGGCGCCCTTATAGTATCCCAAGGGGCCATGGATGCGTGCGCCTCTTAATGCTTGGTGGGCCTCGTAAATGTAAATCGGCCGACAGTACAAAACCCTAATTGTCTTAATGAAGCAACAATAAATGAAACACGTTACTCCCTCCGTCCCATATTTATCTTCTTACTTTCCGTTTTTGGACCCCAAAAAGGGAATTTTTTTTACTAAAATGTCCCTACATGTCCATATATTTACAAAAAAACCAATCCTTAATTTTACTAACAATTGCACTACAAGACAAAAAGAGACAAATTTACCCCTCAAAAAGTATATATGAAAATAAAAAAATACAACTTTCTTAAACTCCGTATCTACAGTGTCGAAGAAGATAAATATGGGAGGGAGGGAGTACACGTTAAGGGGGTCCAGATATATGTTGTCAAAATAGTACCAGTACATCTTTTCTGAGGACCCAATTTTTTTACTTATCACTTTCCTTATCATCTTCATTATCCACTTTATTTTATTTTAAGTACTACATGAATAATGATAATGCAATTGGTGATAGATTCTTTATTCTTAATAATAAATAAGTAAAATATTCCATAATTAGGTTGGCAATTTGCAGCGGTGGTTGTATACGACAAGCTGTAATTAAACCGTACAATATTGAATGATAATACCTGACAGCTGTTGGTGGGGCCCGCCCTCGTTGGGGACTCCAATTTGCAATTTTATTACTACAAACAAATACAGTACTAGGTTTTCATGCATGTCTCTTTCTCGTTTTTTCTTTTGTATGGGAGAAAATTCAGATATGGACTCTTGTTGACATATTCTACTATATATACATACGCTTTGCTCGATTCGCTGCACTTGTGAGACCTCCATGCTTACGTGTTACCTAATTCCTTTGCGTAAGGCCGGTGCCTCTACAAATTTATTTATTGGAAATGATTGGGTGTTCCATAGAGTATTGGATCTCTCACATACTATATAACACTACAGAAAATATAACACTACAGAAAAGGGGAAAAAAATTTAAATTAGATCACTAAAATTGTGCTCGCTAATGAATTTTGATCGCTAAAATTGTAGTCGCTAACGAGTTTCGATCGTTAACTTCTTTATTTTTTTTTATTTTTTTTTGGTGATCAGTGACGCACAAGCGTCGGTAAAGGAGAAAAGCTAAAAAAGACTACAGAAAGGGAGGGGAGAATAATTTTTTATTTTAAAAGTTGATCGCTAAAATAAATAAAATAAAATAAAATTGTAATATAGTGAAATTTATTAAACCTAATTTCATGTTCATTTTGGAGGAATAAAGTCTATGATTAATAGATGGGATGTAATTAAGTTTAATAAAATTAATTAATTTAATCAATCTCATTATGTAAAGTGAACACGCTATAGTGTCTTAGAATTGAATTATTATTTTCTTTTTCCATAAAGGGACGAAGAGAAGAGATAGATGGTCGGGTGGGGAATCGAACTCACAACCTATAAGTTGTTAGTCGTGGGACTTGATTACTGGGTCAAACCTTCATCCCAAAATTGAATAATTTGAATTAAAAGTTTATTTAACATATTAATTATTTTTATTATAACTATATCTAAGATAAGATAAGATACGTTAATAAATTTTTAAGGGATTCATAACCTTACCTAATTCTTTTGCGTAAGGCCGCTGTGTTGCACTAGCTATTTATTTATTTTATTCAATTCCATTATATACTTGTGGGAGTGAAGTGATTGGTATCAATTCATTAAAAATTATTATTACAACACAATTGCTATAAATTTCTAATAATAATCATTAAATATATTTAGCTTCTATTCCTAAATAAGGGAGGTGTTAGTGTGCAGGTGGATGCACATGCAGCCACCATGTGTGTGATGTGTGGGAGTTGTGATGTGTGATGTATGAAATGATGTATTTTGTGTGTTGGGAGACATGTGTTGTGTGATGCCAAAAATGTGATGCTCAGAGAAATATTATGTGATGCGAGATGCATTTTTTGTGATGTCTGTACATAAAGGCCTTTGAAGGGGTTGTACCGTACGTAACCGGATTGCCTAAATAACATAACTTAGTATTAAATTAAGACATGAATAAGGTTGCTAATCTTACGAATCGAATCGACCAATAATTTTCTTATCTAATATTATATATATATCATTCATAGAGAATGATCTCTTGAATTTCAACACTATTATGGTTCAATCTTAACTCAATATTTTTTCCGTGTTAAAAAAAAAGAACTACCGGAAAATAAATAAATATTGGAACAGCAACAATTAGCAAAATCAGGTTGTAATCTAGGGCACTGAAAACTCACATTTTACATAAAATACTGTAATAACTTTGCAACAATGTATTGACTGTTGCTATATCAATTTATTTTGGTAGCAAAAGAATAGTCATAATTAATCTTGTTTTGCTAGGAGCCATTAAAACCCTGGAAATGGATGGTGGGAACTCATACCACACAAATTACAAATGAAACAAATGAGAGGGATAGGGGGGCGGGTGGGGATTTGAACGTCCAACCTATAGTTGGGAATTTGTGGCAAGTCCCCAATCTTGTTAGAATAGTTTAATACTGGGGTTGGAGACTTAGGCTAGTGGTTAAGTCATCGTCTCCCAACCATAGGTTGGAGATTCGATTCCCACCTGGCTCGCTATCCCTCCCCTTTATCCCCATTTGTAATTTGTGTGGTTTAGGCTCCCACACACTTTTGCCGACACATGAGTGTCATTGTTTACCAAAAAAAAATAGTTTAATACTTCCTAAATTTTAGAATAAATATTTTATATAATTTTTACTACATACATATTTTGAAATGACTATTAAAAAAATCAATACATTGTACTAAGTGTCGAATTAGAATTAAAGCGACCTTGGTGAGACTGTGAGAGGGGTATGCTACATATGTTGACGGTTGAGATTGACAGCATTTGAGTAGCAACGAGTTACATAGTTTTTTCGCTGAACAGCCTATACAGACTAGGAACTGGATGGTGGGAGTCCATATCATACAAATTATGAAGGAATAAAGAGAGGGATAGAGGCCGGTGGGGAATCGAACCTTCATCCTTCAGGTTGGAAGTCAATGAATTTAACCAGCTAATTAGTCATCATCCATAGTTTAAATAATGCAACTACTATTAAATTATTATCCTTATTTTTATATATTAATATCATCAATTTAAAAATGGCCGCACATATAGTAGACAATTCAATTTGCTTTTTCTTTTTTTTTAAAAAAAAAAAAATACTTCCTTTGTTTTTAGTGTTTTTATAAATACTAACTGACAAGCACGTACCCACTCGTGTATATTAATTTCTTTCCAACTCTAATACATAATATTTTACTATAACTTTCCCTACATAATATATATTATGAATGTATGGTGTGGGTTGATATTGACGGCATTTGAGTGGCAAAATATCATAGTTAAAATGCAACTGCCACTATAAGATTAAAAGAATAAAAAATATTTTAGCTACTAAATCTCATAGCTTAATCTTTAAATATCATATTGAATATGTTAGCTACAAAATGCTTAAATTATGAATCTCAACAGCTATTTAAAAAAAAAAAAAAAAAAAAAAAAAAAAAAAAAAACAAACAAACAAACTCTCAAATTCAGTTGCTAAATTTGCTTACAAGTATCATCAATTTAAAAATGGCAGCACTGACAAGTAGTACTACAATAATTAATAACATATTCACTACAAACATTTTTTATTTTAGAAACCGAAAAAATTTGGTAAAATTTGGTCACTAAAGAAAGTTAACGACTGAAATTCATTAGCGACTACTTCCTCCATTTTTTTTTAGCTACGGTTTGACAAATGCTACTATTCACTTATATACTTTGACTTAGAGTCCGTTTGGATTGGCTTCTAGGAAGGTGCTTTTGGCTTTTGCTTCTGTCAAAAGCACTTCTAATAAAAATTAAGTGTTTGTTTTGGCTTTTAAGAAAAAGCAAAAGCACCTTGAAAAACCAAAAAGTGCTTCTGGAAGAAGCAGCCCAGGAGGTGCTTCTTCCAAAAGCAGAAGCCAAAAGCACCTCGTAAAATGTGCAATGACTTAAAACCCCACTACTTAATATAAATTACACTATAAATATATTTTATTATCATATTAAGTAGCACGTCCTTTTTGGTAAATACTACATTCCAAAAGCACTTTTCATTTTTATTCATCCAAACATATTTTTTAGAAAAAACCGTTTTTCAAACATTTCATCCAAACACAAAAGTTACATACTTTTGCTTTTGACTTCTGCTTCTGCTTCCACTTTTGGCTTCTGCTTTTTTAAAAGCCAATCCAAACGGGCACTACAAGAAAAATGCGTTTTACCGACCGAAATTACCAACCGACATGTTGCGGGTCGGATTTACCGACCGCAGGGCCGACCGCAACATGCGGTCGGTAATTTAGAGCCGTTATGGTGGACCCGGTTTCCGGACGACCGCTGCACAGACCAAATTTAATTCGGTCGGTGTTACCGACCGCAATTGCGGTCGGTAATTTTTTTCAATTTTTTCCAATTTTTTTAAATTTTTTATTATTTTTTTAAAAAATAAAATAATCTACCGACTGCATTACCGACCGAAATTTCGGTCGCTAAATTTTTTCACATTTTTTATTTTTATTTTTAATAAATATTTCTAAAAAATAAAATAATCTACCGACCGCATTACCGACCGAAATTTCGGTCGCTAAATTTTTTTTCACATTTTTAATTTTTTATTTTTAATAAATATTTCTTTAATTTTCTTATTAATTATTTTATTTAATTTAGTGATTTTAGGTTTTTTATTTAATTATTTTATTTTATATTTTAGAATTTAATTAATGAATTTTAATATTATTTAATTAATATAATTTTAATTTTTATTTTATAGTTTAATTTAGTTTCTAATTTTCACATTTATATGTATATATGTACATATATAGGTTATATATACAACATTTCATACATTGACATGAAACATGAAGTGCACAGATGGCCACACGTGAGGCTTCTCTTCAGCAAATTCTTTCAACATGTATGGGAAGGTGTACTATAAAGGACACGTGGCGGAATATAATTGTGACCGCATGTGCGGTCGGTAATTCGGTCGGGAAATTTACCGACCACCGTGCGGCCGGTAAGGTTCCGACGGCAAATTTTTTCTTGTAGTGGGGCCCTTAAAGTTTTATCATGGTTATATAAGTTAAAATATAGGCAAGTGAGATCTTGTTAGATTCGTCTCGTTTTGTAATTTTTAGATATCGAACTTTTAAAATTTTTACTTGTACCGAAATTGACTTATTAATGGTTTAAAATGTGCATTGGACTGCGTGTTGGGTGGGTTCGTATCAATCTTTAAAAAAAACAGAGGAAGTATAATTTTAGTGATCGAAATTCGTTAGCTACCACAATTATAGCAACCCAATCCCGACTTTTTCTAGTAGTGATTATCTTTAATTTGTTTAATTTTTTTTTTTATAAAGCCAGAACGAGAGAAATGGGTTGGTAGTTCGTACCATGCAAATTAGAAATGAATAAAGGTGAAGAATACAAAAGGTTTGAGCATGCAATTTTATGAGAGTACTAATATTAAAGCTATATTTGGTGGCACGGGAATCATGATTGATAAGCCCAGACCTAAAAACGTACTTAAATGGATTCATGAGCAGCAGTTGGATCGCATCCGAATATTAATACTACCTCCGTCTCAATTCAATTGTTACATTCCCTTCCGACACGCTTGCCGATATATATTTTTAACGATTTATAATTTAAATTGTGTATAATAAAAACTTATAAAAAGTTTATTGTCTAAAATTACTAGATTAGACGAATTTAACAAGATCTCACATGACTATATTTTTCCTTACATAATAAAAATTTGAATCAAAGTTAAACAGTGAATAGTGTCAAAAATTCCAACGTAGCATTTATATCGAGAGGAAAAAGTAAGTCTGTTATTGCGAGCAATCGATGGAAACCAGTGAACTTCTCTAGAGCAGCATCTCAAATTTCAAATTTGTAAATTGACAACGACTACTACTACTAGTTTTTTTTTTTTGGGATGCAAACCCGGCCTGAATAGATTCATATGTTGCAATTAGTGCTTATTGATTGTGCAGGACTGTCATGTTTAAGGATCAATATGTCCAAATCCTATATACTAATTGTTTTTAGAGCTCTCCTTCTTTTCTTATCCAAATGCCTCCAATTTTCTTTTGCCAAGTCTCATCCTTCCTTCCTTCCAAGTATTGCCTTGATCTTTGCCGCAACCGAATCCTCTTTCGAACCATCCCACATCCTTTAAAGTGTCTTAGACGATGGCCTCCAAGTATTGCCTTGATCTTTGCTTTGTCAATGGACAATCGGGAACGTGAAGTTGGGTTTGGACATCATAGGCGGATGCACTAATTAACAAGCGTATATAGTGGCACACAATACCATTCAAATTGATCAAATTGATGTTTTAAGCTTTAAAAAATTTATATTTAATAACTTGATTTTGCTTTTTGCAAGCATTGAATTTTCGTAGCGATACCACTGTAATCAATTGTAACCTAGTCTTTTTTCAATAATTTTTGTATTTTAACTGTCATCCTTAATTTTAACATAATTTTCCATCACTTTTGTGATACCCTGAATAAAGAAAAAAAAAATCTGAATCCGCCGCCGTTGGACATTTTTTTGTCACATGTCCAAGACACGTCTTGTTCTTCCTTTAAAGCCTCTTCTTTTTTGTCTCTTTTGTCCAAACACCGTTATCCTTCTTCCTAATAGCCTCATTTGGAAGTGTTTGATGCCAACATTTTTGTCCCATTATAAATGATTGTGTGGATAAATTAGAGATTGTGTGTAATGCACTCTTAATAAAGTTGTGATCAATCACATATGAATTATCATCATGAAATCATTGTGTACAATTAACAATATAGAAATTTCTTATACCTTTATACCTTAACATAACGGAATAAAATGTGACTGTGGAATTTCCAGTTGGGGATAACTAGGGGTGCTACAATAGATTATTTGTCTTTTTCACCAATTTCCTTTTTGAAAGCCCACTTGATAAAACTCTTTGAGGTGATTGATTTGAATATAATGGGTCCATCAGAATTCAGATGGGACTTGGATTTTGTCTAGGGGGCTTATTTTATCCTTTCTTGGTCATTGTTTGGTGCAACATTCAACCACTTTAGACACTTTGATTGCCTCTAGAATGAACTTGCTCAGATTTGCTAGTTTTGGTGACCGTTTGAAGTGTCCCACATCGATTAATTGGTAGGATTTATTCTGATTTTTTATCAATAGGAGCTACCTCGTTTGTTTATTGGTTTCGAATTAGACCCTCCTATCTATGGTTTATATGGGATCTGTTTGGGTTTATTGTCCATCCTCGGGATTTGCAGTTTAAAATTTTAAATTGTTAATTTTACTTTTTAAGCTTGACTCAATTTCTTAACAAGTTCGTCAATTTTACCTCATTATTAGTTTAATTGAACTGAACCATTAAGTTACGAGGAAAACAAACAACCCCTAAAATGTATCGAGCCTAAAAGCAATAACTTTCTCATCGGTGTGTTTTTTTATTATCTCCATCTTCATTTACATGTTAAGATGCCTAAAGGAGCTCACCGGAAGCTTTTAAGGTATGTTCTGCATGCATGTTTTGAGAGTTTTTAGAAACTTTGGGGAGCTGTAGATATTATATCAAAACAATAGTTCCTTTTTTTTTGCACTAGCTTTTCAAAGGCTATGCTGTGAATTGCAGCTTCGCAAAGCTCTACAAACAGAAGATATCCTTAATAGTTTTCGAGAGCTTTTGACAGCTACTTTCCAATTTAATCATTTTTTTCTAACTATTTTAAAAATTACAGCTACTTCTAAAGAACACTTTATATCAAATTAAAAATTACAGCCCCTATCCAAAATCTATAGCTCTCAACAGCTTCAGCTCCTACTCGCAGGTACAGTTACTTCGCAACTATAGCTAGTCGTGCAGAACACACCCTTATTCGTTCAGGTAAAAAGTCTACAACTCACCATTACAATAACATATGGAAATACAAACACAATAAAATAGTAAACAAACAAAACAAATAAGAAAAAGAAATTGTCGGAAATATGGCAAAGAGCCATAAGTTTGTATGATTGTTTCATTAATAGCCACAAAAGGGGAAAAATTACATATAGAAGTACACTAACTTATTCTAAAAAGTATAATTGTCCAAAATGAATGTAGAACTATATTAAATAACCTGTTAGATGAATCCTGCTCATCAGCTATTGAAATTAGATCCCAAAAAAAAAAAAAAGAATAATGTTGCGCGCAAACGCCCCGCTGTAGCACAAGCATGCAGGAGTCCTAACAGTGAAGCTCTTCTCTGCATATACAAATTCAATACAAACATCCAGAAAATGCGAGACAATACGCCAGACAAGATTCATCTCGGATGCTGCTTGGTAATCTCTTCATTTAGAAGGCTCGTCAATAAGCTCTGCTCATGACTCGGGCTCTTGTTACTGTATAAAATGCTGTACAATGTGCGAAGTTCCTCTTCATTCGCCTTCTTAAATAGTCCACTGAGAATCCTCTCGACCCTGGGATTGCCTTTCCAGGCATCCTGATCGCTCATCGGTTCACTTTTCAAATTCAGGCCAGCAGACGGTGACTGTTCTGTAATCTGCATTAGTGGCCTTGATTTCCAGTATTCCGTGCAGACTCGACCCTTGTCCATTGCCTGAATAGCCTGTTTAAAGAAAGGAAAACCAGTCTGCAGGATCAATCAAGAACAGAAGTAGTTTAACCATTGGAGCGTCGTCAGTCAGTAGTTACCTGCACGATTGTAGGAGAAGAAAAGCCAAACATTTCCAGGCCATCAAGACTTCCAGGAGGCTGCAGCGGAGGAAGCTTCGCCCTTCCTAACTTATGCTGCTTTGCAATCTCATGGTTTACTCTATCCCGGACCATATCCCAGCATCGGCCAGCTGAGGTGTGGATGAATACTTCACTCGGACAGTGCTCCACAGAAACCTAGAAAAATATATATGCATGACTTTGTATCAGAAATGTAGAGATATCATATTTAAATGAAACCGAAGATAAAGGGAATCGTGAGTAGCTAAACATTATCATCGCCATTATAAAATACTTTGTCACTATGTTAAGGAGATTCCATTGATTTCATGTCACTATTGGGCTCAATCAAAACAAAAATTCTCGGTTATATTAATTGTAGCATGATACATTCTCACATTATCTTATCAAATATTTTATGTAGTACACATTCTACCAATTATAACAGAGCATCCAAACGTCGTGTGTGCGTGAACAAACCATGTTAAGCAAGTTCACCGAGTTTACCTAGATGCTAGCTCTAAATTCAATCAAAAGCATTCATCAATCCATAACTATTGTTTTCCTAGTCTAATACATCGGTGCATCCATCTTTAGCATTCTCACTTTAACTGCCATTATCTTTTGTTCAAAATTCAAATTCATACCTAATAACAAAGCATTCAGCTCCACAGGCATTGATAGTCTTGGGGAACAACCAAGAAATTTTAAAAAGTTGAGAATATTTTCTATGAATATGCAAACATTTGTGTGACTAATGTGATTATTACCATGAACAATGGACCATCCCGCCCGGCATCAAGAATCTCGGAAACATAGTAGCACATATTGGTTGGATCCACAACATCTATGTACTTGACTTTGCTTCTAAATCCTGCATGCAACACAAAACATCGATCTCACTTTTATTCAGTTCAAATAAAAACACCACGCAAGGATAGAAGTATTGTGAAAGAAGAATCCAGATCTTACCTTTTGGGTATATAGCCCGACTGTCACACCATAACTTCCCAGCATTCACAGTCCCAAAGTCCAACAGTTCTACATTGCAGTTAATCCTCCTGACAACTTTCGCAATACGAGGGCCCTTCTGGCGATAATATCTGTCCAAATTATTCGAATGGGTGGCCAAGGTCGGTGCAGTTGGAATGTTGTCCCCTGACCTCGACTCTGGATCCAAGTCCTTATGACCATCCTCGATTTTTGGTTTTTCATCAACTGTTGGCTGTTTTGAGCCACAATCCACATTTTCCTCAGGGGGTTGTTTTTCATCAGTCAATTTAACGCAACTTCTTGGTGGACCTACTCCACACCTCTCTGTCTCCGAAATATCTTCAACTTTTATAAACAAAGAACTAGAAGATTTTCCAAGCATTTGCGAAGGATCAGCATTGAAGGTTGCGGAGACTATATTATTACCTATAGCCTGATTATCTGATAGAACTTGCTTCTGGACACTTGTTGAAATAGGATTCTGAGAACTCACCAAAGGCTTTCCAGAAGTACTCTTTACAACCGGAGACTCTTTACTGGGCTTATCCCCTTCATCGTCGCTCAGAAGGATCACATCTTTGCTGTCAGGAAATGATGCTGGCTTTTCATCACATTTCTGAATAGCTGAATTTTCCAGAAATGGTGCTTTCTTGAGACTATTGACTTCGGAAACTGGACATGACGATGTCTGATATCTGGGATCCACAAAGCTCTCTTTCTTACCCTGGGAATGGTGTTTGGATGATTCGCCTTTTTGGATACCAGAGTTTGAGGGTGGCTTCACATTTTCTAGAGCCAACACAACAACAGGTGCCTTCAGCATTGGCGAAAGATGAATTACATGCTTTGTTGGATTCAGGATTCCTCCATCACCTTGGTCTTTTGCTGGAACTACATTTCGTACCGGAGTTGTCTCTTTTGGAATTGGAGTACTCTCTTTTGGAACTACTCCATGAGAGGGATGAGGTGATTTACTAGCAAGCCCGGGAACTTGTTGTTTCTCCTTGGAAACATAAGAACTCAGAGCAAGTCCAAGATCAAACTTTGCCCATCTATACACAGCACTCAATTTCCCCTCCAATGCCTCAACCAATAAGTTCAATTCATTGATGTCATAACGGAAAAGAAAAAACTTAGCTCCCCATGAACATGTACAGAGCTGCCTTGCATGGTTCAAGCATGCGTACTTATCTGGTGAACAGTGATGGCAACCTGCAGCTGATAGATGCAGATCAAAAAGACATACGCTGCATTCCCGCTCACTGTTAGCATCGAATGAACTCTCCATCTTCAGTGCCTGCGACGATTTGCAAAGCATTTCCCTTCGCATTCGCTCCATCTCAACACGGACCTACAAGAGCGTAATATTGACACAAGTTATACAACACTATATGGCATGGATAAAGTGAGCCCTAGAAAGAACAGATACGGATATTGCAAACCTAAACAAGGCATAAAGTGGCAAACAAGATACCTTGAGAACCGTTGATAAAACCCCCTCCTTTCCGCATACTTCTTTCCATCTCAAATTATCAGGAGTGTGCTTCCTCAGTAAATTATATTCCCAATTTGCTTTCACAGCTTCTCGAGCAGCACCGAGCAGAAGTTTATCATGGGAAATAGAAGTCTGTCGGCCTTGCTCTCGATAAAGCTCGATAGCTTTTTGTCCATGCGGCAACCAGTCAACAGGAGCAACATTAACCGCCTCAGCACAGTTAAAACCACAATTGAATCCGGCATGGTATGCCCGAGGGAAGGTCAGGACAAAGTCCCCAGGATTTTGAACACACCGATACACAGGAACTCCCTCAGATCTCAGAATAGAAGGTGAAATTTGGGTGACCTGCAAGGCATTTAAGTTATATGGTGAATTCAAAATTTACATCAAACTAACAAGCATTGAGTTAAAACCAGAAAACATTCTATTGTCCTCCTCCATTTGATAAGGACTTGGATGAGCAGAAGTCAAACAATTATTGCCATGATGAGAACCCTGCAACGAATGCTGCAAGTTCCTAGAACGAAATCACATTGATACAGACGTGAGGTGGAATCAAATATAAAAGGAATCGCTACACCAAATGGTAAACTGCCACAACTGGATTCATCGGGATTTACACATTTTGGGAAATAAATTGTTGAAACGGCAAACTTTCCATGACACAGGAGATGACTATGAAGTGTCATAAAGTAAATCTACCATATATGTGGGCAACGTGCTAACGTTAAGCAAGCACACAGAAAAACTGGGGCATACGACATACCATATTACATTCATCAATTGTGAACCATGTCTCTTGTGAAGGAATAGTTAGAATTACCAGCTTATGAAGCAAATCAGGCTGTTCTTCAAAAAGGTCAGGCAGATGTTTCCTCATTGCTGCCTCAAGTTTCAGGGCATCCGATCCTGAGACACCATACCACATTTTCGGAGCTCCCCAATGCATGTAATTCAGCGAGTACAGGTGGTGATCCTCAACATGCTGTTACCAAATCAAAATTTATGAAAAAGAATATGGAGAAAATTGGGCACAATATCAGTAACTGAAAATTATCACCTATGGTAATCAACAATGATTAACCAAATGAGGAAAATTTGATGATATGAACATTGTTTCCAATTGTACAAGATAAGCAAGCATCATTTTATATAAGAGCTATTCAAAATAAATACTTAAAGAGTTTGACATTGTGGCTATAAGATGAGCAGAGCAAAATTGTATTTACAGGACATCAATCAACAGTTGACCGACTCCAGAGATTAAAAAAAAAAGTATTGACAACAGAATCACTAAGTAGTATTCTTCCAATCTAGATAACATGTGCCTATATAAAACAAGCATATCAGACACTAAGCACATGAATGACAAGGAATTTTTCCTTACCCAACAAAATGAAGAAAAGCACATTCCAACGTACAGCCAAGGAACCAGAACACCAGATATATCACTGCTTTCAAATGAAAGAACAGAGCCAGGAAGTCTTGGGAAGTTGTTCAAGTTCCAGCCCGACTGTATATACTTAACTTCATCAGCAGAGGAAACTTGCTGAGAATTTTTAGGGAAGCCGCTACCAAATGATCCAGTCTCCAGGTCAGCTCCATAAAGCACCTTTTTAAAGGTAAACAAAGATTACAATGACAGAATGTTTTGGTTAAAGTGAAAAGAACAGCAATTCGGATTACCTCAATTTCTTCGGTTGGTTTCTCTACCATCCGCCAATATTCTCCCTCAATTTCCTCCACAGAAGGTTGTTGCTGGCCCTCAAGCATAGATGTGCCCCCTTCCAAATTTGAACCGCCATTACTTCCCCTGAAGTACTGGGTCTTGAAATCATCAGCATATTTCTGGAAAGTATCAAGACTGAACTCCGGACCAGCTTCAAACCCAAACCTCTCAGCCTCATGAAGTTCAATTCCACCAGTCATTCTCGTATTCTGTACCCCATTTCCAATGTCAAATTCATTTTTTAGGCATCTCTTCTTTTTCTGCCTCTTCTCACTACTGATTTGTAGTATCTTTCTCATTGAATGCCTGTTTTGAAGTTTGTCAATTCGCTGCACACGAGTGGTGAATCTAGACCTCTCCCACACATCCTTTTCCTTCAGAGGACAAGGTGGTTTCCATGATGGGGGCGGCACTATGCGGCAGATTCCATATACCTCTGCTTTAGGACGAATGCTCGAAATGTACTTTAAGGTATCTTCAAACTCCTATTTTAAAAAATATATATACATATATAATGCAATTAAAAATAGAATAAAGCGCAAACAAAAAACCCCAAATGAATGTCAAAATCAAGACACAAATTGTTTCGGCATGAGTGGGGCCGGGAGACATTAATATACAGGTATCTCAAGGAGAAATAGGTACCTCTTCAGAAGGATAAAAGACTGGAGCTTCCTCGAGAACAGGCCGACGGGCTTCATCAGGATGCCATTTTGCAGTAACCTGTTCCAATATTCACATAAAAGAATAAATAAGAAACGACCACTAGTCCAGCAACTCAAAATTCGGATGGAATAACTCCCAGAAGATTGCATCTGCTGGAATTAAAAGTAGAAGAACAGGGTTAAATTCAATTTCAAGGCACTAAATGTCTGTCACATGTGCTTTAGTGTTTTGAGTCGAAGTTCTTGATCAAAACAGATTTATCTTAGGACAGACCTTTTGACAGTCCTTACATCCTTCACACCCACGAATAACCCCTTTCGGGAGTTGGTTCTTCAAAAACATGTCCTGAAAAAGGTGAAAACCAGAAGGTAAGATTATCTTCAGCACAACATTCAAGAGGCATATTCACACTTGAAATACAGCAAAACCTGAACTTGCTTGCATTCTGAATCATCATCCGAACTGCTATCAAACTGGTTGTACTTTACCCCTGTCCTACGCCTAAGAGGCTTACTAGTTTTCGAGTTGTCATTCGATTCAGGATCCATTTCCATAGGAACACTTTGCGATCCAGACGGACCAGCAGACATTGAAAAAGTATTAACCAGATTCGTTTGTGCACTTCTAAAAGTGAAGGATGCAAGTGTCTCAAAACCAGGAGGAATTGATGGGACTTCCAGGTTATCATCTTCAACACGGCATCCCATAAGCTCTGTGCCCATTACCGCTGGCATACAAAAAATATCATAGTCAAACATGACAATAAGCGCATTTTTCTTATTCCAAAATGGATTAATGTGGCAGCACAAGAACTATCCAGCAGGGATAACCCCATAGTTATTCTCAAAACATCTATGTATTCTTATGCCAGAGTAGGGGTTCTGTGGCAACACAAAATCCATTAGTGATTGCCCCAAAGATATTTTCAAAACATTTTATCATGAGAACCATCGATAGAAATGACCTCAGATACTTTCAACATATATATATTTTCTTAATCTAGACTAGACAACTTTACTAACTCGAGACTCGCTGTTAGCGATGAGCCTAAAAACTTTTTCAAAATACTTTAAATAGCTATTAACAGCACAAAACACGCCACAGAATCTTTGCTAATTCAGAGGCATGGCCAACGGTAAATAGGCACTTATAGAATATACCAAATAAGCCCAATAATACTTTTTTCCGAACCAAACTTTATTGCATAAGTAAACGCTATGATAAAACAAACAAATGATCAGAAACATTTAATGCATTCTAGTCATACAAATTACATAAATATAGAGAAACAACATATTCATAGTCTCTTTAATTTCGAATATTTGCATTTACGCCAAGATTATGATAATATATTACTTGTTTAATTCAGCTAAAGTTATCGATGTTTTCAATAAATACAAAACCTCCAATCTCAGTATTAAAGATAATTATCATAAATGTGCACCAACAGAAACAATCAGCAAAAAAGACCACACTCTAATTACAAGGAAGATCCCGATAAACGACAAACAATCCCCGGTTACTTTCCTTATTTGTTATGTTTTTGCTTTTCAATAAACAAAAATAACAAAAGAACCAAAATCTAGCCATGAGTACAATGGGATGCCGGCACGGTACTACTCTAACTTAACACTGCAGGATCTATATTACAACAGACCAAATAATTCATGAAATTAACCACCAGCAACAAAACCCAGTACAAAACAGAGAAACCATATAGGTTTCAAAAGCACATTGACCAATTGAGGAAGACAAACTGTAGTAAACACAACATAAAATTCAGATCAAAATATACAAAAGTACCAAAACTCCTGGGTTAACGGCTTGAAATTTCAAAACCCCTTTGATGTATGGCTACTCCAACTGCAACTCCTACAAAAAAATTTCCAGAAAAAGAGCAAACAAGAACCATGTTAAAAATTATGCAAAAGCTCAAAAAAAATTGCCAATGAACTTCAAGATGAACAGTCAGAATAGGGCCGTTTCGGTCAGATCTAACCCTAACCCTAATTCAACCACCATTCCGTCATTGGGGGACAGAAACAACAATCAATTAATTAAACCTTTAGCCAAAATCACAACCAATTCTCTAATCACAATATCCCAAATTCAGATTAACCAAAAACAAAAAAAAAAAAACCAAAAAAAGGATAGGAAACCTTGATTTTTCTGAAGAAAAACATTGCTTGGGTGTTGTGAGAACTCAAATCAACCATGAACAAGAATAACCTAAATACCCACTAGAGGAATTGCTGCTTAAGATGGAAATAAGGTTGAAAACTGGTCTCAATTGTGTTTATTCGCTAGCACCGAAAAATACGTAGTATTTGTTTTTTAATCAGACATACATAAGTATCACTATGAAATATAAATACACCCAGATAACCAGAAACCAGGGGCAGCCCATCTGTTTTCAATGGGAAAAAAATATCAAAGTAAATACGTACCACCAATCCACCATACAATACAAGAGCAAGACTTCCCTTAAATCATAAAATTATGTTTCCACAGAAGAAGAAAAGAAGATGAAAGAAACCCTTTTCCAATTTTCAATAGCAATCAATTTTTTATTCATTATTTAATCAAAATAAGAAATTTTTCATGGGATGCTATCGGTATCCCTTCACAAAGATATACTACTAGTAAATAGAGGTAGTTATATACAGCAATACTAACGAGGTTTGGTACATTTGGCTTAAAAAGTTAAAAAATTTAAAAATAAAATAAAACCTCAATCAAATAAATAATAATAATAATTGGCTTGAAAAGAAAAATAATGGGGATGTTTGGGAGTCAGCAGATCCGCTAGCAGATAGCAGATTCGGATAGAGAACTGTGAGAGGATATGATCTTCCAATATGCTATATGCTAGTAAATATGCTTGCTCCCAAACATACTCAATATTCTAAAATTATACTATATGAGGTTATTGGGAGCAATTCATATTTATTTCATTCATTTTTAAATAAATTTGGATTTTTCATCCGATTTATAGTCATCTTTTTATTTATTTGTACTATACATTTGAATTCTCAAACATTTTTATCGACGCCTGCCACCGAGTGTTAATGTTAAAAAACAAATCATAAATTAAGAAATATCATTTAACTTGTTTTTCTGTACAATTAAAAAAAAATTAAAATTAAAACATAAATAATGGACATAAATCAAATATTCAAATGCGACACTTTTATTTAAAGGAGGAAATATTCAACTAGTCATCTACCTTTTTGGCATTTATTATTAACACTAAAGGAAATAGGGTTGTTCATAGTGCGGTCTAGACCAGATCATACCATAAATCAAACCGTATTTTGAAGGTTTAGTTTGGTTTGCGGTTTAAAATTTATGGTTTGGTTTTTTTTTTTACAAAACCGTGGCTTGCGGTTTTGGTTTGGTTTGGAGAAAAAATTAACCAAATCAAACTGCAATATATATTATTAAATATATATTTTATTTAATATATATTATTAATATTTAATTATTTATATATATTTAATAATTTATTAATCTTTTATGCTATAAGTTTTTGGGTTTAGAGTGACAAAATCATGCAAAATCAAGATTAAATTTAACTTGTTTTCGAATCATTTTCTATGTAATTATAATTGTTGTGTTATTTTTTTTCAAGAGCTTCTAATAGTTTTAGTTTATTAAGTATTTGGCTTGTAAATAATTATATGTTGTTTTTAACTTTTAATTAGCATTTTGGAGTTTGGACTTTACACTTATGAATGTAATTCATAAGATTTTATTTATAAAATTTTGGTTAAACCGTAACCAAACCGCACCAAACTGCTTTGTTCGATTAGGTTCGGTTTGGTTTAAAATGTTAAAATGGTTC
This sequence comes from Hygrophila difformis, assembly GCA_030278955.1. Taxonomy (NCBI): domain Eukaryota; kingdom Viridiplantae; phylum Streptophyta; class Magnoliopsida; order Lamiales; family Acanthaceae; genus Hygrophila; species Hygrophila difformis. The sequence continues at coordinate 73,814,214 of JAOANR010000001.1, forward strand.
AATTTGATTTGATTTTTTTGCAAACCGTTTTTTTGCGATTTGATTTGGGTTTGGTGCGAAACCGCCACCAATCCAAATCGTGTTCACCCCTAAAAGGAAAGCAATAAAAGCAAAAAATAATAGGCAAGATAAATTTTTGGAAGATGGAAAGTAAATTGCAGAATGGAGGGTGGATTATCACAAATTCGCAATGAAAAAAAAAAAGAAGAAAAAGAAAAGAGTGATCACCTAACTTATAGAATTATTTATCGTCTTTGAATTTATACGAAGTATTTCTGACAACCCTATAGATTACTTTTATAATTTCCCATAGGAAAATAAAAAAAGTAAAAATAAAAATTAGTGAGAAAATAGCAAAGGCATTATGCATAAACCCTAACACGTGGAATGTGTCAATGGATCTGTCACGTGAACCTTACGCGCTGGACTGCCGAAGGCTAATAAGTGGCTTTGGACATTAGGGCATGGACCTTTTGGTAACGCCATTTAAAAGGACCCCTTTTACATAGTAATTGCTTTTCGTCTTTTACAATTATTTACTTATTTATTTGGAGTATTTAATATAGGAACACAATTTGATTCTCTGTGTAATTATAGGTTTGTTCTCAAATTTTTCAATCTTTAAAATATTGAACAGATTTCATTAATGAAATTATATTTACCGGATAATAATAATAATAGTATAATATTAAGAACTTTTTGTCTTTATGGAATATGGATATTATCGAGTTGGTATGTTTTGAGCCAAAATTTAATTTTTAATTTATCAATACTTTTGGATTAATTTTATTTAGAAAGAAAAATAAAAGTACTTGTAAAAGTAGGAGAAAAATTATTACTGCCTCGGTGGGCTAGCTAGTTTTTGACTCTATTACATGCACACGTAATTTAAGGAATTATACATATGTATATAAATAAAAATTAATATTTTAATTTATAGTATTAAATAAATTTAATAATACTTCATTTTAATATATTTTTCTATATAATTATGACAAAGATGAAAGATATTGGGTCAAAATTAAATGATGAATATTATTAATAAATTTTTCAAAATCAAACCAGTCCTTCATAAGTAAAGTGGCGGCATAAAGGGGCTTGGGGTCCTTCGCCAACGAAGTCAATGGTTAGTAGTGCATTTGGGATGTTCTCGCTCCAACGCACCCCAAGCCCGGGTTTGAGTAGTGTCAAGTGTGTTTGATATATTTGTATTTTATTATACTACTCCGCCTATAATCTATATAGGGTAGTAAAGGACTTGTAAAAGTCCGTACCACATAAGTTATAAATGGATGAGAGAGATAGAGAGCCGAGTGGAGAATCGAACATTCGAACTCCCTACCAAAAGATTAGAAATCATGGACTTGATTACTTGGCAAGTCCTCATTCCTTATATACTTATAGAGATAATAACGAAAGATTAGAAATCATGGACTTGACTACTTGGGCAAGTCCTCATTTCTTATATACTTCCTCCGTTCCTAAATAAATGCCACGGACCCACATTTCACGCAATCCAATACACGTTTTTAATCCGTAATAACTTAAATTTCATACAAGTAAAAATTATGAAAATGTGATATTCTAAATCTATGCGATTAGACGAATCCAATAAGATCTCACTTGACTATATTTTATCTTATATAATTGTATTAAAAAATCGAGTCAAAGCTACTTAATGAACAGTAACAAAAATCAAAACGTGCCATTTAAAAAGGAACGGAGGAAGTACTTATAGAGATAATAACTTTTTTAGATAATCAGAAGTAATCATTTCGAGATTTTAACTAGTTAATTGAGAGTTTTTGGCGACTTTAAGGATGTCGCCATGTCGGGCACCAACAAAAGGGCCAACTGGCTGGGAAATTCTGCAAGCGAGTCGCGTATTGCTCAAACGCAGGAACACCCCATGCGTTGGCATCCTTATGACCCAAAAGTGGAAATCGCCTCCTTCTGGTGGACTTTTTACTTTTGTATGTAATTAAAATAAATAATATTTACTAGATTTTTAACCCGCCCGCTGCGCATGGGTGATTTTTTTTTAATTTATAAAATAGATATATAATCAACAATTTATTAATTTAATTAACAAAATAAATAGGTATTGACTAACCAGTTGCTATAGTGAAAATTTTCATAATTCATATTATATATATATATATATATATAAAGAAAGTCAATATCTCCGTCTCATTTCATCCATACTATATCTATCGTAATTTATGTAGAAACATGTGACTTCGTCATTTTAAACATGTGACCCCTATTAATTTTTTTTGAAAAAGCATACAAAGCATCAAATAAACAATCGAGAACAATCTTTTGTGACAATATGAGTTCAAAAGTTATAAAGTATATTATTATATCATGACTCACATGAATTATTTTCTGAAATATTAGTACATTTATACTTAGTATGTCTGCAACGGGATACAATGACAATAATTGTACTATCAATATCCTTATCTTGCGCATTATCTTTATCATAGTTTACTCATCCTCAATTGGCACATCCTTTGTATAATTTTTTTACAATATTTGGTTGTTACATTTTGTGTATCTCATTACTTCATCGACGTAAAGTTTGTGGAAAAATTTCTAATTAAGTACATTTTCGTTATTTAAAAGAGTTCTCAAATACTGCGCATATAAAGTCATCATGTAAAGGCATATACAATCACCTTGTCATTCAGTAATAACATGTTACTGCATTTGAATTCTTTATTTCTTAACATGATATAATTATCTCATATACGAATAACTCACGGTGATTCTTAAATTATACTCCCTATGTCCCATTTCAGATGTCTCTTTGGACTTTTTACATTGTTCATTATATATGTTTGACCTAAATTTTTGTTGCAGTTATATTGGAAAAAAAATATAATCAATTAAGATCTTGTTGGAATTGTCCTTTAACATAGTTTTAGAATATTTATTTTTTATAAATTTTATTTTTCTATATTTTAAGATATTAATTATTAAATAAATGTATTGAACAGTGTCCTGAATTTTTTTGGATATTTCAAATGGGACATAGGGAGTACTTGTTATTGAGTGATTTCATACTCCAAATTATTTGTTATTTCTCAAAATATTTATGCAAGTTAGAATTATGTTGTTAATAATTGAATATAAGATTAGTGAAGAATCGTTTTGTTGATTATTACTAACAACTAGTAAGTAACCCGTCGAGACTCGACGGAATAATTATATATTTTATAAATATATAATACATATACTTATATTATATAAAATAATAATAAATTATATTTTGAGTAATGAAAAATATGTAATGATTTTGAGTAATGATGATATAATTTAATTATACCGTCTTCTTTAGCTTTTGTGGCTTGTCCGGTACAAACTTAATAAATCAATAAAAATCTAGAAGTAGTTCTACCTCTTGGAAGGAAAAGGGGTGATATTCCACTGGATGCTACCGGCAGCACAATATCACATCTTTCATGAAAGGCTAAACATAATATTTTCTAGATAAATTATCGATAAATGTTTTCTCAGTTCCACAACGTAAAGAAAAAAGAATCAACTATCATCACTATCATATATATATATATTATTTTATTATAGGAAATTGTACGCATAAGAATGAGTGGTATTTATAGGCTCAACAAATACAACAATGTGGGAATAAAAAAAATACAAAAGTCTAAAATAAATAAATAATGGGTTCAGTTAGGGTGCGATTGCTCATTTTGACTTGATGTACTGCGGTGCATCAAGTCCGTTGATTCAGTTTGCAAATTGATGGTTGAGATTAACTTGAAGGTTAAAATAGTAAATTTATTAGATTTAATTTTGTTAACAAACAATTGATCGTCTCTTCAGTCTACTTTTACTCTATTTTTTCTCTACACATTTCAATATCATCAATCAATCGATCTTACATAAACTTCAATTTACTTAATTATGTTGTAATATATATCTCTGAACTTTTCATGAAAACGTACCTAAAATGTTCGAGTCGCTGAATTGTTGATGAAACGTCGCTGAATTGTTCATGAAAAGATTGTTGAATTGTTTCTGGCATCATCGCTGAATTGTTCATGAAAGCATCGCAGAATTGTTTTTGGTGGCATCGCTGAATTGTATATGATAGCATCGCTGAATTGTTCTTGATAGTGTCGTTGAATTGTTCTTGGTGTAGTCGTTGAATTTTTTTAGGTAGGCTCACTGAAATATTTTTTGGTTGCATCACTGAATTATTTTTGGTAACATCGCTGAATTGTATGTGGTGGCATCGCTGAATTGTACAAGGTATTGTCGCTGAATTCTTCTTGGTGTAGTTGCTGAATTCTTTTAGGTAGGCTCACTGAAATATTTTTTGGTAGCGTCACTGAATTATTTTTGGTAATATCGCTGAATTGTATGTGGTTGCATCGCTGAATTCTACAATGTAATGTCGCTGAATTCTTCTTGGTGTAGTGGCTGAATTCTTTTAGATGGGGTCACTGAAATATTTTTTGGTAGCATTACTAAAGTAATTATCGCTGAATTGTATTTGATTGTGTCGCTGAATTATTCTATGTATCGTCGCTGAATTCTTCAATGTTGAATCGCTGGAATATTTTTTATGGCTTTGGTTAGGGTGCAGAGACCTATGTCTCTTGATGTACTGTGGCAAATCCAGGCCATTGATGAAATATTGAAATCAATGGTTAAGATTAATACAAATGGTACTATTGTAATTTTAATAAGATTCAAATAATCTCTCTTCATTTTTCTCAATTCTTATGCTCATACTTCTCTCTTCCTCATAATATAATTTTTCTTTTTGGAATTTCTAAAATTTGATAGATTATTTAGATTACTTGTAACGAGTAGGTAAATTTTCATATAAAGAACGTCAAAATCCGACTTCATTTGATAAAGTTAGAGTCATTTGAAGTTAATTGCGATTTTCAGAAACGTAACATTTACATTTCAGCGACGGTGGCTTTGCAATTCAGCGACGGGAGCTTTACAATTCAGCGACATAGAGTATGCATTTTAGCGACATAGCATATACAACATAGTTTTTTTATGACAAACTTCAAATGGCTCTAACTTTTTCAAATGAGCTCGGATTTGGACGTTCTTTATATGAAAATATATCTACTCAACACAAGGAATATAAATATCCTACCAAATTTTAGAAAGTCTAACCACATAAATATCATATTTTTTAAATAACGAGAATAAGATATCATTTCCTTTGAAAATCTGGTATTTATCTATTTATAATTTCAAAAATTTGATAGGAAATTTAAATTCTTTGCATCGAGTACATAGATTTTCATATAAAGAATGTCAAAATCCGAGTTTATTTGAGAAAGTTAGAGCCATTTGAAGTTCATTGTCATTTTCAGAAACACAGCCTTTACATTTCAGCGACGGTGGCTATATAATTCAGCGACGGTGGCTTTAGAATTCAGCGACGGAGGCTTTACAATTCAGCGATGCAACCTTTACATTTCAGCGACGTAGCCAATACAACAAAATTTATGTGACAACTTCAAATGGCTCTAACTTTCTCAAATGACCTCCGATTTGGACGTTCTTTATATAAAAATTTATCTACTCAATGCAATGAATTTAAATATCCTCTCAGATTTTAAAAAGTCTAAACATATAAATATCATATTTTTAAAATAATGAGCATAAGATATCTTTTCTTTTGAAAATATGGTATTTATCTATTTGTAATTTCCAAATTTTGATAGGAAATTTAGATTTATTGCATCGATTAGGTAGATTTTCATATAAAGAACGTCAAAATCCGAGTTCGTTTGAGAAAGTTAGAGTCATTTGAAGTGCATTACGATTTTAAAAAACACAGCCTTTACATTTCAGCGACGGTGGCTATGTAATTCAGCGACAGTGCCTTTACAATTCAGCGATGGAGACATTACAATTCAGTGGCATAGCCTATACATTTCAGCGACGTAGTATATACAACAAAATTTATATTACAAACTTCAAATGGCTCTAACTTTCTCAAATGAGCTCGGATTTGGACGTTCTTTATATGAAAATTTATTTACTCGATATAAGGAATCTAAATATCCTATCATATTTTAGAAATTAAAAATAGAAAAATAGCAAATTAAGAGGAATGAAAGACTGACGAGTGCAAGAGATGAATAAAGATAATTTGTCTATTATTATGCCATGAATTGTGTCAAAAGAGAGCTAATTTATGCAAATTTTTTATATGATCTTTATTTAAGGATAGAAATCACTAAATTTATTTTGTAAATGATTTTATTACTAAAGATATAATTATTTATGTTTGACAATTCTACCCTTTTTATTTTATAGCCATTGGATATTTTTTGTACGGTTGAGATGATTTGTCTTGATGTACTACCATTCACATTGGTAGTACCATAACCATTCCCATTTTTTATAGTATCCCAAAATTATTTTTTGGTAACATCGTTGAAATGCTACACGCAATAAATTTGTTATATTATTTACTAAATATTCTTGATCATAGATATAGATTACCAAATATTTGATATGATTTACCAAATATTAGATTGATAATATACTAAATATAGGGTTATATCTTCCGTTACATATTTTGTTGGACAACTTTACCCTTTTCCATTTACAACCCTTGGATTTGAAATTAATGGTCCAGATTTTCGCCTTGATGTGCTATGGATTTGGTCAATCGCACCCTAACTAAAGCGACAAATAATATATGAAAAAATTGAAGTTTCAAATTTTAAATCTTTTTAAAACTGATATAGTATAAATTCCATATAAATTAAGAAATCATATCCTTTTAAAACTAAAAATTGGGTAAATTAAAGATTGTGGGATAAAATAATGTAAAAATGTAAAATAAATAAAAAATTAATTCAAAATTTGAAATTTGAAATCTTTTAAAAGCTAATAATTGTAGAAATTTCATATAAATTAAAAAATTTATATCTTTTAAAAACTGAAAATTGGGTAAAAATAAAAATTGTTGTAATAAAAATGCAAAAATCTAAAATAAATAAATAAAAAAGCAAAATCTAATATAAATAAATGCAAATATACAAAATTTTAAATTTCAAATCTTTTATAATTGGAAATTGTGGGAATTCCATATAAATTGATAATTTCATATCTTTTAAAAAATAAAAGTTAGGATTTCCATATCCAAATCAATATATATTTTAACATAAATAAATAGTAAATACATAACAAATGCAAAAATCTAAATTTAATAAAAAAAAATGCAAAAATCTATAAAAATTGGAAATTTAGAATGGAGACACCACGTTAAATGTTGACTTGGTTGACCACTAATGGTATTAGGCCCCGTTTGGAATAAGCGGTCCAAACGCTAAAAGCCCATTTCCAACTCTAAGAGATTCATATCTGTTTGTTTTTCTGGAAATACAAGATTTGGAATCGCTGATTTTCTCCACAAATTGTGGTCTTGGGAACTCTAATCTCTGAAGCCAAACTCTAATATCTGAAACCAAACTCTAAACTCTAAACTCTATTTATTTACCAAACGAAGCCTTAATAATATATAGATTATAAGAATAAGTTAGTTCGGTAAAGTAGTAGCCATGGTGGAATTTAATGGGTTATACAAATAGTATGCTGAAAAATAATATTTTCCTAAAAAAGCTAAATTAGAAATGAAGTTTTGAATTTGATTGTTTTATATCATATTTTGTTAGATAACCCCAATTAGAATGTAGTTTACACAATTTATTTTCATGTGGGTTTAACATTTGCTCAAAATTTTTTGTTATGTGATGTTCTATATTGGTATTTAAAAATTCAATATAACCAAGACTTTGCCTAAGACACCAACTAATATAACAATGAGTCTATTTAACTAAGTAGTAGGGTGATGTATTATGTGAAAGAGTATCAAACATTTTATTTTACTTATTCATATTTCCACTGAAAATATCCCAACTAAAAGCCCAAAGCCATTAATCTACATATCATTTCTGAAAGCCAGTCTGCTAATAATCTTATATGTTTATGCAGACTATCTTATATGTTTCACTAACGCTCGTAGAATTAGACAATGATTAACAATTAAGAATATTATGAATGTTCAATAAAAACATAAGATGTAGCTATTGTCCAATAGGGAAAAATAAAATAAAATAAAAATAAACTAATATTTCCTTAATGGTATATCCGGACATGCACAATTACATCTAAATTCCCTAGACATAGTTCACATAGTGAAAGTATATTCACATGAGACTGGTAAAAGAAATAGTACCAAGTGGCTAAGCATTGTTCATTTCATTAAACAAATAAAATTGATGGTAACATGAATTCGAGTTTGTTATGACATTCAGCATTCTACAACAAACCCAACCTATATAAACACATGAAGACTGATACCTGTTATAATCAAAATAAGAACAAAATCTTGGTGAACCTTACTTGCTTGGTTATCCAGACTAATGAAAAATATATTATGGAAAACTTGATCATTTTATGGTCTTTTTTCATATATTTTTAGGGTCAATTTAATGTTTACATCATATTTTCAATGAATATTTTTATTTAAAATATTATTATTATATTCCTTATATTGATATATGATTATATATTTTTTAGACATAAACTTGTAACCTAATTAAATTTATTTAATTATAGTATTAATATTTTTTAAAATATTGTGTATACAATCAAATAATTTATATATATAGTTGTAATCAATTATATCTATTTAAAATATATATGAAGATTTTCTCAAGATTTTGTTATATTAATAGATAGATTTATTTTCTAAATATAGTATTGATGATGTGTCCGATGACGTGTAATTAGTCAGCAGATTACGTGTAAACTTAAGAACCGTTGATCTATAAATGAGAATATAATGACTGATTAACCCTTTAAAATTAATAAGGATGAATTAAATTTAATAATGACAAAAGAGTCTGCACAGGCAAAAAAGTATTCAGGATTTATTATATAGATAGATAGATAGATTACATCCCATTATTTATGTCATACTTTCCTTTTTTGTCCATCCGAATAAAAAAAGAATAACCAGTTAAGAACAACGTGCCAAACCACTTCTTGATGCCAGCTGCTAAATTGATGTTGCTCAGTGCCTTGGTACTGATATGTGGCACCAATGTGTGTCTTCCCATCGGAAACCCCTCATCCTCCTGATTTTCAATTTTGTTTCACTTTCTCTTGATGGTTGTAGAGTTCTTATTTTCTCTATTGTCATATACTAAAGACATATTAGCGACCAATAAATCGATAACTAATGTTTCTTTCCCAAAAAAAATATATTTTTATTTTTATTCTCTTTATTTTGTTGTTATTTTATTGAGGGCTCAAAACACAAAACTTACAAAGGGGATAAAGGGAATGGATAGAGGGCGGGGTGGTAAATTGAATCCCCAACCTTGGGTTGGTGGTTAGGGGACTTGACCACTAGGTCAAGTTCTCATCTAATTTAATACAAATTCAAAAAAGTTAAATCTAAAAAAATAAATTAAATTGAGAATTAATTTATATTAGAATATGAGAACTTGGTCGTGTGGTCAATTCCCTTAACCCTCAACCCCGGGTTCGATTCCCCACCCAGCCCCCTATCCCTTCCCTCTACCCCATTTATAATTTGTGTCACTTGGCTCTCAAGAAAATAACTATAAAATGAAGAGAATAAAAATGAAATTATATTTTTGGAAATATACATTAGCTACCGAATTTTTCGGCCGCTAACATTTATTTTTTTAGTAAATGGCAACATAAAAAATAAGGATTCTTCAACAATCAAGAGAAATTGAAACAAAATTAAAGATCATGAGGATGATAGGTCTCCGATGAGATGTCACATATTAGTGTAACAGAGCAGTACCATGGTACTTGGCAACCTCATTTTAGCAATTGGCCTTGGGATGTGGTTTGACGTATTGCTATAAGTGGTAATTTTTTTTTTATTCGGACGGACAAAAGATAAAAGTAAGACATAAATAATGAGAATGAAGAAATTTTATTTATTTCAATTACATAAAATAAAAATCTAAATATGTCACCAGAAGGAGGCGAGTTCCACTTTTGGGTCATAAGAATGCGGTGCGTGGGGTGTTCAAGCATTTGAGCAACATGCGGCCTGCTTGTGGGAATTTTTCGGCAAATTAGCCCTTTTTTGGGGCCCTACCCCTACATCATTGAAGTTGTTCAAAACTCTAAATGAAAAAATAATAGCCTAAATTTGAAAATAACTCCTTATGATGGCATAAAAAATTATTATTTCTATACTTATATTTTATTTTTATACTCCCTCCGTCCCAGCTAACGTGTCATGTTTGACTTTTTGACACTGTTCATTGTTCTACTTTGACTCAATTTTATAGCATGCATATATTTGGAAAAAATGGTCGAGTTCGGTCTTATTAGAATCGTACAACCATGTAGTTTTAGAATATATATTTTACATATTTTTTTGTTGTACACATTTTGAGATATTAGCGGTTGAAAAAGTGCATTGGATTGTGTGCAAAAGTGAAACAAGACAAGTTAAGTGGGACGGAGGGAGTATAATATATTATATTTATTTTATTGAGATTATATATTGATGGAGTACCGTTATTGTAATTTGTATGAATATGAATAAATTTTGTTATAATTTTTTATTATTTATTTATTATTAAGTAATACATTAAAAAATAAATTAAATTAGTGTGAAGTCATATTGAATATCCGCATTGAATATATTATGAGATTCTCTTATTTATATGACAAGGGCTATTTCATCAACTATCAATTGATTTTGAATTGAAACCTTCTTCCCATAATCTAACACATCAGTAACGCATTGAAATGATGGGTTTGCCTTAATTGAGGTTGCTTTTAAACTAAAAGTATAAAATACAAAAGAAAAGTAAGAGTAAAAATATACATTTCTTTGGTGAAGAAAAACATAAATTTTCAAAATACTCTTACAATATATTATTATTGGGGAAGTTATTAAAAAATCCCCCTCACCAAAGGCTTTATAATGTTCAATACCAAGTGGGTATTATTGGTACTACCCACAGCAATTGTACCAACTCTTCCCCACAAATGTATTATGTTGTACGCATATAGTACATTGTACTATTTGGGATTAATAAATAAAATGAAAAATGAAAATTACAACGGTATCCCCAAGAAGTGCAGACTGCCAAGGGTTTATTGGGTGGAAGTTTGGTAATTGGACTTCTCTTGTGCGAGAAGCAAACAAACAAGAAACATTCAAGAATGCAGTGTGAGAGCTAATGAAGATAGATTCACAGCATTATGGAAGAAGGTGAAAATGATAGAAAATTAAAAAATCATTGTGCAGTTTGTGCTAGGTATCGAGTGGATCCATTTCAGTTAATATTTTGGAGTACGATGGAAGAGTTTGGGGAGGCTGGGAACACGGTGATGCCACAAGGTGGACGTGAAGGTGCTAGCCTTTTGTGAGTTTAAAGATATTACGGATCGATTAAAGTGAGAAAGGGGATGAGGGTGGGCGATATTGCAACTTGCGTAGGAGAAAGAAAAAAGGGGGGGGGGGTGGACAGGAGGCAACATGTTTTACAGTACTGGCATCCCGTAGAGGGCTTTATAATAGCACTTCGGATGACGAAGACCTGAGGCATATGGTAGAAGTGCATTGTTTGGTGGAGAAACAATGTATAGATATCTGCAAAACAGGTTGAAATGCAGCGAAAGCGGAGAAGGTATGTTGATGGAAAATTTTTATTAACGTAATCTGTATTGAATTAGGGTTGGATGAGATATTATTGTAGGGTAATCGAATAATGGTTATAAATTTTGGCAGAATTTGAAGTGAATTGACATTTATAGAATGATGTTGAGAGTGCTTTGTAGCTTGAATTAATGGTTCGCATATGTTGAAGTGACGTGATTTGAAGATGGCCTGAAAGGGGAATAGATTGTGGCAACCACGTGTTGTAGATTTTAGGGTTTTTGTTAGTGGCTTGCCATTGGTGATTGGAATAATATTAAATTTATGTTCGAAGCAGTGGGCATGTCATTTAATCCTCGCTATTGTGGGCTTTTCTGGATATGCTTGAAAATTGTGGTATGAGGAATATTCACACTATTGGGGAATGTGGCAGCAGAATAACACAAGGGAAGAGGGGGCTTAGTTCGTGTTGTAGCTAACGCAACTTACGCTTTCACTTTCCCTTGCGGTTTTGTTGAAGTATTGACTTGCCGAATATTTGATCATAATGGGTTGTTGCTCCGCTGTTTTTCACATGCCTATTTTGTTGCCCCCATCCCTTCTTTTGGGAGTTTGCTTGGTCTTTGCACCCTATGTATGCCTCTGTGATAGATCTTGCTCGACATGGGAGGTCGGTCGCTCCTCAACATCCATTCACTTCAACAAGCACACCTTTAGCATTATTAAGAACTACAAAGCCCGTATTCTCAAACAGTTGAAAGGGATGCGTAGGTGTCTTGTGAATATTGACTCGCTCCAACTGCACCTTTTTGGAACATAAATTCTCTAAGGAGCTTGATGACATGCTTATTCAGGAGGAATGTCTTTGGTTTCAAATTTCGATGGATAAATAGGTATTATATGGGGATCACAATACTCACTACTTTCATTCCCAAACTCTAATTTGGGGTCAAAAAAGTAAAATCTATGGCTTGGAGATTAATGGTCAGTGGGTGCCGAATGAAGTTGTGCTTAAAGCCATACATGCTCTCATTTTAGCAAGCTATTTGGGCTTTTGAGTGTCCGTGCCTGTCATTCGATTACATTGTCCTTGCCACCCTAAGTGCCTAACATCACAGGCTCAGCTCTAGAGGAAAGGTGGTTGCGAACACTTTCAAAAATAAGTATCGACTATCTCATGAATTTCTTCTTAAAGTAGACTTGAAGAAAACCTATGACAACAATCATGAATATTTTTCACTACTCATTTTTAAACCACAAGCGGATGGTGTCATCAAGTAATAAAGATTGGTGAGAAACCAAGTCGAACCCAAGAGAATTTCATAATATTAATTCATTCTGGAGAATAGTTTAATTGTTTTGAGTCTATTAATATACATATATATATTTTATATTTATAAAAAGTGTTTGTGTAATTCTAATGATGATTTAATTAAAATGACAGCATCAATTATAAAATTAAAATAAGTTAAAAATTTAAAATAATAAAAATAAAAATAAAATATGCTTGTAATGTATAGAACATGGCATCTTTATATAAGAGTGAAATTGCATAATGATTTAGCATTTCCCAATGTCTATAAAAAATCAATTTAAACTAAATTAATGATTTTATAAAGATTAAAAATATGACAATTTCATATTTTTCATAAATTGCATAAACGAACTTCATGAAAGCTACTTAAAATGTCAAACATTATGCAATTATAATTCTATGCATAAATTTGAGTCTTTCCCAAGCATACAAATTTTCTTATTGTGATTATACGGCACATTTCATTTCCCAAATCATTGTGCACATGCCAGAATCCATAAGTAATGTGATTTATTCTTACGACAAGTACTGAAATCAGATTTCTACTTTTTATCTCCCGACTTAGCAAGGCAGAAATCATAATAATCAGATTCTAACATTCCTAATATACAAAAGAGTGTAGACAAATTAATCTAAACATCGATCATATTAAACTTTCATAAAAAGATAGAATCTATACTTCAAAGTGATTCTGAACTCCCGTTCTAGAATTCTTCTAACATGAACAACATAGAAATCCGTTTACAAACATGAAACATAATAGGAAATTACATTTAGGGGAAAATACTAAACATTACAAAATAAGAAAAAGAAAGACAACACCTAGAATGCGAAGAACACGGTCAGAATAGCATTATGCTCAAATCCTCCGGCATGATTTTGTTGTTTCGGCCTTCCTCTCCAAATTGCAGAAGTGTTTCCAGGCGTATTATTGTGTTCTGTCTGATGAAAATGGCGAGAAACAACATTAAAACCGTTTTCGGAAGGTTAGAAAACCTCCAAACCGCGACTGTGGCACGCATGACGGTGCTCGGAAGGCATTCCAGGCCACCAAGAAGACACAACGCCTCTTGCTACTTTATCAACCTAGGCACAATTTCGGCGCTTGGAGGATTTGGGTGCTGCTCAGTTGTCCTGGCGCCTCCTGGGAAGGTCTTGCTCCAGAATTTTTCTAAGTGTGGAACTGGCGCTCCGAATGTGTTTTAGGCGCCACCACATTATCCAGGCGCCTACTGGGCAGATTTCAGCCTTGAACTCTCCAGATTTTCAATAAAATAGCATACGAACATCACTTTTCATCATTTAAATGCCTGAAATAACATTGCAATACATTAGGTTTGTCAAAGTCTTATTAAAATGCATAAAAACATGGTAAGTTCAACCCGAATAAGCTAAATCTAACTATGATAGCTAAGAAACATAAATAACACGAAATGAACTCTAAAAACTAATTAAATAAGGTAACATGCATTCAATTTGGATATATTTTGTACAATTTAAGTTCTTTTAAATGTGGTTTTACATAGTGCATCAACATCCTCATACTAAAAAATTGCTCGTTACTTACACATCAACATGCCAATCAAGATAATAAAGATGAAGTCACTACTGTTATGTCAAATCATTATTTCAACAACACAATGAACTGAATAGATTCAAAGGTTTAATGTGTTAGATCAAAGTAAACTGGCATGCATCAGCTGTCAAAACTAGACATCCAAAGCACTTACAGTACAAAACATATTAATAACACATACCAACTCGAAATGGGAAAGCAAATAATGTAAATATACTTTTCTATTCTCATTTTCAAATATGCTCAATTAATGACTCGATTTCACAATTACTCAAAGACACTTTGGCTTAGTTGTAGACGGTTGAATTCCAAAAGCTACTCGTGTCGAAGAGTACGTGCTAGTCATATAGTGAAGAGTTTATAAATATTATGTTTAATACCCCTTTATTGCAATTTTTTTCTTTTTTCTTTCTTTTTTTTATCTTTGCATTTTTGAATGTTTTTCTTTTCTTTTCTTTTTGCAAGATATAATATTTTTTTAATATAAATATGCTAATATTTTAACATACTAGGGAATACAGAGACATCCTAACATAATTAAACTAAGAATGAAAATAGAACATACTATTAAAATTAAAGCAACCTAATTAATTACTCCCTCCGTCCCACTCCAAGTGTCTTGTTACTGTTGGGCACGTGAATTAAGATAGAGTTGGTTTGTGAGTATATGGTGGGGTCCACATAGTTGTTGGAGGGGAAAATTATTTCTATTTATAGAAAGAAGCAATTTGTAATGGGACATCCAAAAATAGTAAGTAGGACATTTGGAATGGGACGGAGGGAGTAATACATAAGCATAAAAATTAAATAAAAATCAGTGCAACCTCACTAACAATCAGATTAAATAATCAAAGACTTAAGATTAATTTGTTCGATGAATTTAAATTCATCTCCAAAATAATGTTTAAGTCTCTGACTATTTACTATGAATTTCCTTTCATCTTCAGCTTTACAACTGCTCCACTATCCAACACTTTCACAATTTTAAATGGACCGGACCATTTAGTTTTCAATTTACCCGGAAACACCTTAAATCTAGAATTGTAAAGGAGCACCAATTGTCCAGCTTCAAACACCTTAGGTCGGAGTAATTTTTATGGTAAAGCTTTGTCATTTCTTTGTAAATTAAAGCATTGTCATATGCATGACGTCTAATTTCTTCTAACTCATTAAGATCTACCTTCCTTTTTCTTGAGCTTCTTTAAATTCAAAATTCAACTTTTTCATAGCCCATAAAAATTTAAACTCAAGCTTGAAAGGTAAGTGACAAGCTTTACCATAAACTAACTTGAAAGGGGGCCATATCTATAGGTATTTTTAATGATGTCCTATAAGCCCATAGTGCTTCATCTAACTTGAAAGACCACCATTTTCTAGATTTTCCTACATTTGGCTCCGGAATCTTTTTAATCTCACGATTGGTGACTTGTACCTGACCATTCGCTTGCGGATGATAGGATGTTGTAATCCTATGATGCACATTAAACCTAAAAAGTAATTGATTAACAGCCCTATTGATAAAATGTGATCCACCATTGCTAATTATTGCCTTAGGTACACCAAAACGAGTAAAAATTTGCTTTTTCGAAAATTTAATTACTTGTTTAGAGTAATTTAAAGCACATTCTTCGGCTTCTACCCATTTTGATACACACTCTACAGCAACAAAAATATATAATTTTCCATTAGACGGTGGAAATAGACCCATAAAATCAATTCCCCACAAATCAAACAACTCAACAGACATGATTCCTTTTAAAGGCATTTCTTCTCTTTTAGTGATATTACCAGCCCTTTGACACACATCACATTTTTGCAAAAATATTCTAGCATCACGATTGACAGGTCCCGATAGATGAACACTGTAAATACGCGTTGTGCCCACAATTTGTACACAACCAAAAATAAATAACAAGGCTAAAAACAGAATGCAGAATAAACAAACAACACCAATATTTGTTTACCCAGTTCGAATCATCCGATCCTACATTTGGGAGATCCCAATCCAGGCATATTTCACTATCAACCAAGGAAAACAGGAAACCCATCTGTTTACAATTAGAAACCCCTTCAACCCTTCCACAATAGGACTCCCTTTTGTCACCTAGACCAACTCTAGGTAGGAAAAGAGAATAGTTCCTAAACCACTAAACCTGCTGAAATCACCCTTCAATCCTAATGCTAGGCTAAGCAAGGTTCTACCCTTGTGATAGCTACTCCCCAATTTAAGTTCTAACTCTCAACAACCAAATAACATAGCTCTAAGCACTTCTAAAAGATAAATCTTGCAAAGTGAAGAAATGCTAGCTAAACTCTAACAACTATCTCCATCAAGAACAGAAAAAGGTTACCCCTTGCTGAGAAAAATAGCTTGATAGAGATACTCATGAAGAACCTCATGTTCTTCCTTCAATCCGCAGCCCTCAATCTCTCAATATGTTTTTTTGTGTATTACTCAAGTGTTACAGCCACCAAATGATTGAGGCATTACCCTAAAAATGCGGGGGGCTCGGATATCCAGGCCCATGGGCTGGGGAAAAGCCCTAGACAACTGTCACACCATCAGCTTTTGTCTTTTCTGCTCCAGGGGTCAGGTCATGAGCTCGGTTGTATTCACATCCCTCACACAACGAACATCTACACAAGAGTTTTAAGCACAAAAACCCAACAATCTCCCCCTTTGTGGGATGATCGTTCAAAACAATACGTGGGATGTAGAACCAACAATTACAGTAATGAAAATTATGAATACAGGGAATCATAATAATGTAATCAACAGAAAAACAAATCCCCATATTCTAATACTCCACAGCCATCATTCAACTCTAAATCCCAATCAATCCAGACAAAAATATCATGCAAAGCATCAAGTAAAGCAAGTCTTTCCAGCAGACAACAAAACCAACCAACAGTCAAGTCACTAGGCAGCAAAACATTAAAAACAAGTACCAAAAGTTTTAAAGTTTGCAACAGTTTAAATTAGTTGTACCTAAGCAGTAAGCACAACCTGCACCTAACATCAGCCACCCCATGATACTCCCCCCTTTTTGAATGATCAATCAGATTCAGTCTCCTCAGAGTCAGCTTGAGGATCAGGTTCATCAAAAGATCTGGGAAACAACAAAGTCAGCCTATGAAGTCTCCTCTTGAGCCCAAGCATGTCCTGGCTCATAGAATTCATATTCAGACTGATCGCATTCATCTCCTCCTTCATATGCTGCACCAATTCATCACCAGCCCTGGGAGGTCCAAACTTGAAATCATTATGAAATGTAGACAAGTTTAAAGCAGGTTTATTCTTTTTAATCTTTATAGAAGACTCCCCCTCTGCAAAGCAGCTATTCCCAGTTTCTCACAAAACAAAGAGATTAATCCAAGAAATGGCAACAAAGTATTCTTGTCAATCTTGGAACTAGAAAATTCCACTATTTTCTCCAGAACAATCCATCCAAAGTTGACAATCTCAGGGCAGTGATTAATGGAGTACAACAGCTTTCCCATAACTGTGCTAACTTGAGAGTTGTTAGGTGTAGGAAACACATTAGCAGCACAGAATTTGAACAAGAAAGAGTACTTCATAGTCAATTCAAAGGGAATCACATCAGTTCTACCAAAGGATGTCTTTTTCTTATTAGATATCTCAAATGCAATCCTATCCACAGGCTCATTCAGCAAATCAAATGGATCAAAAATCTCCTCAAACAGTGAGTATCAACAACTCATTCACAACATTAGGTGAGAAATCAAGCAACTTTCCTCTCACATAAACTTTGCAGAACCAAGAGGATGCAGGGTCAAGCAAATTAGGGCTCACATTAACATAAAATTCACGAACTAAACCAGGATTATACCACTTCAATTTAGATAACCAAAAGATGATATGATTGTTATGTAAATAGTCAACATACCCGACATCTCCATAAAGAGAATGTGTGAACCTTTCTTCTTCAATAAATCCCCTTTCCCTCAGTTTGGATTCTTCAAAGTTCTTGGCTTTTTCAGTGAAAATTTCTCTGAAAAGGCATCCAATTCTTTCAATTGATGACTCTCCTTTGGCTTTAATTTCTTACTCCGTTTACTCTTCCTGATAGGTTTGCTGGTAGATGTTGTTGCCGGTTCTTTCCTTTTAAGTGCCCTGGATCTTAGAATCCTTAAACTCTCGGCCAAAGTAGTAGTTTCTTCTTCAATTTCAATCGGATTCATCGGAACCTCTCGAGGTTGTTGTGGATCAGCGGTGCTAACATCGTCAGGATCACCAAAAGGCACTTTGGTGAGGGTTCCTCCCTCAACATTTGGGGGTGAAGATTCTTGAGGTTCGGACCCACCATTTCCACCAACATTCGCTTCTTCATCAACATCCGGACCTGGGGCATTCAAATCAGAGACTTCCGCAGTAAAATCGGTCCCATTCGACTGAGCAGTATCATCATCTTTCTCTTGCTCGGCCATAAATTCATCAGTGACTCGCTCAATCGATTCTCGAGCATCTTGAAAATTCTCAGAACCAGAAACGTTGGTTTGAGGCAGCCTGTACTCTGATTTGTCAACAGCAAGTGGTACAACATCAACTGGGTCACCGGGGAGGTCATCTTGAGGATTTTGGTGAGATGAGGATGCCATTTTTGCTATTACTTCTGAGAGAAAAACTGATTTCGTGGGAGCAAATTTTGAACGCTTGAAAACGGAGAGAAAACTGAAGAGGGGAAACGCAGAGACGATTTCAAAAAGGTGATAGGACACCTGCCATAAAGCTGCCGGTTACCACCCTCTACAGCCAGTTGAAACTGCCGTGTCCACTACTCCCCCTTACTCCTTCATTCTCCAATTCTCCTTATCCGGTCACCTCTCATCCTTTCAGGTAAGTGGGCCATTTGTTAAATAAAAACAAAGAAGGCCAAGCCTACCACCGAATCTCCTCAATCCAGAAAGTAAAAGCCCAAGCCTCTTCTCAACTCTTCAAATCTTCTTGAGTCCAGAGACTTAGTAAGGATGTCAGCCAGTTGTGCACACGACGCAATGTGTACAATCTCACAAATTTTGTCTTCCACCAAATCCCTTATAAAATGGAATCTGATATCAATATGCTTGCTCATGTTGTGATTCACCGGATTTTTGTTGATGTTAATAGCGCTGGTGTTGTCACAATGCACCACAAAGTTGTCTTTAAGAACTCCATAATCCAACAACATTTGTCTCATCCAAATAAGTTGAGTGCAACAATATGCAGCAGCAATGCACTCTGCCTCAGCTGTGGAAAGTGCTACAACACTTTGCTTCTTATAATACCAGCTCACAAGGTTATTACCAACATAAAAACACCCTCCAGTAGTCGATTTTCTGTCATCCAAACTTCCAGCCCAATCTGAGTCAGTATAGCCTGTAAGGTCGTTGTTAGCACATCGTGAATACCACATACCCAACTTCTGTGTACCTTTAACGTACCTCAGTATACTCTTACCAGCCTTCAAGTGTGACTCTTTTGGAGCATACTGAAAATGAGCACACAGTCCAACACTGAAACAAATATCAGGTCTGCTTGCAGTAAGATACAAGAGACTACGAATCATACTTCGATAAAGTTTTTGATCAATTGGAGTACTAGATTCATCCTTAGTCATATTCTCATGCTTTCCCAATAGAGTTTTCAACACTTTACTATTCTCCATTTTAAACTTCATGAGCATGTTCCCAACATACTCTTGATTAAAAAATATTCTCTTTTCAGATTGCTTGACTTGAAGTCCAAGAAAATATGTAAGTTCTCCCATAACTTTCTATTCGACGAATCAACATCCAAGACTATCAGCCACATTCAACCAAAAAAACTACTACTCCATCACCCAAATTTCACTATTTCTTTCTTCTCAATCAACCATTCTTTCACTAAAATCTCACTGATTTCCGTAATTTCCCCATTGCCCCACATGCCCTAACCCTAACCTCGTCGGCCTCCCTCTGCGGCCCTCCACCATAAATCTCAACTACCCACACTTCCTCCTCCCTCGCCTCTCCTCACATCCCACCGCCTCTTCCTCCACTCCTTTTAAGTCTGCTACCCCACAACCCAACCCGCCTCTGTAGCCCTCCGTAACTACCCCTCCGACCAAAACAAGTATACAACAAACCCAATTAATTAGACCACATACCTCTTCATCCACTACCGCATGCGGTCAATCGTTGCTCTCCCTCCGTCGACGTACCCCACTGCGTTCCCTTCCACGGTCGGGGACCGGCCACTGTTCCCTTTTAAATTTGAAAGAGGGAAGCCGTTACAGAGAGGGGGGTTTCGATTCTCTCTTGTACTTTTTGTCTGACGTTTCAGCCCTTTCCATTATTTTTCCTTAACCCTTCATTTAATAATGTTGGCATTTAATAGTAAAACAAATTACATCTGGGGCTTTTAGGGGGAAACCGAACCTCTTAGGGTGCAACAAGGTAGTGCCGGGTTACATTGGGTTTTTTTTTAGAGTTTTCCGTATTATTAATTGTTATTGTATGCCTCCTGATGCTCTGTTAGTTCTATTCCTTACTCAGTACCTTGTATTAACACTTTGCTTTGTTTTCCTGTTTAGAGATTGTCACGAGGACGACACAAGGTATGAAGAAGGGGTTTGGGGAAGAATGAACCTTGATGATCTTATGTTCTATTATGCTATGTTTTCCTTCAGAAAGCTATGATTGTTTCATTTGGTTGTGGATCTCCCCTTGTTTGAAAAATGTTAGTTGATGAACCCTATGGTGTAGTAGCATGCTTATCTTTTGTATTTGACTTAATAATAACATATATTAAATACTTGACTATGACCCACTGTTGATATGTAGTACGTGGAGGCTGAATCAAGTGCTTCAAATTCTATCATGTATGCCAGATGTTGTTATAATTATTAAGTTGTGCTTTGTTACAAGACTTTAGCCCGGATATATCCATAAATAATATTATTTCCGTTGTTGTTGTTGTTGTTGCCTGCTTTTGTTATGAGTTCTGAATAACTTGCTTCGTATCATGGTTCTAAGTTGATTGGCCAACAATTTAGGTGAAATGATACGACAGTGACATTACGAAAATGTTTTAAAATTTTCAAGTCATTATACTGTAAGCATATTATCTCACTTACTAATTTCTAATATGTTAGAACCCCAAACCTCCCAATGTAGGATGTAATTGATTCGAGTATTAAATCATCATTAATTAACTATGATATATCAAGTCATAATTGTAATATTATATTTATTCTAAGTATGTGGGTAATAGTGGTACGTTTTATTTCCATATCTAGATGTAACTAATTGCACATATTTTTTTCTTAATGGGACCGGGTGGAGAATCGAACTCCAACCTAAATGTTAGGAGTTGGGGGACTTGAACACTAGACCAAATACTTGCATAACTTATTAATACATATGATTTCATTTCATTTTTATATATAAATTTGTCGCATTTTTATATAAATGTATTACATTTTTACAATATTTTTGCACCATTTTAAAATCATAACCATCCGATTCTATACATACATAAATTTTATAATTGTATCATCCCCATGCCGCATATAAATCATAAAGGGAGAAGATGCAATGCCACGTTGGATATAAATCATAAAGGGAGAAGATGCAATGCCACATTGCATCTTCTCCCTTATGATTTATATGCGGCATGGAGAAAGAGATAGAGCCATTGTATATTTTATTGTGAGTGGACCAACCATTTGTGGAGATCAATTTATATCAACCCGCCTACAGATTGTGATTCTATTACTAAAGAAGAGATTAGAAGATTTTTACATGGCCTCGTGTCTTCTCATGGTGCCATTATACTTGCTGCCTTCTGGTGTATTTAGATCAAGCGCAATTCACGTGTCTTTAGAGGGATATCAAAGTCTTATATGGGCAATTAAGAGGGACACGAGGATATGGGCAAAGCAAATTTGACCATAGGTCCAACGCATGCAATCACCAACCTGGTGAAATGGAACATGCATAATTTCAGCGGATATATCATTAATGTCGATGGTAGTTCGCTCGAAAATCCAGGAAGGGTGGGTTTTGGTTTCATAGTACATACAGAGAATGGCCATTGGTTTGGAGGAGGAACGGGTTACCTCGGTTACAAAGACAACAATTATGCGGAAATGTCTGCACTCATGCTCGGGCTTGAATGTGTGGTTATCAAAGGTATTCACAGGATTTATTGCTATTCGGATTCAATGGTTGCATTGGAAATGATTGATTCGATAAATGATCTTCACCTACTGGCAGTAATTGCCAAGAGAGTGCAGAGACTAGGGATTCGCTTGAGCCTTGTAGTTTCCATCACGTTATTCGGGAAGGTAATTCAGACTTGGGAAAAACATGGAGTATCATAGGAAGAATTCTATACGACATGACATTCCCCTCGATTGGGTACAAGGGGCATTGGTGGCAAATTCATCCGGCATGTAGATACCCAGAAATTGATTTCCGAACTCATATTTTTCTTAAATTTTTGATGCTTTTTGCAATTTGACTTTTATATTTGTTTCCTGGCTTCGACTCCTAAAAAAAATACCTAATTCTTATTCAACATCGACAACTTTTTTTTTTTTTTTTTTTTTTTTTTTTTTTTTTTTCTTATCTGCGCCAAAAAAACTAATTCTTTTACCCACAATAATTTGTGAAAATGAGATTAACAAGTGAATAAATTCCCACAATTATAATTTGGACTATCACTACTACTACTTTTTCTACGGCAATCAATTACCAATTAATGGATGCATATTTCAATACCAAATAAAATAAAAATAAAAATAAAAATATTATGGTATCTCTTACTCTAACGCCAAAACAGAACCATTCGCAAAGGCACTGCCTTTCTGCTTTCTGTCTCTCTCTCTCCGTCTCTTTCTGTCTCTCGAGGGTTTGCAATCACTCGCTCTCAGGCATCGCACTTTTCGATCACCGTTTGAATCCAAATTTAGGGTTTTTATTCGACTGGTTTGCTGCCTCGCATCTTGAATCTCTGAAAAGTTGCCGATTTGGACCCTCCAAAGATCCGCCCGCGCCTGGATAGAATTTGGGGCTCGTGTTCTGCCTGGTTTCGTACCGATTTCAGGGTTGTTTTTTGATGGTTCAAGAGGCATTCCAAGATCCGAAGATTGGTTGTAATATTGTAAATTGAAGTGTTTTGATACGGAAAAAAAAATTATGGATTTGGATTTCAATGGCGATGTCGCGTGCCTCGATGCCGAACTTTTGCAGCTTCCGGAGGTGTCTCCCTTGGCCATCAAAGCTAACCCTTATGTTGCCGAGAAGCTATTTGATCAGTGGCTCTCGCTTCCTGATACCAATTCTCTGGTAATTAATTTTGAGCGCTCATTTTCGTTGTGATTTGATTTTATTTTATTTTCTCCCCGGATTGAAGCCTGGTAATAATGTTCAATGATCGGGTGCTGTTCTTAGTTTTGGTGTCTGGGCTTGTTAAAATTTTCGAATATTTGCAAATAATGTCTGTGCTCGCATTGCAAATGTTGTTTTATATGCATGTATTTAAACACGTTGGTTTCCTGGGACAATTACAGCAGAAAGAGATAATAATTCTTGATTTAGATTTTATGGACACAAATTTTTTATTATTTTGGTGTTGAAGTGGCGTCATTTTATATGAATTGGAATGAAATGATGGGACTCTCCACTTACAATGCAAGAGTCGGAACTCTGTACTTTATTGTCACATCGACATCATGGATAAGATAAAACCTTGCACAGCTCAGCAACTGTGATTGGTTGTAAGTGACGATGATTGGTTGGATATTAATTGTTAAGTAAGTGAATTGAATTGGCCAAGAGGTCATATTTATTTTCCTTTTGCCCAGTATTCACCTGTGGTTAAAGCGCTGAGCATTAGTGATTCTAGCTAATTTTGTTTCACCACATTAGTGATTCTAGCTATTTTTGTTTCACCCTGACTTATTTGTTGGTTGTATGTAGATCAGAGTTTTTGGAGATTTTTTGTTCTTTATACTTTTTGTCTTGTGTTTTAAAGATATAAGTTCCTTGAAATTTCATTTTAACCTATGTTTGGTGATATACTCTGTTTGTAACAAGGAGAAGGTTGGAGGCGTATAATACCAAGTGTCTAGACTACAAACATGAACTTAGTGTGCATTTGCTACTGCTTAACTACCTTTTATTAGATGGACTAGAATTCTAAAAGACATCTCTTGTGGAGGGTCAGTATTGAGATATGTAAGTATAAAGAGTCATGAGAAATTTAAGGTTTTGATATTATCTTTTGTACTACAAAAGAGATGAGGTGATGCTTGAGATCTAGTAATATGTGGAATTCATTTGCAATAAATACTTTTTAATGATATAATAAAACAGGGAATCTTATCTGTTCCCATTCCATGGCTAGGATCCCTGACGAAAGATACTGCTCTGAAGATCAATCTTAATTACAATATTTGTTTTTCCCATTCAACCAAGTTGGCTCTGCCCAACAAGCATAACGAATTATGATTCTTTGCAGCTGAAGGGACTCCCATTAGTGACCTGACTAATTATTGTTCTATTTCTTACTTTTTGTATATCCTGTTAAATATGTATGCATGCTTGTGACATTTACCTGTCTTAGTCAGTATTACAAATTAAATGGTGTAAATTCTTGCCTGTAAAGGATTTGCTAGAAGATTTCATATGGGTTTTAAATTAATTCATATCTGATACTTTGTGCCATGGAGCTTGAAGCCTAGTTACAATATATTTTTGATTTTTTATTTTTAAATTAGTATTCAATTTTTAATGAGTATGGATTAGCATTTGCGGAAGAGAATTGTTTGAAGAGTATATGATGTTCTTGTGTTGTATCTCATGATGCTTCCCAACTATTCCATATTTAATAATATTTTCTACTCTTTGTGTTTATGCAAGAGCTAATTTGGGGTTTTAACTTTGGTAAAGAAATTTCTATACTACCTCCGTCTCAGTGTATTTATTACGGATGGTTTTTTGGCACTATTCACTGTTTAACTTTGATTCGAATTTTTATTATAGTTATGTAAGAAAAAACATAGTCAAGTGAGATCTTGTTAGATTCGTCTAATCGTATAGTTTTAGACAATTAACTTTTTATAACTTTTCGTTGTACACAATTTAAGTTATTAACCGTTAAAAATGTGTATAGGCATACGTGCTGGGTGGGTCCGTAACAAAAATAGTGAGACGGAGGAAGTACTTTTTATCATTATCTAATTACATTGAAGTGACTTTGTGCTCAATAAGTAGCAAATTGCCCTTGCATGTATTATATGTGAAATTTTTATCCAATAACATATGTTTAACTTAGTTTTGCACATTAATTGCCATATTCCATGTTCATTTATTAATTTAATACTATATTATTTCAAACTTGAAAGTCAGGTAAGCATTGAAACCTTTACAAAATGTGTGTGTGTGTGTGTGTTTTTTTTTTTTTTTTTAATTTTATTTTATATTGTAATTTTTAATATTGTTCTGTTATTTTACAAGTTATAATCTAATGCGCATTGTTATCATAATCTATTCTATGTGGGGGGAGTTACATAAAGCATACTCATGAATTTAGCATCCAATAAAAAATTAGCGATGCATTTCTGCTATGTGAATTTGATAATTGGAGTTTCTTCACATGTTTCTGATTGTATGCATGCTTGATTTTCCTTATGAAGTTGTTGGATTTCTAGAATTGAATTGAATAATGTTTTTCGTTTCTGTCTAGACTGTGTTCCATCACATTCACACTGTTATTGCAATGAAAAGATTTCTATGTGAAAAGTTTTCCCAACATGTTTATACTTTACGTAGGAATGACCTCATACATATTCCAAGCACTTGTATAGATTTGTCGGTATGTTCTGTTACCCAATAAAATTGGTTTAGTTTGACAATATTTAGGTATTTTAAATTTTAAGACCTATGTACTGCCACCAAAACCCTTGAAGGTAGATTGGGAGATGTTTGTTTATCTAATCTCTATTACTTCACTGGGAGGGTGCTTTGCATAGAAGCAAATCAGATTGGAGTTAAGTTTTAATATTTGATGTGATGAATCTAAATGTATTCCAAAAGGCTTCATATGTCATCATGATGCTGCACCTACAATTTACAGGTAAAATCCTTCCTCAGTAATGCCAAGGGAGGTGGTCCATTGAATGCTGTTGGAACGTCATCAAGCACAACTACTGCAGCCAGCAATTCGCTGCCTTCAATGTTTCCTGCTGGCAGTACTCCACCACTTTCACCAAGAAGTTCATCAGGTTCTCCGCGGATCATGAAACAAAGGGCAGGTCCATCAGCTTTAAGCTCTTCCCTGAAATTAGTTAATGAGCCTGCAAAGGAACTGATACCACAGGTTGATTTAAATTGTTGTGCATTTTCGGGAAATTCTCATTAAAGTTTTTGGTTTGCTGCCACTTTATTTATAAGTCAACTAGGAATTAATTTATTCTGCTAAGACTTAAAACTGCTGCAGTTCTACTTCCAAGATGGTCGTCCGCCAGCGAATGAATTGAAAGAACGATGCTTATTTAGAATCAATCAATTCTTTTATGGTCACATGGATGGACTTCAAATGCATGGTGAGATTAGTCATATGTTACAAATTTTTGGCATATAATGCTGTCTTATATGGAATAATGCATTTGGAACTTTGGAAGTGGATATACAGTAATATACACTTTTTGTATGAATCTATTTTGGCTTCAGAATTTAAACCAGTAACAAAGGAAATTTGCAAGCTCCCATCATTCTTCTCTACAGCACTTTTTAGAAAGATTGACACTGATGGCACTGGCGTTGTGACCAGGTAAAAGTTATGGTTTTTGGCCTGTTCAGTTTAGCATTGATGTTGAATTCAGCATTTTGCATTCTTTTAGTCTTGTTTAGAAGATGATTAATTTACAAGTGTTCAAATTTTTATGTAGAACAGGAAAGTGTGCTGTTGAACTATTGTCTGTGCCCCCCCCCCCCCCCCCCCCCCCCCAAAAAAAAAAAAAAAAAAAAAAAGAAAATCAATTTTATCTGG
Source organism: Hygrophila difformis (assembly GCA_030278955.1). Classification (NCBI taxonomy): domain Eukaryota; kingdom Viridiplantae; phylum Streptophyta; class Magnoliopsida; order Lamiales; family Acanthaceae; genus Hygrophila; species Hygrophila difformis. The sequence continues at coordinate 73,841,818 of JAOANR010000001.1, forward strand.
AGCCTTATCGTTTGCACACACAAGGTGGAGTCAGACTTAAGATCACTAGAAATTGACTTTATATCATTCATAGTAGGGTTGAATGTTAGTCGCATTGATGTGTTACTTGTTATTACAGATTAAAGTTGTCAACATGGAAGGGGGTTAGCATGCAGTTTTGTTAATATAATTTATCTATTCTCTCTCTCTCTCTCTCTCTCCAAAAGTACAGCATTACAGATTCTGGCGAGTTTAATTTTAAAAGGATTTGACATTTTTTTAATAGTAATGCCTGCGTAAATGATATTTATATTAAGAAGTCATACTTTCCTTTTGGAAGTTTACTCCACATTCTTAAATGTATTACAATTAATTTTGGTTGATTCGCTTATTTAAATGGCATTGCTTATAGTTGATGGATGCCCTTTTACTAAAAATGATGATGTTCAAACAGGGATGCCTTTGTAAATTATTGGATCAATCAAAACATGCTGACCAAGGATGTGGCAACACAAATGTTCACAATTCTGAAGCAACCAGATCTCAAACACTTGACCCAGGTTACAGAGCTACCACTAAGATTATCCTTTATATATTAAGAAAATTTCTGGAAGCTGAGAGTTAATCTTTGCCTCATGTGTTGGCTCACTGTGAAATTGTTATAGGAGGACTTAAAACCTGTGCTTCACGAACTTTTGGCAACTCATCCTGGGTTGGAGTTCTTACAAAGTACACCAGAATTTCAAGAGCGATATGGTATGGACTTCAAACTGTATTTTTTCTTTTCCCCCCTTTTTTGTGGCTGACCCATATGAATGTGTGCTCTTTTTTCTAATCAGTTTTGTTGCTCCAATGTTAGTTTGTTGCCCTTTCCTGTCATGGCTAACTAGTGTTTTGCCATCTATGACATTTTCTGAAAGTATTTTGTCTATCTATAGTCATTCCATGCTAACTTTTTTATTTTTTTATTTTTCGTTTATTTTTTATTTTTACTTTTTGTTGCTTATATAACTAGCTTATTGTTTATGGAAAAAAAAAAAAACTAGTGGATAACTTATATAACCATTTGAGTTCAGTTCTGTAGTATCAATTGTTTTTGTAACAGGTGGACCATGTACATATTGCATTCTTGAGCCTGCTTCTGCCACTTTTAAATCTTAATTATTATTGCCAGTCAGTAATTTGTTGATCTTAAAGATGAGAATGAATCTGCGCCTTTTAATGTTAGAAGGGTGAATTGGCTCAGTCCAGGTTTATGCCTTTGCTTATTTGATTTGTGTTGGTTGTAGCTATGTCATATTATTCGGTGGTTAGATGTGCATGCTTTCTCTAATGGTTTTTTTTTTCGTTGATAACCATTATTCCATTGGACATTCTAATCAGCATTTTAACTTGGAAGGGTTTCAGATCAATTACAGCTTATATGACCTGATTTTAGATGATAGCTATTGACTACGTGAGCATTGAGCCTATAATATTCTATTGATTTATCTTCTGTATTAGTCTTTATGTATCGCATGTATCTAGGTTGTAAAACAAATATGACTGAGGTAAATAGATGTTGTAGAGTATGGACAACTGCTATTTCTTTTTGGTGATGGAAGCTGCGTCTTTGAGCCTTACAATTGTATTCTTCTTTTTTGCTTGCACAATCGCTTACAATTAATTCTGTCTTGTTCATGTCAGTCCAACTGATGCTTTACTTCTTGATACAATTCTACTTTTTTTTTGATGGAGTTAACAATTCAATCATTGCTCTGTCCAGCTGAAACTGTAATACACAGAATATTTTTCTACGTGAATAGATTGGGTAATGGCCAACTTACACTCAGAGAGATTAAACGCTCAGATTTAATTGCTACGATGCAGTTTGCTGATGAGGAAGAGGATATTAACAAAGTCTTGAGGTAATTGTAGAGTAATCTCCATTCACTATACGTTCTAAAAGCTGTTGGAGTTTTGTTTCTTAAGTGCTCTTTTTGAATTGCACCATACTTTTTTCACTGTATTGGGCATGTGAGATTGTTTAGGGTTTTGCATTTTACTTCATTTTGGTTCTTTTATTAATCATCATCACTTCTCTCTCATTTCTCTCTCTTTCAGGTTCTTCTCTTACGAACATTTTTATGTGATATATTGCAAGTTTTGGGAGCTGGATACGGATCATGATTTTTTCATTGACAAAGAGAACCTCATTAGATATGGTAATCATGCACTTACCTACAGGATTGTTGATAGAATATTCTCTCAGGTTTGCCTCATTCCCTTTTCTAATTATGATCCGGGTTTGTATTAAAAGATTCTCAGGATCTGTTGTTCTATTGTCGTACTAACTAGTGCACATTTGAAATCGTCCAAGGTTCCCAGAAAGTTTACAAGTAAGGTTGAAGGAAAGATGTGCTATGAAGATTTTGTTTATTTCATATTGTCCGAGGAGGATAAATCTTCTGAACCCAGTCTTGAGTATTGGTATGTTCACTTGTAACTGCTGTGTCAACTGTCAACAATATTCATTTCAAGTTTTGTAACTGATTATCCCACTTCTGCAGAAAGAATTAATTGTACTTGGGGTTTGTGTATAATCATCTTCTAAAAGTGAGTCTCCGTAATATAGGAAATGTATTCTGGAAAATATAGTCAGAACCATTTTAGGATCATTCGCAAATCTAGATATCAGGAGTCATGCTAATTGAGATGCCACTGGGCCTTTACAAGTGGTTGAGAAAAGGTGTTTATAATTTTTTGTATTTTCTATGTTCATGTATATGTTACCAAAGAATACTACTTTCCTGCAGGTATATGTGGACCTGTTATTTTCTGTGGTTTTTTATTTTTTATTTTTTATTCTGCCTGAAGACTTATTCTGTAGTTAATGTCCCATGAGGGTAGGATAAGTATGGCTATTGGCTGCCTAATATCTTTTGATTGGTTCCTTCAATTTATTATTCAGGTGGGTTGTTACTTGTAAATAAAGGCCTCTGTAATCAAGCTAAAAAGCAATTTGCAATTTTGACTTGTATTCTTCATTCCTCTTATCTTTTTAATATAATTATTTGTTTTAAGTATTTTAATATTGTTTGTTATTCTGGTACTCTTTTCAGGTTCAAATGCATAGATGTAGATGGCAATGGGATTATTACGAGGAATGAAATGCAATTCTTTTATGAGGAACAGTTGCACAGGATGGAATGCATGGCGCAGGAGCCAGTGCTTTTTGAGGATATTTTGTGTCAGATAGTTGACATGATCAATCCAGAGGTGAATTATACATGTTTTGATTTCTTTTCAAGTATATCTGTGTGCTTTATGTGTCTGAATGAATCTTAGTAGTCCATTCAGTTGCTTTTGGTTTCTTTATTCCCTCATCTCCTCTCAGTCTATGTAATGCTTCTGGGCCAAGTTGTCATGGTTCTCATACGTTTTGAGCTTGACTAAGGCACACTTATGGTCTATGCTTTCAGTGCCTTTTACCCAGGTGCAGGGGTCTGTCTTTTCTCTCATACAGTAATTTTTCCTCGTGTAATAATTTATAAGGCAAATATCTGTTTGATATGTTTTCATTTCTTTTCAGTTTTCTACTCTTAGCTTTCTTTTCTTCTTTTTTCATTGCAAAGTTTCTATCCATTTGTTATCTAATAGTAGGTGCACATATTATCTTTCGTTTACAAAGTTGAAGCCGAGTATTATTTAGATGTGTACTACATAAAAAATTCTGTACATGATTTTTGAAATTACGTAAAAATAAAATCTATTTGAATAATAACAGCTATTGTACATCTCGAACTGTTTTTCCTTTAGGCACTGTCTTTGCTTGTGCGATGTTTATGCTTTATGGCTCCAGAACCTTTGCATGGTAGTGTGCTTCACGTAGTTAGAACTAGATATCCTACTTATTTATCTAATTTCTATATGTTGTTTCCCCTTTCCAAATCGTATCTATTAATAATCTGGTGTTTGAAAGAACTTGTTTCACTTGTTATATGTGTTGAAAAAAATACTCCCTCCGATCCAACTCACTCGACACACTTTCCTCTTTGGGCTATCCCAGCCTACTTGACACATTTCCGGAAAAATGCTACAATTACTCAATTAATTATTAATTACCTAACCCAATTAAATCACTTGGAGTTTGTATTTTAATTTATTTTGAAAGTATTAGTTTAATAAATAAATAAATTAATCTAATAAAAAAATAAGAATTACACATTTAAATCGTTTGGACCTCATTATACATTAATCTACCCCACCTTAATTATGTGCCAGAAAGAAATACTTACTCCGTAAACACACTTGGCTTATTTCTTCTAGACATGCTATCCAATACATTATTTTAACATTAAATAAATTATATACAAGCAAAATATAATACTCCCTCCGACCCATTACAAATGTCCTACTTACTATTTTTTGATGTCCCATTACAAATGTCTTCTTTCTATAAATAGAAATTATTTTCCCCTACAACAACTATGTGGACCCCATCATATACTCACAAATTAACTCTACCTTAATTACCGTGCCAACAGTAACAAGACATTTGAGGTGGGACGGAGGGAGTATAAATTATACTCCCTCCGTCCCATTCCAAATGTCCTACTTACTATTTTTGGATGTCCCATTACAAATGTCTTCTTTCTATAAATAGAAATAATTTTCCCCTTCAACAACTATGTAGACCCCACCATATACTCACAAACCAACTCTACCTTAATTCCCGTGCCCAACAGTAACAAGACACTTGGAGTGGGACGGAGGGAGTATATTTTATAACTATGTGATTTGATGAATCTAAGAACACCCATTTGGCTATATATATATATATATATTATATAATTGCTATAACATTAGGTCAAAGTTGATTAATAAACAATATCAAAAGTCAAACTGAGCCAAGTAGGCTAGGACGGAGGGAGTGTCTCAATTCTAGTGAGACGGGTTGGGGGTGGGGGGCAAGTAGTATTTAATATGGACATGGTTAGCATTGGGTTATATTTAAATATTTTATATTCATCAATGGATGGACTTTGCATTATTAGATTCAGAGAGTATCAGAGTAATACATTATACATGATTTAACCATCTATGCATTTGTATGTGGAAGTATGCCCTAATTTATGGATTACATTACAGTATTTGTGTGTCCTTTTGTCTGCCCATCTTTCTTAAATTTGACAGCTACATATGCAGTGTGTGATACTGTTACTAACCTCTTGCAAAGTTTATTTTTGTTCCTTTCATATTTATGAATGGCAGCAATAGTCTTGAGATGCTTAAGGGAACAGAACCATGTCATTTTTGGATTATCTTTCCAGAAAGTTATTTCTGTTGTTTCCTGTTTTGGGTCTACAGATGTTTGAATTGAAATAGAATTTTGCTGTTCATGTGCTATGATATCCCAATGACAAAAAAAATTCTCGTCTGCAGAATGAGGGCTATTTTACGCTACGGGATTTCAAAGCAAGCAGACTTTCCAGCAGTGTGTTTAACATTCTTTTTAACCTTAACAAGTTTATGGCTTTTGAAACTCGTGACCCATTTCTAATACGCCAGGTAAACTTGATGCAATTTATTGGTTCGGTCTTTGATGGAGGTTTGAAAATTTTCTGCATCTTTTAAGATTATTCATCCTCTCTATGTACTTTATTGGATAGGAGCGTGAGAACCCAAATTTAACAGAGTGGGACCGCTTTGCCCACAGAGAATACATTAGGCTTTCAATGGAGGAAGATGCAGAAGATGCCTCAAATGGAAGCGCAGATGTTTGGGATGAATCACTGGAGGCTCCTTTTTGACTTCTGTTTGGTGAGATTCCCACTAGTATCCTGTAAAAAAAAACAAAAAAATCAGTGTGCTTATCCCATCTTTTATTTATACTTGTTACTGCTATTAGTATTTTGATAGTTTGCGAATATCTACATATCTCCCTGGACAGTTAGAAAGTACCCTTTAATGGTGGATGCTGAAATTTTGTCTAAGCAGTTTTGAGTTTTAAAAACACACAATAAGAAAAACAGGATGCACAGATTCTGATTCAATGAGTATTGGGATAAAAGTGTAGAATATGATGGATTCTTTATCTGTTTTGGAATGATATATTATTATTGATATCGACTCGAATTGGAACAAAAGTTTGGAAATGATAATAGAAGCTCTAAGTGTCAAACAGCTGATTTTGTATATATTCTGTTTTTGAACCCATGTTTTTATGTCTTCAAAAGAATCCGCCAGGCTCTTACAAGATGTATCCCAAACTTAAATTACCTGTTTGAGTGCTTTTTAATTATTTAATGAGCACAGTTCACACCATCAGGCCCTGCAAACATAAAATGCATCACATCCAACATGAGTGTTGGTGTTATTACAAAATTAGTGTGCATTAATTTTTTGTATGCTGTTACAGTCTACTTAGTAAGGAAGGGATATGCTTACCCCTTCTTTGACTGCACTTTGAATTATTTTGCATGCAGAAACTCTACATGAACCTTTTTCTTTTGATTTGGCTATCAATAGAGTATTTCCAGTGGCTTTGTTACAGAACATATATTATTTGAAATATGAAGAAAAGGTAACAGTATTTGGCTCTTGCCAACACCTTTTATGCCCTGTGATAGTGTGATATTCAAAGTTCAAACTGCTTAGAACTGTGCTCACAACTCCTAAGCTGTTTCCACCCATTCTTGCTGTTTTCTACTTGAATCCTAGTAGCCAGCTTCACTTCTGTTGGAGCTACATATTCTTTTCCATATGTCCATTGACAATGAAACCTATGAGTTACAAACATGTGTGAAGCTTATTTTATGTATTTCCACACCATCAATCAACTCTTTGAGGCATCAGCAAAAAACACTGGAAAACTCGGGTTTCAAGGAGACAGACCCTTGGACCCATGATTAAACAGATACGGAGGATACACCTGTTATTGTATACTCCTCCTTCGCCATTGTTGTGGTGGAAGTGGAACTAGTCTGCAACCTAATATTCTATATGTTTTTCATTTTTCTTTTCTTTTAAAAGAAAAAAGAATCTAGTTTTCCAGTGAAAGTATGTCAGTAAATAGGACTGTATTGTTACAATGGTGAATTATAAAATAGAATAGGATAACAACTAAAATATAGACCTTTGTTAAGTCTGAGCATAAGATAATCCTAAAGATTGACGCGAATATCACTAAATATTGTATTTCATCTGATACATCATATATGTTTATGTTTTCAACAATCCTCAAGATGAACTGAACAGGAGAGGTGTTCAACTTGATCAATCACATGTGCCTTCGTAGTTGTTATATGCTTCAAACGTAGTGCCTGTTATTGAGTGTACTCTTTCTCACCGCAAGAAAGGCATAAGATGCTGGTAGCAGCTGAAACCCAAAAATGTCCAAAAATATAACCACTTCAAGTAGCAGTATGCCCGTGTCAACATAACTGAAAAATGTCCAAATGTGAACAGGATCTTATGGTGGTGTCAGCGTATAACTCAACTTGAAATATTTTGTGTGGAAGAGAGCCGATCAACAAGGCGAATTAAGATTGAGCATAATTAGTTAGGCAAATAACCAGTGTAGGTGCTTAGGGAAGTTCAAGTATAAGTTTGGAAAGGGTGAACATGAGGGGCTTTGAAACTATGATAAAAGGATACCCCAATTCTAGTGTCATTATTATTAATTACAATGGTAAATTAGAAAATAGTGGAAGCTGACTTCTAACATACAAAACCTCCATACCTCAAGGATATTAAATTGTCCTACCAGATAATATTGATAAATTTAAGTCTTCAACAACCTTTAATTATGGAGGAAGGGCTTGGATCTTGGGTTGAGCTGTTGGATTTATCCCGTACTCTTGTCAGGAGATCAGTCTAGGTAACCACAAACTTCTTGCTGCTTTGACACTGTGCTTGCCTTGCCTCTGCCTTTGTGTTTTAGTGCCACCGTTTGGTCTTCTTCACCTTCTTTCTTTGGTTGACATCCTTTCGTTTCTACCCATCCTATCAGCTGTGTTTCTCTCATGTCTCTATGCATCCGATTCATCAATTTAATTGCTGCATTCTAAAATAAATAAAAATCAGATTCCCATGTAGGATTTACAAAAAATAAAAATGAAATAAAATAAAATAATAAAAGTAAAAATTTAAAAAAAAAAAAAAAAACTCAACAAACCTGGGTAGAATAAGCACATTATCAAGTAAACATTGAATCTTAATTGTATTCAGTCTCCATTCTTCTTCTCTTGTTTTTTAGTATTTTTTAGTTTTTGTTTTTGAATGGGATGAGAGTCCACCATGTTGAACTGACCCTTTTTCATCAGCTATGTGGTTGAGAATGGATACAGAAATAAATTTTCTATGTCGTCAATCATTATTTTTTAATTATGTTTTGAGTTTTGATAGTTCATCATGTTTCTAAATCTATAGCGTACATTACATTTCAAATTTACCAATAGCATGAGAGTGCTCTGGGAACTGATGAGTAAATTGACAATTTGTTCGACGCTTCTACCATTTTACATCTGAAATCCTAAACCTTACATATGGTTTTTGTTATTAGTATTACCGGGGGGGGGGGGGGGGGGGGGGGGGGGCATTTCTAACCATATGGATAATTAATCCTCCTCCAATTGTGGCATTGTTGTTATCTAGGATACAATGATTTACAGTGTAGTCCTTGGCCTCTAAAAATTAGTAGAACTAAATCAATACTGTAGTGTCTGTTCTTTTGCATATTTTGGTTGCTGCCTCTGCTTCTCTGTGGTCTTGATATGTATTGCTTGTGCTTATATTGTTCTGTTTTTCAGATCTATATAATGAATTCTTTTTATGGAGCTACCTACTCTTCATCGAGGAGACATTTATGTTGTACAAACAGTTGAATGGGATTTTCAGCAGTCCACTCCGCTGTACTGATATGTTTATTATGAAGATTTTGAGCTTATCTGCATGTAGCATTCTTACCAGACTAGAGAAACCTCAAATTTCTAGATGTCATGTGGAGCATTTGGAAATGAAGCGCCAGTTGCTAGATGACTGGAAGCAAATCAGCGAAGGATCTCTGTACTACTGTGTTTCCCATTGTCTAGTTGTAAGAAAACAGACATTTTGTTTAATTATTTCTTTTTTGGATACAGGACAATCATCTTTAGTAGCAGAAGTAGTGGTTACAATGTTCCCATGGTGGGGATTGGATCGATTAGTCAGTCTGGTAAAAAAAAAAAAAAACTAGGTTTTATATGCACACATGCTTTTTGCGCATCTTAATTTGGTAACTCTGTTGTAATTGCCTTGAGAATATATTATTGGGTTCGGTTTTTTATTTTATATTTTGTTACGCTATATATCTGGATTTTATGGAAGTTTGTAATGATACATACATATAATCTAAGCGGTATCACTCGGTATCAATAGAAGCTTGGTTGTGATGGCATTGTGATTACTTTTAAGGTGGGGGATGATCCAGGAAATATGTTGGCAAAAGAATGCATTTATGTTGATGTAAGAATATTTTGAATGCAGATGGATATGCTTTTTTATGTTTTTATATTGTGGTTTGTTACAATGATGGTAAGAACTGGAGGGTTTGTAAATTATAATGAAATGCTGTTCATATTCTGGGACTAGCTTCCTGCACCTGCAAGGATAAAGATACATTTTTGTTTTTGCAAGTTTGTGTTTTATATTTGTCCCTTTTAACTGGGAGCAGCTAATATGTTTATTTATGCCTTCAGCTGGGCTTAATTTATTTAGGCCATTATGGATAGCTTTGGAGGTAATTTTAATTTTGAATCCATTGAGAGATTGAATAAGGTAGTGATGAACTTTTGTATGCTTCTGATCAGTTATAAATTTTCAAAGTTGTTTAGTTTAAAAATGGTATTTTTTTAAAAAAAATTTAAGTGGGTGTTTGTTTATACGTTTAGGATATGATAAATCGATTATTACATTTTTAAAACGCAAAAAATTAAATAATAATATTTGTTTTATATACACAGATAATCTATTATTTGCGTTTATAGGAGATCTTACCCGCACACAGATAATTAGATAATAGTGACATGAAATTAGAAAATATTTATTGAACACGACTTCTAACACCTCCTTTACCCACACCAAATAGGCTTAGTGGAAAATTATGTGCAAGTGGTTGACAAGGTTCTTGGGCCAAGATTGCCTCAGCTCTTTCTATTTTTTCATAAGATAATTATATCAAGTGGCTCTCCTTTACCCGCATTAACAATACATCATTGTACTTGTGTAACTCTACTTTGACTTTCTTACTAATCTGGTAAACATCAAAAACAGAAACATATGCCCAGTTCTTTTATTTTTTTAAATTTTATTATTTAATTTTTTAGGGTGAAAGTGAAAGTCAACAACTTTACATGAGAGGATGAGAGGACTTGTCCAAGTGTTCAAGTTCTTATCTTCCAACCTTAATGGTTGATGTTCAATTCTCCACGGTCCTCTATCCCTCTCACCTTTATTTATTTGTAATTGTGTGGCATGTGCTGGGCTCTCAGTCCCATCACCCATTTCTTTGGCTTTCCGCTTCTCCAGAAAAACATGACATCAAAGAACTTCAAAGCTTACTTCAATAAACCAATGTGTGTTGCCTTCTCTCTCAATGAATTGTTTCTCTACTTTAATTTATCTCATACTGTTGGAAGAAGCATTTTGAGGCCTAAATTGTGAAGAATTTGGCAGTTTTTCCGAGGAATGCTATATGAGGCTCGCTATAAAATTTTTAAAAAAAATTAAAATTAGAAAAAAAAAACCCACATTCAAACAGTGGCTAAATTCCTTTCCCCGAAAGGCATTAGACTCAATTTGAAAGGCAAATCAAAATTTGAAAGGACAAAAATGCGTGGGGGTTTCTTTTAAGAGTTTCAACAATATTTTGGTGAGCTATGAACTATTACTTATTTTGAATTATTAAGTAAAATGTGAAGCTATGACACTGAACTGTGATACTGATGAACCATGAAACAAATTACCTAATAAAATTGTTAGACAAGTTTGGATGGACTTTTGAAAAAAGCAGAAGCCAAAAGCAGAAACTGAAATCAAAAGCAAAGTATGTAACTTTTGTGTTTTGATGAAATTTTTGAAAAGCAATATTTTTTTAAAGTGTGTTTGGATGTGTAAAAATAAAAAATGCGTTTGGAATGTAATAATTATCAAAAAAAATACATGCTACTTATATGGGAATAATATATATTTATAGTGTAATTTAAATAAATTAGTGGGGATATTTAAGACTTTTGCACACATTATTAGGTGTTTTTGGTTTTGGGAGCAACCCCGGGTTGCTTCTCCCAAAAGCATTTTTTTGGCTTTTCGAGATACTTTTATTTATTTATTTTCAAAAACCCAAACAAACACATCTTTTCTATCAGAAGTGTTTTTGATAAAAGTAAAAACCAAAAGCACTCCTCCAAAAACTCATCTAAATGGGGCCTTACTTTCCTCAATCCCGCCACTTCATGAATTACTATGAGTTCCCTTAATTTCAAACACAATATGGAGCACATAAAGAAGGCATTGAGTACTTTAATACTCATCATTTTCACAATGGATGCATGAGAAGTATCAACCTTACAAATTGGTGATGCATCATAATGATTAAAAATCACAAAAAAAAAAAACCCAACAAAATGCATACAGTTCTTAACCCAATGCACCTTGACCAACTCCAAATGAGTACTTCTTTGTGTTCTAATAGTGCATATTAATCACTTAAACTAGTGCATGTCCATTTAAGTGTAATATGTATGAATGCACAATACATGTTTATGCAATGCCATATATTTTGACAATACTAATTAATACTCCCTCCGTTTTCTAAAAATTGAAACGGACCCACAATGCACGCAGTCCAATGCATATTTTAAACTATTAATAACTCAAGTTCAGTACAAGTAAAAATTCTAAAAGTTCCATATTTAAAAACTACTCGACGAGACGAATCTAACAAGATCCCACTTGACTATATTTTAACTTGTATAACTATCATAAAACTTTAAGTCAAAGTACGTATGTGAACAGTACTCAATTTCCAAACGTTACAATTTTTCAAAGACGGAGGAAGTAACTTCGTTTCCTTGTTCGCCACCGGATGAGACAACCATCATTTTGGACAATGCCATCGTCAATAGAATGTGCACCTAACATGGTTGTTTAATCATATCCTTTTAACGAATTACTACACAATTTCACCATATACCCTCCATCTTGCACCTCGTATCGTAATTTCGTGGATTACTCAATAACTTCAGTTCATTTTTCCTACATGTTTGCATAAACATCTATCAGATTTGCATCTTGTGTAATGCGACAAGCATGCGTTTCACTATTGTTCCCACAAACTACCAAAATGTCCCCACATGTTCTCCTCAATTTCCAAACCTACTCGTCTATTCTAATGGCGGACGACATAAAGACGATAAATGGCATAAGAGACCTAACCAGACTAGTTTGAAGTTGATGGTGAAGGCGCATAGAAGGTGATGGAAATGATGAAAGGTTGTATTGCATGTGAACACTTGTTTGTGCGTGCGAATTTTGGATGTTAGGTAACTTCTTGTGAGGAACCTCCGGTCTAGCTTCTTGGAGAAGATAATCAAGGGGACAAACACTTGGTAAATTTACACCAAACGCAGTTGGCCTGAGTCATGAGTGGTATGAGGCTCTGACAGCTTAAGAAAATGTTTCAGGTTTGAGTCTTTATATGCATCTTCAATGCCCACCAGATCTTTATGAGATTAGCCTTGGATCCAATATGGCATGAGGATACCATTCATACGTAAAGACAGGCTTGTAAATTTACCTTTACCATCTTAAGTAAAAAAAAGATGGATATCCAATTTTATAACAAATTTATTTTTGTAGTCCGGTTGAGATTTAATTAGGGGTGGGTCGGTATGATATACGGAAGATAGATTTTTCCCCGTACCGCGTACCGAAGCCTTCGGTATGCCTAAGTTTGGTATAGCGAAGACAACGGTATGAAATATTTTCATACCGTTGCCATACCGATTTTTCGGTAAGTTCGATATATACTGATAAACCGAATCTTCGGTATATACCGGCGTACCGGTATCGCGGTATATACCGACATACCGAACCTTCGGTACATGCCGACAAACCGGTGTTACAGTATATACCAACATACCGAACTTTTGGTACATACCGACATACCAATATATAGGGCTAAATACATAAAATTATGTAACTTAGGAATGTTTTTCGGTAAGTTCGGTATATATCGATATACCGAGTCTTCGGTATATACCGACATACCGATACTGCGGTATATACTGAAGTTCGGTATGGTAATGGTATACCGTGGTATGAAAAAATCTATATCGTTACCGTACCGAAAATTTCGGTCTCGGTATTTTTTCGATACGATATGTGTGGTATACGGTATATTCGGTATTTTTCCCGATTCCTAGAGTTAATAGCAATATCCACCTCATTGGGTCAAATATAATCTGGCTTGGACGAATTATGAGATTCCATTCCCCTACCTGTCGAACCAAAATCCTCCATTTTATTTAGCATTTCAATGAAAAGTATGAATTATATAAAATGTAGTATTTTTTTTTTTTTGCGAAGATATAAAATTTAGTATTTGAATAAATATTGGTTGGATAAGATAATTTAAAAAGGTTGACCAACACTTGTTCTAGATGAGGAAGTTATATTGTATTCCCAAAGGCTATCACACTTACAACACACCCTATTTTTCATCTCCCTCAAACACCCTTAGTTTATTTTATTTTATTTTTATTTTTATTTGTTTTTATTTATTTTTAAATAAAATAAATTTTTATTTGTTTTCTTTATTTTTAAATAAATATTCTTACTTTAACGCATACACCCACAAAACCTGAACCCAACACTCAACATGCTCACCACCCAAACTTCGAACCCTACGCTCCACACACACACTCACCACTAAAATACAATCAAAAGTGCTTAAAATTGGATAAAACTGATGGAGAAGTGGTGTAGACTCATTATCCAAGCAATGGCGGAAGAAAAAACAAGTTGGGATGGAGAGATAAGAAATTTTAAAGCGATGAATTGAAATTCGTTTGAAGTCTGTTTGGCAGTGGTTTGATGAATGATAGACTGACCGGTAAACCGGTACTGGCCAAATACGATGTGGAGTGTTCGGCAACTACTGGCCGAATGCTCCCCATCATGTTCGGTCATTGTTGGCCGAACGCTCCCCGTTGTGTTTGGTTAGGACTAACTGAAAGAGTTAGTGTTATATTTTAATAAGAGTCAATAGGTGTAGGCGTATAAAGTCAATAGGTGTATAGATATCAATTCCTCAATTCTCTCCACATATTGTGGATCGGATCTTTTGTAATCTTGTAATACTTTTTATATATTGGGCAATATACTCACTCATCTGACACGGTGAGATTATTTTCTCATCTCATGGTATCAGAGCAAAGAAAATCGATCTCATTTCATCCTCTCTGATTCTTCTGTTCATTCTCTAAACCTTCTGCTTCTCCTTCTGTTCATCATCTCCCATGGCCACTGCAAACGCTGATGCTCTCCCTATCACCACCATGATCAACATGACTCCGATCAAACTTGACGCCACAAACTACCTATCGTGGCGTCGTCAAATCATTCACATGGCTGAGTGCTTTGATCTCATGACGTTTCTTGATAGCAACACTGTGATTCCTCCACCCACTGTTCAGGTTGAAAATGGGCCAGAAAAACCCAATCCTGATCACACCTCTTGGAAGATGAAGGACATGAAATTGTTGAGTGTCATCTACACCTCTCTCTCCCCTGATGCTGCTTCAGAGGTTATTGATTCCACCACGTCGCTGGCTGCGTGGACAACGCTTGAGGCTGTCTACTCTTCGTCATCCCGACAACACCAACTCCGTGAGGAACTACTCTCGCTCCGTCGCGGCGATTCTACTGTTGAGGAGTATGGCAGGCGCTTTAATAGCCTTTGTGATCAATTACATGCTATCAATCGCCCTGTTGATGAATCCGATAAAAGCCACCTCTTCCTACGCGGACTCGGGTTACAGTTTGCCAGTTTTGCTGACACCAGGATGGCTATCCAGCCCATTCCGTGCTTCCGTGATCTCTTGAGTCAAGCAAAGCAATATGACTTAATGATACGATCAATGGAGGGATCGTCTCCACAGGCTGCTTTCTTTGTTGCTCGTCCAGCCACCGACCAGCCTTCTCATCAGTCGCGTGGCCAGCAGCAACCTTTCGGTCGTCAGCAACGCTCCGGTGGTCCGCAAGCATTCGGTGGGCAGCAACCTGGTCGCGGATACTCTGTTCGTGGCTCCACCGCTGGACGCTCCAACTACAACGGACATCAGCGTGGAGGCCGCTCTTCGGGTGGACGCAGGCAGTACACCCCACGGTGTCAAATCTGCCGAGAGGAGGGGCATTATGCAGATCATTGCCCTCAATTTGTTGCTGCTCGGAATTCTATGACTTCTGCGAACTTGGCTCAAGCTTTCGCCTCTTCTTGCAATGTCAATGATTCTTCGTCGGATTGGTACATTGACTCGGGTGCATCCGCACACATGACTAATCAACACACCAACTTGGATGCTTCAGAACCTTACTTGGGCACGGGTAAAGTTGTTGTTGGTAATGGCACTTGCTTAAACCAGCGCCGAATAGAATAATTTATTACATTATTCGATCTGTTTAAACATAGTAGTATACTTTATTGTCGACCAAATGAAGCACTATACAACCTATCGAGAATTCAATTGGAAATGAGCTAACCTACGATGTTATTGATACTGATCATACGGACTTGTTCACAACAAAAATCCAAAGAGGACTTATTAAAATGGACTTATTATAATGGGTTCTATGTCATTCCCAGTGCACCCTGTGTTGTTTCTGTGTCTATGTAGCATGTATTGCACTCTATGTGATGGACATGTAAGCATTTTCAAAACATTGATGCATGCTAGTCCTAGCTCATACAGTTGTTCATCGAACGTATTCGAGCAAGCTTGAAAATCATGAAAATAAAAATTATTCTGAATGCATAACCAAAAAAAAAAAAAGAAAAAAGAAAAAGAAAATGCCTAACTCAACATTTCCTGGCCGAATGACATGGACTTCCTTGCCGTTCAGTCAATACAACCACAAAAAATGGGCTATATTAAACCCAGTTAATGTCTATATGTCACATACATGACATAATTTAATTAATTATTTACGTTAATTTCATATTACGTCAACATATGCAACTTATTAAGGCTCGATGAGATCATTTTGAAGACCATTAACAATGTTACGATACTAAATTAAAAAACTCCAAGCTTA
Organism: Hygrophila difformis; assembly: GCA_030278955.1. Taxonomy (NCBI): domain Eukaryota; kingdom Viridiplantae; phylum Streptophyta; class Magnoliopsida; order Lamiales; family Acanthaceae; genus Hygrophila; species Hygrophila difformis. The sequence continues at coordinate 73,858,132 of JAOANR010000001.1, forward strand.
TGACAATAAAATTGACAATGAGCAAGGTTATGGGACTATTTTCATTTTTTTTTCAATTATGGTGTAAAAAACACCAGTTGTACTATTTTTTTACTTTTTATTTTTTGAATATGGTATGGAGAATTTGGGAAAATGGGATGACGTGTATATAATTAGATTTAGAATTAAATTATTAAAAAATGATGGGTTGTATTTAGATTAGGGTGTAATTAGCCAATGGTAGTGGTGTGGTGTTTGGGTTGTCTGCCCTTTCCCCCAATTATTATTGCTTAAAAATTGTAACTTGCATAGAAAATGCAACCCTCAAAATATATGGGATAAACTAAAATGTTAACTGAATGTGGTTATGTTCATCTCTTCTTGAAAAAGGACTTGTTTTGAATCTGGTTGGGGGCCGGCGAAAATTTGCTCCAAGGAATTTCCATTTCAAGTCTTCCAATAATCAAAGCGTTTTCAAAACAGGCAATGCCTCTGCCTTCAGATACATAAAACCTCCCACGGTTTCTGTTTTTTTGCACAAATCCGACACAATTCCTTGATTCCTTTTCCCAAAATCTGGTCATCTTGGCGGATCCAGGCTGTTTTTTGCAATTTCAGCTTCTGGTTTCTTCAAACAGAGGTAATTCGGATTTGAAGACGAGCCCTTTACATGTATGTTATGTTTGAATATACATTGTCCTAGTTTGATGCGTCTTCTTGGATGTATTTTATTTGTGCACTAATTACCGAGGAATTCTTGTACGTGTATGAATGATGAATGCACAATCTGACAGACCCAGTTGATTCGTTTCTCCTCTTCAAATCGGAAATCAGTAAACCCTAAATCGGTAATCGCCAAATCGGCGTTGCTCGTCCGCCGTCCCACGTCCGACATTTCGCCTGTCTCGCCTGTTCACCCTCTCGCACGGTGCACGGCCGTTGCCCCTCGCTACAGCTGCATCAGTCTCGCAATTCACTTTGGTAAGGGGTGGTTTTTTTGGCTCATTACATGCTTTTAAGAAAAGGGGCTTGGCTTTGTTTTGCTTTTGTTGCACCTACACCTTTTTTTTTGGTGTATTATTATTGTTTACTGATCTTGAATTCGTTCACTACCAGCTGGAGCAGAACTTAAGAGGCTAAACTAAATTCTTTCATATTCTTGTTTATATTTTTTGTATCAAGCCTCTTGATGGGAAACTCCTGTTCTAAAACAAAGATCAGATTGTTGTTTTGCTTGATTAGTTGTAGGTAAATTCGTGCTGCTTCCCTGTATTGAATTTAAAAATAGCATATGCTTAGAATCTAAAGTATATGATGTGCCATGTTGTAATTCAGAATTATTGGTTGAACTTGGAGCATTGATTTTCCTTGAGTTGTTCTCTGGCCTGACGTATGGACTCGGGACTCTTGTTCTTTTATTTTCTGTTATATCATGTCAAACTCTGTGTATAATATTTAGTATTTACAATAATTTAAACTTGTGTATTGTAATTGGATAATTTTTTATTAAACATATCACCGACCATTTTATCCCTTTCAAACCCGAATTTATCATATCTTATGCACATATCCATATTCTGAATATATCGAATTCATATTTGTATCTGGCCTGTTCATTTTCAACTCTGAATTCAAAAAAGAAATATGGGTTAGGATATGGGAAGAGCACTATCCACTTGTATCCGATCCTTTGAACCCCTAATCTTTATTCAGATATCATCATTTGGGTTCATCTGACATTTTTCTTTTTCTTTTTTTTTATTACTTCTTTTTGTAGATCTTTTTCTATCTAGGCAGCACGGTGAATCGCTTAAACATACTATTCATTTGCTTTATTATCTATGGGTAGTCACTGTTGCTGTCAATTCACTTTCTGTGTGGTGGATGCAGAGATTATTGATTAGTCACTTGATTGGTTTGTGTTTCTGGAAATGAGCCGGTCTCCATCATTTTCTGTTAAGTCTGAAGTTGTATCTGAAGTTGATGAAGTCTCTTTGCAGCAATGGGTTGTAGCTTTTTGTACTATAAGGTTTGATCTTGAACAGGGTCAGCTCATTGAGGAGTGCTATCCACCTAACCGTCTTACCCAGGGTGAGGAGCTTGAAGTCTCCTTTAGCTCATTTCCAGATTCAGTTTCGCAGAACCATAACCGCTCAAGCATACACGATTCTATATTTTTCTTCCGGATAAGGAGGCATAACAACCCTCCAATTCCGAGCACAGCATCACCTGAGATTGTTGAAGTAGGTAACAAGATATCAGTCCAAAAGAAAATAGCTGCAGATGCACAAAAGGGAAAATATCATCACAGCCATAACTCAAGATTCTTGTATGGCTTTGTGTTTAATAGACAGAGACATGATGAGAGGCTAAGGCGAGGAGGAGAACAAAAATCCGTGGTTATACTCTCTCACAGTCCATACACAAGCGTGTTTAGACCTTTGTTACAAATAATGGGGCCTTTGTACTTTGACATTGGGAATAAGGCCCTTAACTATATCGCTGCTTATGTGTCAAAGTGGCCTGTTCCAGCACCTGGTCAGCAAATGGAACTTCCTATTGGAAATGCATCACTTAGAGTGAACCTGCCACCCTCTCATTGTTTGCCTTCAGACAATGGATTTTTTGAAGACTCTGCTTCATCACTAGCTCCGCTTCTTCCTTCAAATCTATCAGTTCCACAAGGCCTGTTTCATGACTCAGATCTTTTTGGTATATTCCGTGGACTCTTAATGCAGCTTTGGAAGCTCTGGGAACTTCTAGTTGTGGGTGAACCCATCTTGATTATAGCCCCTACACCTCCCCAATGTTGTGAAGCTGTTGCTGGCCTAGTTAGTTTGGTTGCCCCACTTCTATATAGTGTTGATTTCAGGCCTTACTTCACCATTCATGACCCAGAATTTGCCAACTTGAACTGTATTCAAGAGGGTTCCCCCTTTCCTCCAATGGTATTAGGTGTAACAAATCTATTCTTCTTGAAAGCACTTCGCAATATGCCTCACATTGTTTCAGTTGGAACTCCTGCTTCAAATTCAAACCGTTCTAATACTTTTTCTAAGTCATTGTCCAGGGAGATTCCTGGTCATGCTGATGGATTGAATCGACAGCAAACTTCTCTTCGGAGGTTTACTCCTGCAAACTTCTTGAATGCTGTAAAGCTGAGGAGAGAGGGTCCGTTGTGTCTTATGACTGAGCACAAAGAAGCTGTATGGACCAATTATAATGTAGTCACAAAGCCGGACACCTCTATCTTGAATAGGCTTATTGATGCTGGAATGTCTCCAAGGGTTGAGGAGTCAATGTCAGTTGTAAACAATGATATACTTCGACGCCATTTTCTGGAGCTGACAACTAATTTCTTGGCACCTTTTGGTCCATATTTTAAAGCAAATACTCCTTCTGAGGCATCATCCCCATTTGCTGATCCCCCTCCTCTACCGCCATTCAATGCTGAGGAATTCCTCGCAAGCTTGTCAGTCAGAGGTCCTGGAAAGTTTTTGCTGAAGCGAACAAGATCAAATTGGTTGGATTTGTACAGGTACTTGTTAGTGCTTTCATTTTTGTCTCATGCTCGGAGGTTCCTTTTCTCTTGTAGATTTTTAAGCAAGTTTTTATTGCCATAAATTGCAGGTGGTTGCATTGCCCTTGCCTCCCCTGAAAAACTGTCCTTGAATTTTCTTTGTTTATTTACTAGGATCATCTTCAATTCTCTCCAACTTTCTGTTTGTGGCTGTTAGAAAATGTCTATTCAATAATACAAAGCAAATAAAGGGTTTCTTAATTCTTGCACAATCATATGGCAACGTGTACTTCACTCTGCCGTTCTTCTATTTGCTTGGCTTTTCTCATTCGACCTTCAGTTTTCCAATCTTAAACTATACCAGCCATGGTCCAGATAAACCAATCTAGTTCTGGTACCTTTAGAACCATGATGTGTTTAACTGTTGAGATCTTTAGAATTTTAGTTTGTTCTTCCCAAATTGTACTTTTATTATGTACTTCTGGTCCATGAACTGTAAATTCTAATTTTTGGTTCACACTCTCATGATGATTTACTTTCTCTTCCATAATTAAATTAAAAACTGCCTGGTTATGTTCGTTTCTCCTCTTCCTACGTGAAGATCATAAATTAACTGCAACATTTCTTTCTTTTATGCTTACTCCCAGCTAGGCTAACTTGATTACTTCACTTGACCCCTGACTGAAATCTAGATTTGAAATTGGTCATTTACTAACGCTTTTTGTTGAAATGCTTTCATCTTTATATTGACATAGTGGCCAGGCTATACTTCTAACAAATGCTTATGTTCTTGACATTCATTTATTTTCTCACCAATTGCAGTCGTATGGGTAAAAAGGGGTCTCATTGAAGTTTTCCCTGATTCTAGACATATGACTATCTTATATGCAATTGTTGGTTTCTGGATTTCGCGTGGTCTTCTTTTATTTAGTATAATTTGATATACTTATCTGGTTCTGTTGATGTGGTGTTATTTTGGATTTGCTTTGTCATGCGCGTAATTGGAAGGCGGTTTTTGAAAGGGAACAACTTTCATCCATGGTTCCGTAGAAAACGTGCTGTTGCTGAGCAAGAGCAATATAAGTTGTGGAGGCAAGCAAGAGTTAAGGCCAACATACACCAGCTGATGGGTAAAATGTCGGAGTTGGAGATTGTTGATTCCTTCAATGCAATTGAGAGACACCTTCAAGGAGAAATGCAGGCAAGTCTTTCAAATAAAAGTGAAAATTCACATTTCATGCTGACACTGATTTTCTGTCTTGATTATGTTGTATGGCAAAAATATGTAGAATACAACTTTGTTATTGGGATATGACAATTGAGGACACTGTAAAATGCTTATGACATTCGCAAAGCATTACGGGCGCAATATATCTTTTTATTTATATACAAAATTGATGAAAAAACTCTTTTAGGCTGTTGGCATAATTTTATCTACTGTAAAATTAAGGGCCGAAAGAGTATTTGCTATTCTGTAGTTCTTTTACCTGTTTCTTTCTTTGAGTAGAGTGGCATATTCTGTAGTTTAAAGTCTCCCACTTGGAGTTGCAACTTCTATATCAAGAAATAGTTTTAGGTTTTCTAATCCCTTCCATCTCAAATTCTTCCATCATGTTTGTTCAATTCATTTTATTAGTATCAGCATCCCTTATCACTAGGAGAGCTACAGCACCTCCTCTCCCAGAGCAGAGTAATCACAGAGCAATCTATTATCTGCTTTGATTTGATGTTCATTTATTACCACTTAATGAAGAGTAACATCTAATATTTATTATAATATTAAAAATACTTTTAATCCTTAATTTGATATTTGTAAATTTATTTATAACTTAATAACCCAAATTGACCCACTTAATTTTTTTTTGGAGGAGCCATTGAAGGCCTGGGAAAGGGGTGGTGAGAGCCATGCCACACAAATTACAAAGGGAATAAAGGGAGGGATAGGGGGCCGGTGGGGAATCGAACCTCCAACCTTCTGTTGAAAGTCGAGGGACTTAACCACTTGGGCTAAGTCCTCATCCCCAAAGTGGCAAACACAGCTATAATTGGTATTGGTGAAGTGGGATTTTTTTTTTTTTTGGGTGGATTTAAGGAGTGGGCAAAGTGGCAAACACAGCTATAATAGAGACTGCTTTGTTTCTGTTGTGCTTCAATTGTCTTTCAATGTTTCTTCTTCTTCTTCTTCTTCTTAGAGACTGCTTTGTTTCTGTTGTGCTTCAATTGTTGAACGGCTACCTCACATCACCTAAAAAATATATATAGATAGAAGTATTCTTTTCTTTCTTTATTTCTTTATATAGAAGTTCCATAAACGAAAAATTAACAAAACATATATTTTAGCATCTCTAGTTGTGATAGGTCCTGCATGAACATACTGAATTAAAAAGTTCCCTTCAAGAGAAAAGGAAGAAATGTCAACTAAAAATGGCTAATAATATGTAGTCCTTGATCCAGACCACAACATTGGAAAGGGTGATATCTTTTGGAATTAAACATCCCCTCCTCCTAAGAGTAGATAGGAAAACATACCTGGAAGTGGAAAAGATCTACTAATTGAAGGCTATCCTTATTGTTCTTAATGTGCGAGGTCACTTCCAATTCTTCCTAAGTAAGGTTGTTTTGCTGACATGGTGGCACTATTATCATCTTCGTAAACTGGTTTGTAACATGTGCCTGTCCATGTCCTTTGTATTGTGTTCCCTTCTACTCAGCTATTGACTAGAAAGCCTTTGTATTGTGTTGCTTTGTAACATAAGCCTGTCCATTTCCTGTGAATGTTGTTAGCAATGCATTTAGAACAGAGACAGTACTCCATCTGAATTCTGTTTTTCCTTGGCATTTGAATTCTATCTATTTCCCATGCTCCAAAAGGTTTGCCTTTCCTTTCAAATAAATGTTGCTATTTTACTGAAACATACTAGTTATGTTTTCAGTGAATTTGCTCTGTCACAAGATCAAACTCTAAATTAAGCCTAACAATCCTTCTGTGTATTCCATTATACTCTAATACAGCATTATAGTTGCCCCTCTGAAGGTCTGCATTTAAAATTTCAGTTGTTCTGTGCATTCGGGTGATAGATTATGCGCTTGCTTCTCTGCTGCAATTATATTCACTTTGAAGTACCTCATGATTTTTATTTATATTTCTGCATTTTACACAAACTATAAGAACTATGATATTTGAAAATTCAGAGCATATGCTATTTTATGATGAGTAACCACTAATCAGTGATTCAGTGCTATGTTGATTGTGCATGTGCCTCATCCTCATTCCATTGTTTACATGGTGGGTCCCCATGTAGTTGCATTGTTATTACTATCAAGACATTGAAATGTTAAAATCGCATTCTTATTACTATCAAGACATGGACATGGTAAAAAATCCTTAGATGTAAGTCCCTTGGATAGTGGATACCCTTATAAAATGATTTCATTGAGATTTCTCTTAGGTTGATTTTGTTTCTTGTGAGAGTGGTATGAAAATTTGTTACGGAAATTGGATGTTGCTTTAGAATTCTGTCTACCATATACTGTCATTTTTTCCATGAACTGGTAAGCAATATTGGAAAATTTTATCAACTGAAAGGAATTATATGATCAGTATTGGTCATTAGCTTGTGCCATTTCCCTATCCACATATCGATACTTAGATTTCTTATGAAAGTATTTATATAAAACAGACTAGGCAACACACATCAAATGTTGGCTTCTTTGATCCCGTGAAAGGCTGGATGAGCTTTAGTGGTGTTATTTGACCATGTATTAAAAAAGTATTCTGTTGAATAAATTGACATATTAGGAAATGAAGTCCTACATTATGATATGCTAATGGGAAAAAAAAATGGTACAGTAGAAGCAAAGATTGAGCCGCTCTTTAACTGTGTGAGATGTAAAAGAGAGACACAATTATACAAGTAACCGCTGTTATCTTTCATTAAAAAAAGAAAGAAAGAAGTATAACTAACTGCTGTTACAATGAAGGAAAATAATCAACTTACAAAATTATTGACAGAACTAATACTGTATATCGTTGAGCAGACGATGGAACATTTAGAATGACTCTGAATGTTTCAATTAATGTGCAACTTATGTAACAATGAAAATGTATCTTTTGTGCTCTATACTCCCAATCTTTTTTCTTCATGATCATTATAATATTTAAATTTGAATGGTGGGGTTACTATGCGATCTAAAATTCTTCCTGGAAAATAAGATTCCTGATGGTGGGAATATATGAAGGATTGAAGAAATAGTAAGCAATCTAGAATCGAATACTTTAAGTTAGTTCATAATATGAAAGCAGGTTAGATCTTGCCAAAGAAGGAAATTTTTAGATGCATGTTTCTCATCAACTCCTGTTCCAGTTGGAGAAACCAATTTGTCTCATCAACTGTCTCTGCAATGTGCTTCTTTCTGTTGGCTGAGAATGCATTTTTCTGAACACTGTTTTCTCTGCTTTATCCATTGTGGCAATTATTAATCTTTCTTGATGTGTGACTAATACACAATTATCCAACTGTAGTATGGAAGAGAAAATGAAGATACAGAAGCTGTTTGTGAAAAACTGAAGAAAGATCTGCAAATTGTTTTCAACGTTCTCCCCAAGGATATGCAACAGCTTCTGATTATGAACCCTGAGAAGGCATCCCTTATACAAGAAAGTAGTTACCGTACGGATCTCCCAGAGCAGACTCTTTTGCCATATGGTTCCTTGTCTTCTGATTCACTCAGATGACACACAAAACATAGTCTCAGATTTGTTAATGTACAGTGTTCAACCTTCATGATGTTGATTGTGGGATCAACTTTGGACTTTTCTCTACTCTCGCCTTTTCTCGTTGTTTGCTGGAATTGTTGATGCTCCTTTAGGTCGGTCTTGTCTCAGGGTCCAGGTAACTTCTCTGAGTGCGAACTATCACATTTTCAGTAATACCTTTTGTTTCAGGCAATTGGTGGCGTGCTAGACATCGTTGAAAAAGTGAGGGTGCTTGTTGAATTCAATATTCCAACAAGAAATTTGCTAGCTTCAACAACAATCTTTAACTTTTCAACAATATCTAGCATGCTTTCCCCTCTTCTTGTTCTAACCTCCTCTGAATTTTCCAGATGAGACGGAGCATGATACGCCAGAAAGAACATGGTCAGATGAAATGAATAGAGAATGAAATGGTAAAATCTTGCAAATTCAGATTGAACATTTAAGCTCATACTGTATTGTTGGCAATTTGAGATCTGATTTATTTTCATGAGAGCGAGGTTGTTTAGGTTTATGCAGATGAAAATACAGAGTGTGTTAGTTTTCAATTTCTTGAAGTTAGGCTGCATTAGTAAGGAATGGCATTTGCCTGATGCAAATCTCCATTCAATGTAACAATAGCAATATATGCTGGTTTTTGTATCATCTCAAGGCTCTCTCTTCAATTTATTTTTTCTAATTATTATTCCATTAATTCTGTTCTCAAAATTTGGATACGCAGTTCAATGTATTTGTTTCATAATTAATATCTTAAAATGTGTATAAGTAAAAATTCTTTAAAATACATATTCTAAAACTATGCGAAAAATTATTCAATAAGATTCCACTCGACTATATTTTTTTCTTATATAATTTCAATAAAAAAATTATGTCAAACTTATAATATAAATAATATTATAAAAAGTTCAAACGGGACTCAGTAAGTGGGACGGAAGGAGTAATTCTTTTTTAGTAAAAAAAACAATTAAAGACAAGTTTTTTTATTTTTTTCGGTAATGTTTTTCATTTTAATCCTGTCAGATGTACACTAAATAGACTTTCGCCTACAACAGTTTTGATATTAGATTTGTGATTTAGTTCAATGCAATGGTACCTAGCATTCAGTATAAAGGCTAGTGGTGTTGTCTTTAGCATTTATATACATAAAAGGCATTTCTGTAAACGAAAATGGTCACTGTTTGAACAATAAAAAAAATTATAGTTTCAAATACATTACAACAAAATTTTTGCTTACATTGTTTAGTGTCGTGTTAATAGTATCTCCAGTGTTTCATCGATTTCCAGGGTTGGAAAATGAAAGTGTTACCTCAAGCACAATTTGTTCCTGTTAAAAGGGTGTATGAGACAGAACATAAATTAATAACCTGATGGTTGGCACTGATAGTGGTCGGATACAAATTTGTGTATTGCTTATTAGGAGTCTGTTCTATACTCAGTTTTTTAAAGCTTTTGGTAGCTTTGAGGAGCTTTAAATTTTATATCAAAATAATAACATTGTTCTTTACACTGAGTAGCTTTAAGCTTTAGCTGTAAATTTACAGCTCCGAAAAACTCTACAATCAGAAGCTATACTGAGTAGCTTTTGGAAGTTTTCGAAACCTACTTTCCAATTTAATTACTTCTCTTCAAATTACAATTTATGACAGCTACAGCTATATCTACCGAACACTTATGCAAAAACGGATAGCTACAGATCCCACAAGTCCCAACAGCTACAACTCCCTACAGCTGCAGCCGCAGCTACAGCTTTGCGTGAAAACATACCCTAAATACATACTGAAAGGTTTTCTTGTGCACTTATGGATGATTTCCTTAGTTCTTTAATAGGTGTGTTGGCATGCTTAAGGGTGATTTTCTTTGTTCTTTGGTGGTTGTTTTGACCAAAGCAAGTTTTGGGTGCTTTAGAGATTTTGTTTCTACAAGAAGTCAGTTGCTAACCTATTATGCTCTTCCCTTTTTATTGCTTCTTCAGTTCGCTTTGAGTAGATATCCATTTAGAGAAATCATCCATCCAATGGATGTGCTCACTTTTTCATTGTGCAAGACAAACATTTAGTTTTCTTTATGTTTGTGCTGCTTATCAAGGCCATTTTGGTTTCTGTGTTTTATGAAATATTAAACAAACTTACATTTGAATTGTTTACTCTTAACAAATTTTCGAACTCGTTTTTTCACAACTTTCGCTCGGAAGTTGATTTATTTTAAAATCCCTCGTGAGGCCATTTTGGTCACACTGCCAGTCTGCCCTCTCTACCTTCACGAAAATTTCCACACATACTGTCCAAATAAAAATCCATTTTGGTTACCATATAGAAGTAATACTCTTTTCCACAATTGGTCATTTTAGGTATTCCCAACTTTACCTTTGGATGTTAAAATAAGAGGAGAATTACAATTTTTTTGAAATAATAATAATTGTACTCAAAATCATAATTAACAATTACAATTCCACTCCTTTTTGGTACCACATTGATATTCTTTTTCCAGAACTTGATACCACCAATTAATTTTGAATTTGAGTCCTACTATGTCAGGAAATAGCAGTTCGCACCCTTTTTTAACACCAAAGAGTCTGAAATACCTAAAATACCAATTTTTTATTTTTTGTTTCCAAAATTTGTACCAAAAAAACTAAAATCTATAATCCCTGTACGAAACTGTGGAAATATTTTTTTTTGGAAGCCTGGTAAGGACCGGAGAAAACTGTGGAAATACTATTATTTGAAACCAAAAAAGAATTCCCTCTTCAACATCAACCATTTCACTTTTTTTTAAAGAAAAAGATAAAAAAAAAAGGAAACGAAAAAAAAAAAAACCTTTTAGTACATCTTTTAGTAGACTGCCTGTGTATGTCACCTCCAATACACAGGTGTCCTGGTGATTGGTGATGTGCTGGCTGTAGAATCAAGAGGTAGATTAGCAAAATACACCAATTTAGTTCAAAGATACAGACAACATATCATAATCTGCCAAATAAGTTGAAGATACAGATATGTTTTTTTCTATTCCTTTTTTTTTTTAAATCATATATATTTTCGATGGTGCAGAACACCCATAAAAACTCATCAACTAGGATATTCACACAGGCGTATAACAAGGGTTACCCTAACACTACTATTTACACAGAAGCACATGTAAAATGCTTCTTCCACTACACATACCCAATATATGTAACATGAACATAAACAATTTGAAGCAGACAAATTTCAGCTTGTGCTTGCAGTAATATGATTGCAATTGTGTTTTTCATTTAGGTGATTTTACCTTCCCACCTTTCCTCTTCACCTTAATGGATCTCGGCCGGGAAAGCTGTTTCTTCGAAGGTGACACAAGTAGGAGCCTCGACATCACATAGGACAAAAGTTCTTCGTGGTGTGAGAATGTGAAATCCAAATGTGCATACTCAAACTCATTATATGAAACATCCACTCCGCCTTCTTTCATTAACTTGTAGTGCTTGCGCACCATAGAGGGCTTGATCACCTTGTCCTTCCTTCCACCGACAAGATCAACAGGAATGTCAATAAAGCTATAGTACTCGCCCAAGTCAAGTGGCTCCGTTGAGCCATAGAAGTCCATATTAGCAGCTTCACTGCCGTAATCAAACATTATGAACTTCTTTGAGTGCTTCATCTGCGCCAGATGAAGAGCTACGCGGTATGCAACACCTGGCATATCATTCATGTTGTAGTGTGGCAGACCCAAGACTCCAACCCAGTTTGAACTATCTCCACCGACGAAATAACTCATGAGGGTCTGCACCAGCCCCCCCACAGCAGGCAAGTTGTTGAAGTCACGAGCCAACTTATTTAAGAGCATACGGAAAAACTTTGTGGGGATGTAGAATGCAGGCACAAATGGTTTCAAGAGGGGGTTGAACAAAAGAAACAGGTACTCTACTGCTGTAAACATACAGTTTGAGTCGTCATGAAATCCAGCGGGCGAGAGAAGAATCATTCTGGAAAGCCTGTGAGGCTTTTCCTCAATCCGACATGTTATCACATACATCAAAATGGCAGCACCTCCTAGGCTGTGACAAACTGCACAGATTTTGTAAGGCTGATCTGCATTGATTTCTTCCTCCACATCAGATGGGTTATGCTCCAACTCAGAAATTTTTATTTGGTGTATCTTCTCAATCATTGCTGGTATATCTTCAGTCCCATGTTCGTTGATGGAGTAATTCCAATATCTGTACCAATTCCAAATAATTTATAATATAAGTAAAAATTTCATGTAGGCTTTGCTCAAATAATGTTCTTTAGTATGTCATTGAGTCCTGCTTAATTGCAGAAATTAAAGGAGCCAAATGCAGCCAATGAGTCTAACTTCAAATAATTTAACATCCTAAGGAATATTGTCCAACTTGAAGAAACTAACTCATGCGATTTTCCAGGTTGAGTGCAAAAAAATCACAAAATAAAAATAATTTACATTTGTCTGTTTTCATATGATTCTAGGCCTTTTCTGGAGGAAGAGGTCTGGTCATTCTTATGATATCACATCTGTAACTGTCAGAAAATAAAATCAGGAATCATTAACAACTACCCATTTCCTGGTTTCTTATACTCCCTCCGTCCCATTACAAATGTCCTACTTACTATTTTTGGATGTCCCATTACAAATGTCTTCTTTCTATAAATAGACATAATTTTCCCCTCCAACTACTATGTGGAACCCCATCATATACTCACAAATCGACTCTACCTTAATTCCCGTGCCCAACAGTAACAAGACACTTGAGGTGGGACAGAGGGATTACTAAATTTGTTCACTGGTTGTCTACATTAGATTTGATTTCGTCTCTAATTATCTATTAGATTCACACTATACATACATACATACATATATATATATATATATATAAAGTGTTTTATTATTAAATTCCACGGGAAATTACAGTTTATTTTTCAATATGGTATCAAAACCTTGGACTATTTTAAAGATATTCCGTGTTTACAATTGTGTATTTGTGTTGGTATTGTTTTTAATAGTTCGTGGATGTTTCAAATAGTATTTGCTTAATTGCTTGTTCTAGTTAAATACTTTTTCCAGTCGTACTAGCATATTTTTGTTGGTTTTGGATGTTTCATAGTAGTTACTTTTGTACGAGTGATGGATTACGTTCTAGTTGAACATGTGTTTCCTTCATTTGTTTTGTCTTTAAAGGCAGAGGTGCTCCTCAGCCTACAAATGTAAAGGAAGTTTGGAAGCAATCATAAGGGCTAGTTCACGTGTGTGTGTGTGTGTGTGTGTGTGTGTGTATACTAATACTACTAGATTTGATTTGGTTTCTAGTTTACCTAATGATTATGATACTTAATAGGAAAACAATTCTAGTTTCCCACCATAGCTACACTAGGTTTCATAATCCAAGCAAGGGCCTTTCAAAACAAAGGATCAAAATAAAGATTAGCTGAGCACCTAAACTAAAATTCATTTGAAACCAGCACAGTAATGTCATCAAGGTAACAATTGGACCTTAAAATGAAACATATAGTTGGGATGATTGTCGTTCCATAATGTGCTAGTAAGGTGCCAATCATTATTATGCCAAACACCTGCAAAGTCGAGATTTCTGGCCAAATAAAGTGGAAGAGATTTTGCCCCACCCCCACCCCAAATGGTACAATTGATGGGCCCTAACACAATAAGAATTATCAATGTGATTATGTTCGTTCCACAATTTCTTTCTTAGAAAAACAAGCAGATGAAAACAGAAACATTCAACTAAACACTAATACTTTACATCTTCCACAATTCTCACTGTCAAGCACAATCAGTTTCAAAGGAAAACGTCAATGAAATAAATCACTTACTGCCGTGATGAGATATTTTTGTTGATGTGTTCTCTTGAAACCAACCCACGGAAATTCCCAAGAAAAACATCATATCCTAAGACAGGGAAAAAGGCAGTTAGAACATTAACAATCTATTTTTGATCAGTCAGCTAGAATGTCAGCTGCATTCACAGCAATACAAGTATGTTGCACAAACCTTGATCAAAAGCTGCAAAAGCTGGAGAACCAATAACCCCATTGGCCACCCAACTGAAAAACAGCCACAAGTCTAAATGAGCATAATACCAACAAAACATCATATGAAAGCCCTAAGAATCATGGGACAAGAACAAGATTTGAAGTACCAACCAAACATCAATAGACTAGCTACTTTCTATAATGAATAGATTCTATGTATCATAATTTCCCTCTTGTATAGCATCCCATCCCTTGTAACGTAAGGTGTAATTTAGTTAAATATGAGGAACTCTTCTATTCATGACCAACAAACTTTTGTTTGATGAATCCCAAAAAGAATTCATGAGCTCAACCACAGAAGTAGAAAGACTTTTTTGAGATCGTACAGAGAATACTGGAGCTACTTTTCCTTTATATCTTTTTCAGAGTGTTTAGGAAGAAAACCTTGTGTTATTCTTTTTTCCCTGCTGAATTCAAATAAGAAAAGGCAGCATCTCCATCTGCCTAAGCCTATAGTTATGCAGGCACAGGCACAGCAATTAAGAGAAAAGTAGAAATTGCTATATGTGGAGTGTGGACCCCATTATTGGATCTTTTTTAACTCTTGCTAAAAACATGAAAGCCTTGTTAATTTGTTATTGATTTTTAATTGTCATCTACTCCATAGTGACTGTCACCCCAACAGTCAATTATCTTGCTTCTAAAATTATTTGTATATTTCTTACACAATTTTAGAAGGCCACACAAAGTATTCAGAGTATGCCATGATTGGCATCAAGGATATTATTGTTAAGGAATGGCTGGAATAGAAATCATTCCTCAAAAATATTCTATAAGCAGCAACTAAATAGAAGAAAAACAAGTCAAAAGAATTGGATGCTTATATACTCACCCCATGGATGAATCTAATATTCCATGTTGGAGAAAGACAACCTTCCTGGAATCTTTCCTGTAATCAATACAAGAATCAATTTGCAGTTGATAAAGCACAAATATTTTCAGTTTTTCTCACAATGGAAACTTCAAAAAAGACATTCATTTCTATAGGAGGGACTGTATCTTCTATTGGGTTCAATAAGTACACACCTTGGGATCCTTTCAAGAAGAAGTACATAACCATCAGCAGTGACCACACGGATAGCTTCATAAGGATACCTGTAAAAGAAAGATTTTTTTTAGAAGCCCAATGTAACAGTCAATCATATCGACATATAAGAGAATAACATCTTGAATGAATTGTAAAGAAGATCTAGAAGAAGACATGCGAGATTAAGGAGCTTTTAAGAGATGAGAAGTTGAATACCCAAAATTCTCTCTCTAGGTGCAAGAATCAGGGCTCAAACAAAAATTAAAGTAATTACTATGGCAAAATGAACTTTAAAGTTCATAGAACTTTAGATTCTTAAATATCAAGGCATGCATAGCCAAACCCAAGAATGCGATAGAAAATATGATAAATAAGCACATAAAGAGATTATCAAACAGCTCTCATACCCAAGCTCGGTTATGACATCTTGACAAGTCCTTGCATCTGTATTCAGGGAATTGTGGAAAGTTGTTTTCTTTTCTCTAGGAGCTGGATGATCATCAGATAGAACAGCTGAGGGCTCAACCATTGCACTGTCCTCTGGAGGTATATCTTCAGGACCATTGCTTCTAGAAGAAAACCATTTAAATACACTTCTAGCAGTATCTCCTGGCGCTAGAAGGCAGTGGGCTGCCTTGTGAACAATATCAAAAGCTGATTCAATGCACATCTCAGTAGCTAAGTGAAGATCCTAAAAGCATAAAGACAGGTTAGACTGCATATGAATACATAACTTGATCATGCATATGAATCTAGTGACCATGCATTCATTCCATACTCATTTGCCATATTTACTTTCTCAAGTAGTGTCAACCATATCGCATATGTAACTTTTTCTGTTAAGTGGTTCTATGTTGGAATAGACTGCAAACACTTTTTATTCATCATTTGTCAATTTTAACAAATTATCACTCTTAGCAGGTTGGTGTTCAGTCAATATAAAATCAAGAAAACAGAGATCAATTAGAAGATAGTCTAGATTCCACTTGTGCCGCTTGCTTCCATGATCATTATTTCACAGGATTGATCTAATATAGAGCAGTTAAGGAATAAGTATTGAAGGCTGCATTGCTCAAGCTAGAGAGAAACCAAAGGATTAAGATTCCGGCAGATCACTTTCGTTTCTCAGATTATTCAGTTGATGCACAATAATGCAGCACAAATTAGATGTAAGAGAAGCACAAATAATTAGAAGACGACCTCAACAACACCACGTCTGCGATCAGTTGCCCGTTGAACAAAATGTTCCTTGAGGCTCTGCAGTCTTCTAGGAGTACGAGCAGATGAGGGACGACGGTTTCCCGAGTTAGCATAAGATTTAGAAGTTGCTCGAAAAACTGAAGCAAAGATATAAACTGGAATGCTCAAAAGGAGTTTCACAGGAAACACAATCCATGAAACTATTAATCTAAACCAATACATCCAACTCCTATTGATCTTGGCATAATTGCTTTCCCTTGAAAATCGAGAACTTTGAGAAAAAGGAGACCCAGGATAAATATCACTGTCTTCACCATCCGATGAATAATCAACGCTTGATGATGTATCAGAATCAATGGAGAGCTCATGAATGATTTTATTGAATGATGATACACCGCTGCAACCATCAAAATAACATTCAAACAATAATAGTATGAACATTTAGCAAAGTTTTATGCCATCATCATACCGAGAAACAAAAAATAAAAGGTAAGAAAGGAAAGGGGAAAAAAAGTAAGAGAAAAACTTACTTCTCCATCCAACGAGGAAGTCGAGGCCCCCGGAAAGTTGGCCTAAGTTCCCAACCATGAATGCCTTCAAGAACAGAAGCCTTGCCAGGCAAGACAGCCAATAACATTGCTGACACTCCATTTATTAGCCTTACGATATGGTTCAATGATTCATAAGTGAATGTCTTCACTGACCTAACAGATCACGACCGCAGGCAAAAGAAAATCATAAACCATTATTAATCAAATGCAACAGTCAAAGAGAAACTGTATCATAATATTCATCAAATGTACTCAATCATTTCATAAAGTTGTTAACATTAGTTAAAGGAGATTAACGTGCTTTTATCATTTTGGATTTAGATCTACTGAAAAGCATGCGTATGACCTCTTAGCGGCAAGAGGGAAGACATCCCACACCCAGTGCAGCTCCTTTTTCACATTTGCATTATACAACAAGGATATGAACTCTATAGAATTAGCAATCACAACGTAGTTCTTCAATGGAAACCGAATTAGATGTAAGACCAGAATCCAGATAAAAATTACCAGAAACAAAAAAAAAAAAAAAAAAAAAAAAACATTACTTCTCCTGTGAGCTAGCTTTGTTCCGCAACTTCATAACACATTCTTACACATCTATAGATATCCATTTTTTCTAATACAGCAGCAGTATTCATTGAAAAACACAATTATCTAAAGCATAAAATGACCTCTCCAAATACAATATCTTCTACTAGAAAAAAAATACTTATCCATTCAAACCAAAGACAGAATAAAATTACAACAGCTCCAAATATTCTCTCGGATGTTCTCTTGGCAAACCCCAAAAAAGGGTTCCAACTTCCAAGTCTTTTACAAGTTCACACACACAACTAGACTCAATCAAGGCTCCAGCTCCTAACTAATTGAAAAATAACGACCAACATAATCATTGCTTAGTCGTTCTCCAATGCCGGAAACCAACCTCTCATTTCAAAGCAATCAATTACTTCAAAATATAGCTCCATCGAAGAAAGCTAGCTAATGCCCATCATCCAAAGACAACAAACCATGACCAAAACAAAACTAACAAAAATAAGCACAAAATCTGCTACCCAAATAGGTAAAGCAGCAATATAATAACCGAGACCAAAATCGAAACAAAACAGAAAACAATAAATACAAAGACGGAAGCTAAATTATGGCAATTCAAATAACATGGGAATGGCGACTCACTCTTTGGTAACAGCCAGAGTATTATCAACGACCCTTTGCATCGCAGCCGGGCTTCTGCTTCCTCCTCCCTATTTTAATTTTCTCCTTTTTCTTTTCCCGCTTTTAACCCAAATAAAAACACGGAATTAATACCGAGAATCAGAAATTTCTGGTGGGATCAATATGCAGGGAGAGAGGGAGAAAGGTAAATTGAGAACAATTAAGGGAGAAGAATAGGAATAGAAATCCCGAAAGTGGAAGAAACCAAAAGGGTTGATTTATTGTTTGTTCTCGCGGCTCCGATTCTTGACGTGCGGTTTGATTTACGGTTGCGGGAGGGCAATGGGAGGAAGGCGAAATGGGCTTTCGGATTTCGGCAACTTTCAGGAGTCGGTGTCGGAGATGGGCCCCACCAAAAGGATGGGGCCATTTTCTTGATGGGGATGATGTGTCCCTCATCCAGTTTTTGTTTGGATGACGTGGCCTGAATGGTTGATGGTTCCCAAGTCCCAATCCAACCGCCTCACAAATTAATTTTTTTTTTCACAACACAAATTAATTTTTATTTATTGTTTTTGAAAAATGTGGTGAGATTTTTGGATGTGGACTTATCCAAGCTGTCAAGTCCATACCTTCCGATCTTTGAATTGAATTTGATTATCCACCTAACCCTCCCTTCCCTTTATTATTTGTGCTCACACCATCATTTTTCTAACTTCGACTTCTTAAAACTATAAATTTATTGGAACAAAATCCGAGTTTTTTTTTCTTTTTTCTTCAGATAAACCCTGCACGCCTAATTAATACTTCATGATAGGATGAGGACTTAGCCCGAGTGGTTAAGTCTCTTGGTTTCAATCTGAAGGTTGGAGGTTCGATTCCCACCGACCCCTATCCCTCTTCTTTATTCCCTTTATAATTTGTGCGGCATGAGCTCCCAGTCCCACCATCCTTTTCCTAACTTGTATAGGAAAAAATTACTACACAGTTGTTACATTTCTCTATGATAATTGATACGCATGCCGATACACATTTTTAATAGTTGATAACTTAAATTATGTATAATACAAAATTATAAAAAGTTACTCACTCCGTCCCACTAATTATGTCTCACTTTTCTTTTTGGTACGTCCAATTACAAATGTCACACTTCCTTTTTAGTAAACAATTAAATACTTCTTCCGTTCTTTTATAAGTGATACATTAGAGGTTTTGTAACTGTTAATTGAGTAACTTTTATTCGAGTTTTTAATATAATTATATAAGATAAAATATAGTCAAGTTGGATCTTGTTAGATTCGTCTAATCACATAGATTTAGATATCAAATTTTTATAAATTTTACTTGTATGCAATTTGAGTTATTGAAGATTAAAAATATGTATTGGACTGCGTGAAATGTGGGTCTGTGGCATTTAAAAAAGAAAGGAGGAAGTACTTAATTACCAAATTTACCATCCATATCAAATTAATAAATAAATATATCAAAAATTCAATACACTGTATTAATAAATTCAACTCACAACCATCATATCACACATAAATAAGATGATGTTTGGATTGGCGATATAAAATAGATTATTTGATTATTGCGTTTTCAAAACCCGAATAATCAGGTTTGCAGCACATTTTTTTAGCGGTTAAATTGATTATTTGCGTTTGAAAACGCAATAAGCAACAATCCGTTTTATTGCAGCTTATCCAAACACCCTCTAAATCAATAAAAAATTTCAATTTTATTACAATCACATTACAAAAATTACTAATTTACCCTTACTTTAAATACTAATATACTCCTACATTAAATACAACCATCTTCACGTCAAAAATCGTGTCCAAAAGAAACGAAACGATATAAACGGGACGGAGAGAGTATATTTTGAAACTAAAAAATTAGATAAATTTAATAAAAATTTTACTTGACTATATTTTTTCTTACATAATTATAATAAACATTAGAGAGTTAAAGTTAAACAGGGAATATTTCTATCATTACCAAAAGACCAATGTAACGATTACAACGCCATGGAAGAAATAATTATCACTAACCAAATTAAATAACCCAATCACTCAACAAAGGTTTAACAACAATGTGTTTGCTGATTCGTCGAAAAAATTAAATTGCACTGTAATTAATAAAATTAATTAATTAAACTAGGTAGGATTTGATTAAACTACATGTAGAGTGTAGATTCATCCTCCCCTCCCCTATTAGCATTTATTCTGGCTGAATCCTATCCTCTTCCCCACCAGATCGAACGTCACACGTGTCCCCTGCTGCTGCACATTTCCGATGATCCCCGTCGCCCCTGCCGTCTCCGCAAACCCAAAGCAAAATCTTCCACCCGAATCCACCGGAATCAGGTAGTTGCTCGCCCGCAGCGTCAGCCTCGCCCCATTCTCGAACTCAAACGCCAACGTCGGAATCCTCACCGCCCTCCTCGACGACAGGTTGTAACACGTGTCGAACACCGAGAACCCGCCCGCCGCCGGCAACTCCTGCGTCATACTCCTAAACGTGTCCCTCAAAACCGCGTATATCTCCGGCCGAAACCGGCTCACGGAAGTCCCGGAGTCCACGATCACCCCGCCCCCACCCCTCCGATCAACCAGGAACTTTGACGGCGGGATCGGCACGGGCCGCCCGCCCACCAGGATTCCGATGAGCGCCACGTAGAAATAGGTGTCGATGTTCCGGTTCCTAGGCATGGGGGCCACAACCGAGTCGGCCGGCATGGCCGAGTTGAACTCGAGAGTCGAGTACGAGCTCGAGTCGCGACTCACCAAGCAGTACGAGAACGACGTCGCATTGAGCTGCGAGGGCAGAGAAAAAGGTCCGCTGCCGGAGCCCAATATCCCCGCCGAGCCAGAATAAAGGCCTTCATTTTCGTGGCCGCAACCAAAGACGAAACCCGGGAGGAAACCTGATTTCCCGAAGGAAAGCCGATCCTTGGCCACATTACCGATGGTATGCGAATTATCGCCGTAGGCGACCACGTAAAGGCAATTTCCGCCGCCACAAACGAACATATCGGCCGCACTGCACTTGGGGGAGTTACATGGGATAGAATCGTACGTAGAGGATGTCGAGGGGTCGAAAATCGGATCGAATTGGCGGTAGCAAGAGAGGCAAGGCTGGCACTGGAGCCACGTGAGGTCGCTTCCGGTATCAAGGGCGAAGAAGAATTCCTTGACCGGTTGGCCTAAGCCGAGCCGGGCAAAGTATTCTCCGCTGCCCAATCTTACTCCGGAGATCAAGGGAGCTTGCCAATGTTCTTGGCAAAGCTGGGTCCTATAAGTAGACGTAGAATGTCGATGAGAGCCCGTTGAACGTTCACGACTGTGTCGCGAACGCTTGGAATGGGCTCGGGAGTGTTTGGTACGATGAGCACGGTGTGAGCGTGTAGAATGGGCGCGGGAACGTATAGTAGGACGAGCACGAGGCGTGCATTGGGGGAAGCGGGAATGAACGTGGGCTTGGTCGCGGGCGAGGCGGGAAAGGGTCAAGGCGGTGTAGTTGTTGAAGGATTCGACGAAATTGGGCAAAGAGTGGCGAGGGTGGAGAGTGAGGGTGAGGGGATTATGGGGCAAATTAGGGTTGTTGGCAAGATTGAGGTGGTAAGATTTGGGAGAGAATACATCACGAGTGTGTTTAAGAGAAGAAGAGACATCAAGAATTTGGAAGCTTGGATCTTGTGAAGAAGAATTGCAACAAGTTAGAATGAGAAAGAATACTAACCATGTAATAGAACCAAAAGGACAAGGTATTGGAGATTTGGCCATGCGTTTTTGTTTCGCAGATGAAAGAATGGATGCATAGAATTCCCATTTATAAAATTTGAAAATTTAATACTCGACTCCAAGTGCATTTTCCTTGTCAATGTAAGAAAGTTTTTTTTTTTCCCGTCCTACTTTCATATACTTATTGCTAAAGTCATAGGTAGTCCCAATAATTAATTCCCAAAGTCATTAAGAGGGTGGCTATTGATTTTTTTTTTTTTTAAAAAAAAATTTTCAATATAATTTAATTTTATTTTGTAGTATACTAGTAGTACTTAAAAAGTTGGATAGTCTAATGATACGTATGCTGGATCTGATTAAAATTTTTTCGGACTTCTGTTAGTAATAATAATTTATGTTGTGAAACTTAATTATATACTCCACTATTTTGGCTGAAATTTCAACAATATTTTATATATAACATACTAAAGAAAAGATGCCATTAAATATATTGTTCCACAAATTGATTTTCAAAGAGCAGGAATAATTCACACTTTACAGCAAAGTCAGGCTATCGATCTTGTTGCATGTTTGGTTGGTATTCGGTAGCCGGGTCTAATAATAATATATAGCGATTTTGTTGTTATAGTCCTACGTTGTTACCGACTGTTAGGGTTTTAATAGTAGCTGAGGACGGCGGCTACTTTGTAGTATTATAGTTTCCAGCAGCTATAAAATCTAGTTTCAAGTCATTTACTATTAGTTTAGTTTAGTAGTCCTAGGTTTCTCATTGACAAATTAAATAATTTTCCGATCTGCAGGCCAAACACCATCGGCTTTGCCTCCTGGCAATCACGGTACCGACGTATCAATTCATAAAAAATAGACCATATGCATTCCTTACGCGCGCGAGCAGACATGTCTTTCCGCGAGCAGATGCATTATTTCGCAAGCAAAAATGCATTCCTTCCCATTAGTTGCATCTTTTCTGAAGTGATATGATCATTCACTACACCCCTGCACATCTATAAAATAGGACCATATGAACCTGTAAACACACACACCATCTAATTTTCACTGCAAATGCAAGTACATGGACAAAGTATTGCGCGAGATAGTACATGATAACTTTGATGAATAGGCACTAGGCAGAAATTTTTAAAAAAAGTATTGCATGATGTAACACATGCCACGTTCTATCCCAATGATATATACAGATATCATTGATCGGCGGATATGATGAATCTGATACACAATATGAACTTTCCATTATTTTGGCAGTACTATTGTTAACCAATAATTTTTTGATTGATGAACTCCAAAGAGATTACAAGAAAATATAGAAAAAAGGATTACGAGAAAATAACGAAAAGCCGGTAAAGAATGTAAATTACGGAATGGAAGAACAAAATGGAACTTGCAGAAAGAAAAAGTTGCAGAAAGTAAAGATAATGAAAATGCGGATTCCTTATGGAGAGGTTCTGATGCCCTTGCTCCCATGTCCTCTTCAGCCTTTTATAGGAGGGTGGGATGATGTGTGGCTTCAACCGCCGTCTTAAAGCTCCGGATTCTCCTCCCTTGATGGTGCCATGTATTGATGTTGTGGATCAACTTTGACTGCTCTGTAACCGTCTTACCTCCACACTCTTCTTCAATGTTGCAGCCTCAAATCACATGCCGCGTGATTCAGGGCTTAGGGTTTCACTACTTGCGTTGCCTCTCACCATGATCGTCATCTGGATAGGTCTTGAACTAGATGGCGGCTTCTCACCACATGGATCCGAATATTCCATAAATTAGACTGGGCCTTTCGAAGGATTGAGCTAAGCTTAATGGGCCTAATATTTTTTTCTTGTTGTTAACAGATGCCCCCCTCGCGCAATTTGACTTTATTAATCTTTTAAGACAAATATGCGCGTCCAAAAAATAGACAATTTTTTTTTTTTTTTTCTTTGAGAGTGGCGGCAAATGAGCCGCCATATGAGTGTGTGTGCATGTGGGTGTGTGTGCATGTGGTGTGGCGTGTGTGTGCATGTGTGTTGCACACATTATTATTATTTTTTTATTTTTTATTTTTTTTGTGAAATTGGCAGCATGTGAGCCGCCATTAAAAATGTATGTGGCGGCACTAATTTTTTTTTTTTTTTTTTAAGTTGGCGGCACATGAGCCGCCATTTGCACACTTTACTTTTTTTTTTTTGTTTTTTTTTTTGTTTAAGGCATATATAGCCGCCACTTCTTCTTCTTTTTTTTTTTTTAAATAAAGAATGCATGCCGCCAAGATATGCATGCTGCCAGTGCATGCCGCCATCTTTTTTGCATGCCGCCACTCCATCTTCATTCGGGCCGCCATCTCTAAGCCACGAGTCGTCACTTGGAATTTCTAGGCCGCTACTGGCCTCTCTCCAAGCCGCCACAACCTGCCTCAAGCGCCGCCAGCCCCGGGTCATCGCCACCTTGAGGGTCGCCAACGCTATACGGGCCGCCAACTCCCCTGTTTGCCGCTAACTTGGACGCCGCCACCCGGAATGCGAGCGCAGCCAGCCGCCAGCTATCCACGGGTCGCCAGCCACCAATTCACTCTAGGCCGCCATCTCGCGGCCAAGAACCGCCAACCCCTCCGGGGAAGCCGCCAACTTCACCGAGCCGCTAGAGTCTTCAAACGCCCGCTACCGTATCCATTGTCGAGCGCCGCAAGCTCCCTTCCTTGGGCCGCCATCGTCTTCGCCCGCCGCCGTTGGAAACGCCACAAACCGCCACCAAAGGCACTTCGGCCGCCACCCTGGTGCCTCAGCCGCCGTCGCAACACCCCCGGCCGCCAGGGCCGACGCCAGCCGCCAGGACGCTGCCTCGCTCCAGTCCCCTTTCTTTAGAGCCGCCAACCCTTCAGCCCGAGGAGAGCGCAACCAGCAAGAAGGAGCGCCGCCAGCGCCTCCTGCTCGGGCCGCCAGCGTCCTGTAGCGTCGCCACCCCGGAGAGCCGCCAGCCCGGTCTCGCCGCCAGCCTTGTGCTGCCGCCAAGTCTGAGGGCCGCCAGCCATCATAGGCCGCTTGCGAGATCAGCTCAGGCCGCTATTCCTCATGCCCCAACTACTCGGCCTCCTCCAAGGCCGCTGTTGATGGCGTCCCAGGGCCACTATCCAGGATTTTTACCACCCAAGGCTACTGCATTGACCACCACCCTTGGTTCGTCTTCCTCTTTACTGTGTTTCAATTCCTCAAAACGAGTCTTGTGTATAGGTAGACGCTTCTCATCTTGTTCCTCAAGGAATTTTTCCAAGCGAGCCGCTTTCTCGGCCAGCTGGGCAAGATTAGTGGAATCCTGCACAATTAAACGCTCTTTTAATTTTGGCAACATATTCGCCACTGCAATATTGGCTATTTCCCTATCAGGGACTGCCATAGTGCATCGGCCCTTAAGCCGCTGTAATCTGTTAACGAAAGTGCTTGCCGCTTCATCGGAAAATTGTTTGGCATTAGTAAGATCTGCGAGAATAACTTGTGACAGAGGTGTGTAGAACCTGTCATGAAATGCCCGCTCAATATCGGCCCAATTTTGAATCGAGTTAGGCAGCAAGGATGCAAACCATGCGAAGGCAGGTCCAGTTAGAGATGAACTGAACATCCTTAGCTTCAGCCAATCATTGGCTGCTGCCTCGCCATATTGGGCAGTGAATCTGCCCACATGTTCCACGGTGGACTTGCCGTCGTCCCCGGAGAATGTAGTAAACTCAGGCATTTTGAAGCCCCTGGGATATGGATGCATGGTGTCTACCCAATCAGGGTATGGCTTCTTGTATGTGGACCGTTCCATCGGCCTTAGCTGAATCCCAAAGTGTTGCTGCATCATATCTGCTAACACCTCGGGTGATACCACTGGTGCCTGTGTGGGAGGCATCGCGGCTTGAAGAGGCATCGCAGCCTGAGGAGGCATCGCAGCCTGAGGAGACACCGCGGCTTGAGGAGGCATCGCGTCCTGATGAGGCATCGTGGCCTGATGAGTGTGAGCCGCCATGGCGACTTGAGGCGCCGCCACCTGGTGGGTAGGGATGGCGGCAGGATGAGCCGCCATCTGTTGAGCAGGTATGGCGGCCTGAGGCGCCGCCATATGAATTTGTGAGATGGCGGCTGGACACCTTGAGCTGCCACTTGATACGGTGGATTAGCGGCTGGTGTGTAGATATTTGCCTGTGGTGATGCTGCCACTCCAAATGGTGTGTGAGGCGTCGTCACATGGGTTGGCACCCCAGCTGTGTAGCTCGATCGGCCATGGCAGGCCGCAACACATCCATAAGGTGTCTTGTCAACAAAGGCATGAATTCGGCCATCGATTCAGTCATCGACAGCCGCATTTGTTCCGAAAAAGTGGGAACTTGAACAATTCCCTGTTGTTGAGAAACACCCGCCGTATCATCAGCGTTATTTTCAATGGGTGTCCTAATCAGTGTGTCCTCTTGAAGTGTCATTTCCTCAGATGTCTGGGTTAAGTCTCTCACTATACGTCCAGATATCAATTGCATAAACTGGGTCTAAAGCGGATGTGGTCTTAATCGCGTCCCACTGGGCGTGCCAATTTGTTAACCAAGAATTTTTTGATTGATGAACTCCAAAGAGATTACAAGAAAATATAGAAAAAAGGATTACAAGAAAATAACGAAAAGCCGGTAAAGAATGTAAATTACGGAATGGAAGAACAAAATGGAACTTGCAGAAAGAAAAAGTTGCAGAAAGTAAAGATAATGAAAATGCGGATTCCTTTTGGAGAGGTTCTGATGCCCTTGCTCCCATGTCCTCTTCAGCCTTTTATAGGAGGGTGGGATGATGTGTGGCTTCAACCGCCGTCTTAAAGCTCCGGATTCTCCTCCCTTGATGGTGCCATGTATTGATGTTGTGGATCAACTTTGACTGCTCTGTAACCGTCTTACCTCCACACTCTTCTTCAATGTTGCAGCCTCAAATCACATGCCGCGTGATTCAGGGCTTAGGGTTTCCACTACTTGCGTTGCCTCTCACCATGATCGTCATCTGGATAGGTCTTGAACTAGATGGCGGTTTCTCACCACATGGATCCGAATATTCCATAAATTAGACTGGGCCTTTCGAAGGATTGGGCTAAGCTTAATGGGCCTAATATTTTTTTCTTGTTGTTAACAACTATATAATGAATAAAAAACCCCTGTGGATGACCTATCAGTGATCAATCCTGAAATTCGCATCGTGGATGTCTGATGATTCAGAATAATAATAATAATTCTCATATGAAATTTATTCATCAAATATTGCTGAAGTCGGGTATATGTATGTGGCTTAGCTAGGGAAGAGCCTTGTGCCGAGCAACGAAGACCTCTCGCTCTGAAATGTATTGACCCACGCCAAGCCATTGTACCAATAAATGTCTCACCAGTTTCTACAATCCGACTATCCCAAAGGGTGGCATTGCAAAGAATCGTGTCTAATTTGGTAGGTATCTCTAATCAACAAAATTTTTGGGAATAGTGTTAGTACAAAAAAATTACATGAATTTGGCATTTTATACGAAGGAATGGCCTGTCGGCTTGGTGACACCTCTAAATTTTTTAGTGACACCACAGTCACTCACTCTAACCTAGGTTTTTTTAATATTTTTTTTTGTGTTGTGAATATCGTTTGAAATTTAAACATAACTTTCATCATGTTTTGGAACACCATTTAAATAATTTTTTGGATCTGCCACGGAGTGTAAAATCCCATGAAGTCTCGAAAGGTTCCTGCGGAGTAATCTATCAAAGGGGAAGTGCCTCCTGGAGCAGCCTTGTGAAGCAAAGGCACCTCGCGGACCCTTAATGTGTCACGTAGACCCACGGACAGGGATGGCAAAAAAAAAAAATCGAACCCAATAGTGAAAATCGAAAACAGAATTTTCGGTATGGTTTCTGGAGAGGGTAATCCACTACAAAAATATCGCGGGCAGGTGACGAAATAATTTCGTCGCCTAGCACACTAGGCGACAAACAAGGCGACGAAGTTTTAGGCGACGACTTCAATTAAATTTCTTCCCCAATTTCGTCGCCTTCCCGCTTTTTTCTTGTAGTGATCGGGGATTATTTTGGGGATTTTTTCGGAGTCAGGGACGGGGGAACTAGTCTCCGCCCCGGCCATCCCCGATTTATGTATTATATGTTATATATTTTATACTATATTAAAAATATAATACTTTATTTTGTTAGAACATTAATACTTTGTACAATATATGATCAAGTTTTATTAATTTGAACATGAGAAACATATTATTGTAATGTGAATTATGGTTTATTATTAAAGAATTTGTGTGTGCATTTTAATATTATGAGTTATGACCTCAAAGTTGGTTTGTAAAATAAATCCCCGATAAGTCCCTAACTGGGGATCGGGGAAATTATAATACTTGATGGGGATTCCCGACAGAATCCCCGACGGGGATTGGACTGGTTTTACTATTGGGTGATGGGGATGGGAATACTACTCCCCGGCCCATTGTCATTCCTACCCACGGAGCAATCTAACAAGGTGAAGGCGACCCCGCGAAGTAACCCAACAAATGGAATGTACCCCAAGACCTATAAATCTAAAGTATCCCGCGGAGACCCCGAGTCTTGAAGAGATATCCCGGTTGCATTTCATATTTTGGCACTTGCAAGGAACGTATATCCTTCTGCGAGCATATATATGCATTCCTTTCCATTAGTTGCATATTTTCTGAAGATATACAACCATTCACTGTACCCGTATACATCTATAAAAATAAGACCATATGCATTTGAAAACACAAACATCCCAATAAAATACAAAGTTTCAATTTCTTTATTTACAATGTCTTCTTTACTATTTCCTAGAATTGAAGAAGCTCTTAATCCATTTAAGGCGGATCAAAGCCCTTGACCCACTCAACGCAATCATCATTGGGATTATCCTCGTTTCCGCTCAGGCATCTCCTGAGGATTATGTGGTTATTCTCTGCATAAGAACATGACCCTAATTTTATCGATCAACAGTTTTTGTGACGAAGCTTGATATTTGTAGTCACACTTTATAGCTCTGCCCTACGCTTTCTCCCCGTGATATGATTCCGATATTGTGGAATGTCTGTTATTGGCCAACACACTTTGGAAGAAATCAACATGAAGATATATACTTGAAGCATTAATACCGTATAGAGGGGCCGACACCAATCTCGTGGATTCATCTTTGTGCTAAGAGTATGCATATATGTCGTACATGTACGATGTCCTTATTTCGACCATCTTAAAAGATCCGATGAAGCTAAGTTTGATTGCAAGCCTACACACAACATTTTTCTATTGGTTAAATTTTCCACGGGAATGCTAATGTGACACCCAAGAATTTCGTTTGTTTAACTTTTTTTTTTTTGGCAAGATAGGGTGGTTTAATTAGTCCAAAAGGCTCGAGAGCTAAAGTAGATGTTCGGAAGGGAATAAATACCCAAATAGTCATATAAGTTTCACTAATATCCAATTTGATCGATAAAGTATTTGATTATCCCAAATGATCCTATAATTTTCATATTTTAGCCGAAATAATCCGAAATACAATTAATATTCAATTTTAGGCCCCTAAACTTTTAAATTATTTACTTTTACGCCAAAAAAATTTTATTTTTGCAATTTAGTCCTTAAAAATATTTATATTTTTAAAAATGAGGACTAAATAGCAAAAATTAGAAATTTTGGGGGGGGGGGTAAAAGTGAATATATAAAAGTTTAGGGACCTAAAATTAAAAATTAAATACACTTAGGACTATTTTGGCTAAAATATGAAAGTTATAGGATCATTGGGATAATCAAATACTTTATGGACCAAATTGGATAATAATAAAACTTACAGGACTATTTGGGTATTTATTCCTGTTTGGAAGCGAACAAATCCGCAATCCACTAGCAAACCTAATTGCTCCCAAACATCACCATAAATACAAATTAAAAATTAATTAATTATTACTATTCAAACAATCAAAATGTAACGCGTTAAAACCAACAGCAGTTGGCTTGAGTGGATGGGGCTCTAGTCGCTTAAGTAAGGTCTCAGGTTCGAGCCTTGTGCATGCAAAAAACTGCTTTGGGAGAGGCGCCCTTAAAGTAATAGGTATTTCCAACCCAAACCCAACCCATTTAGGCCACTTCGGGTTTGATAGATTAAACTCACGAACCCATTACCGACTTATCAAAACCTCCCTATTTTGTAAAAGTTGATTCTGTGTACATTTTTCATATGGTAGATGGTGGACATTTCCATTCCTATTTATTACTGATTACATGTATTTTGTACAAAAGTGTAATCAAGGATTACTGATTACATATTTAATAGAAAAATATACATTCTTGTAATTGAAATTTCTGGTAGGCCTAATAAATCATTACATATTACACAGTATAGACAGATAATGAAATTAAAGCTAAAATCGAAGGTTGTCCATATATAAGGAAGTGTGCATTGGTTCCAATTTGTTCAAGAAAGTAAGGTTTCAACAATGGCTAGTGAGAAAGCAATTGTCCTTTCCTTTGTGTTCATAGTAATATTTCAAGTGTGCAATGCTGAGATATTCAAAGTTGGGGACGATGCAGGGTGGACAGTGATCGGTCCTCCGGATTACGGGATTTGGGCTGCCTCTAAAAAATTTAGAGTTGGCGATCAATTATGTAAGTCAAATTAAATAATTGATTTCCAATTTTTTTTTTTTTTTCATGTTCGATATGATATCAAAAAAGTTCTATGCTTCTTATGTTGTGTTCATACAAAAAGTTTTGACATTGTAATGACTATGGTGGCTGCAGTATTCAAATATAACTCAACATTTCACAGTGTGGTTCAAGTGCCGGGTCAATATTTCGACGCTTGCAAATTGGCGCCACCTTATCGTGAATGGAACACGGGCAATGATATACTAACGATTACTAAGCCTGGCCGTTATTTCTTCTTTTGTGGCAAGGCGGACCATTGCAAAAAAGGTCAGAAGGTTTCAATTACAGTTTGAAAGAGCTCCGACGGCCCCAAAACCATCGCCATCCTCGAACAATGTCATCGAGTTCTTTTGAATAGTCTGAATGTCTTCATTTGATCATTGGTATAATATACTTTTGCGAGTAGGAAAAAAATAAGTAAAAATGTTATTAATAAGTTCATCACAACAAGAGAATTATTGGAATCGTCTTAGTACGAAGTCGATGATCAAAGTTGGTAGAATGTACTTATGAAATAAAATATAAATGTTATAATATTTTAAATTTGTTTTAAACTTGTGTTCTTTAATTGATACTCAAATTAAAGATCGGTAAATTAAAGAGGTCGTGAGAACCCATATATTCTATATATAAGGGGATAAGGACGAGTGATAGAAAACCGATTGAGAATTTGAATCCCAACCGTAATCAAGGTCAGGGAACTTCAACCCATCCCATAAATCATAATAATTAAACTTTTTGAAATATATATTATTATATTTATTGATTTATCAATATGGGTATTTTATTTTATTTTATTTTATTTTTTGGGATGAAGCCTTGCCCAAGTGGGTTGGAAATTGAATTATATTTATTTATTGAAGTGATGTGATAGAAGTGTGTTTAGTAATTGAAGTATTTAATTATTTCCTAAAAAAATGCTACAATTGTAATCACTACAAGAAATTTGCTGATTCCCGAGCGCAATTACTGACCGAACAAAGATGGATCGTTATTACCGACCGCAATCCCGACCGTAATGGTGGTCGGGAAAAATATTTCCATTATTACGTATGGGTTTTTTTGGCGACCAAAACACCGACCGCAATAAAATCGGTCGGCATTACCGACCGCAATTGCGGTCGGTAATTTTTTTCAATTTTTTTAAATTTTTATTATTTTTAAAACAATAATATAATCTACCGACCACATTACCGACCGAAATTGCGGTTGCCAAATTTTTTTTCCAATTTTTTTTTAAAATTTTTTTATTAATTATTTATTTATTTTTATTATTTTTAGAATTTAAGTATTCCTTTATTTTAGTCATTTAATTATTTATTTATTTTAAAATTTAATTATTTATTTATTTGAGACTTTTAATTATTTATTTATTTTATAATTTAATTATTTAATTATTTATATATTAATTTATATTTATCTTAATCTTGAAATCATCTTATTATTTTATTTAATTGATTGATTTTATTTTTTAATTTAATTAATTTTATTTTA
Organism: Hygrophila difformis; assembly: GCA_030278955.1. Taxonomy (NCBI): domain Eukaryota; kingdom Viridiplantae; phylum Streptophyta; class Magnoliopsida; order Lamiales; family Acanthaceae; genus Hygrophila; species Hygrophila difformis. The sequence goes on from JAOANR010000001.1 coordinate 73,890,284, forward strand.
TATTTTATTTAATTATTGAATTCTTTATTATTTAATTAATATAGTTTTAGTTTTTGTTTTATTTTATTTAGTTTCTAATTACACATTTATATGTATATATGTATTTATATAGGTTATATAGAAAACAATTCATTTAGTGACATGAAGCATGGGGTACACAGATGACACACATGCGAGGGAACATGAGGCACACCCGGGTTCAAGGCTTCTCTTCAGCAAAATCTTTCAACATATTTGGGAAGGTGTATACTATATATGACACATGGCGGAATATGATTGATGGTGTATAGAGTTAGCCAAGTTGGTTAGGGTTGTGGTTGGGTGATATTTAGAGGCTTGGTTCGAGCCTTCCTGAGCACATTTTTTTTTTTCATAAAAGAGAATTACCGACCGCAACTTGCGGTCGGTAATTCGGTCGGTAAACTTCCCCGAGACCTTTTGGGACCAGATATTACCGACCGCATGTTCGGTTGGTAATTCGGTCGGGAACTTTACCGACCACCGTGAGGTCGGTAATGCGGTCAGTAGGTCTCCGACGGCAAATTTTTTTGGTCGGCTGGAAATTTCCTACCAGAGAATTACCGACTGACTTTTGCGGTCGGTAAGGACCGAAACGACCCGTATTCATGGGTTACCGACCGCATTTTTCGATCGGGAATTCGTTTTTTTTCTTGTAGTGCATGGGACGGACCAAAAGGGAAAGTGAGACAGAATTAGTGGGACTGAAACAATATATACTTGTAGTAATTTGTCAATTATGAATACTTTTTATTTGTAATAAAAATATTAATATTAATAATAATAATAATAGTTGGAATAAATTATTATTATAACAATTAATTAACTATTAGTAATTAATTATTATTGCTAATACTAATATATAATTAATAGTATAATAGTAATTAGTAAATTTATTAATAATAATAATAATAATTATTTTTTATTATTAAATATTATTATAATAATTTATAATAATAATAATTATAACTAAATAATTATTAGTTTATTATTATTATTATTATTACAAGAATTTAAATTAGAATAAAAATATAGATAAGATAAGATAAGATCAAACCAAATTGAATCAGATCAGAACATATCTTATCAAATTCAGATAAGAAGAGCTTATTCCATGCCTAGAGAATAGGGGCTTAGGCCGCTTCGGGTCTGATCGATTAAATCGAATCTAAATCCGAGTCAATTAAATAGCATAAGAAAAGAGTTCCATTTTCACTTCACTCCTCTAAAAGACAAAGAAGATTTGGATCAGGCTAGAGCCATGCATTAAGAATTACCCTTAATCTTAATAAGCAAAAAGAAGATTGGATTTCTATATAAGCTTAATCTTAATAAGCATAAGATAGCCAGATTTTCCATCTTTGATCTTTCCCCTTTACTGACGAACCCATTACTGACTAACCAATACCTCACTATTTTATAAAAGCTGATTCCATGTCTTATTTTTCATATGGTAGATGGTGGGAAAATTCACTTTTTATCCCATAGAAATTTCTCTAACTCACTTTTGGTCCCAAGTTTATAAAATTTTCACTTTTGGCCCCTTATGCGAATTGAGCATAGATATGTATGTGGGCCGTATGTGGGCCTTATTAACACATTTTTCATTTGTTAATAACAACAGATGGTCTTGAATGACAATGATCGTTGTCATTTAGACTCTTACTCTCTGTGAAGTGAGAGAAAAAAATCTACATATTTTCTTACTGTAGTATTTCTCAAACAATGTTGATCGACATTATTTAATAATATTACAGTTCGAAATTCAGGTTTAAAATTAAGGTAAAGAAAATAAAACTATATCCAAACAACAGCTGGCTGAGAACTAATAATACCCCGGTGAAGGGATCGTTCTCCGATCTGGAGACCAAATACCACTGTTTGGACCATGCAAAATAGTGGACAGTAATTATCTACAAACGAAGAATTAATACCTCGGTGAAGGGACCGTTCGTAGACAATAGTTTGTGATATTTCTTACTGTTCGCTTCACACAAAGGTGAAATGAAAAATAAAGAAAGAAAAACTTAAAAAATTTTTGGTACTGCACATGTATTAATTGTACAACGGTTTTAGACAGTTTGGTAAAATTACAATGTGTGCAATGGGTAAGGTGAGTGTGATGGACATTGGTCCATCGCACTCGATGCAGTTTGCACAGATTGGAATTAAAATAATTTTTGGCATTTTCAAAAATGAGGAGGTGGGGTATAATGGGGAAGATGGGTGCGATTGGCTTGGCCACTGGTTCAGTGTAATATTTAATATTAAATTCCCAACACATAGCAATTTTAGAAAATAATTTATGTCGAAAATTATTCCCTATGCACAGGTAATAAACTTTCAATCAAAACATAGATTATTTCATTATAGGTGAGACCTAATCGCCGACTCTGCTTCTAGTTTTCCAAAATCACCCCCTACTCGGAAATGAATTAATCAGAACTGTGGAACTTATCCATTGTGGAATTTATTCCTTACTTAGACCCGATATTATAATTAATTTTCTGTTGGATGTTTATTATGAAATATCCCATTTAAATCAATATTTCTATGCCCAAGGGTAGGATCCCAAAATATTTTGACTACAATATTACATAATTATATCATGCATATTTAATATAAAAAAGTAAAATTAATTTATCCCAAAATATATGGTGGGATTAGATAGAAATTGATACACAAAGATAAAATAGCTAGCCTGGGGATTTTTCGCTAAAAAGATGGCAAAATAATTAGGACGATCTGAATTGCAGTAATCTGTGGTCCAGCCCCTAATCATTTGGGTGAAATGATTTTAGACAACAGATGGCCTTGATGACAATGATCACTGTGATTTAGACTCTTACTATCTGTGTGAGAGAATAAAATCTACATAGTATTTTCTTACTGTAATATTTCTCAAACAATGCTGATCGACATCATTTAATAATATTACAGTTCGAAATCCAATTTTAAAATTAAGGTAAAGTAAATAAAAAAAGTGTATCCAAATAGCAGCTGGCTGAGATCTAATAGTACCCTGGTGAAGGGATCGTTCGCGATCTGTAGACCAAATACCACAGTTTGGACCATGCAAAATAGTGGACAGTAATTAATATACAAACGAAGAACTAATAGGGTAGATGAAAGGTAAAGGTAAAACAAGTTTATTGAACGCAATCTAGGGCTTTTTTCTCTCCAAGATTTTCCAAGTCTTTTCTTGCCCTTTCTTCCCATGGCCGACGACAGTATGGAGGACCATGGTGGTTTACCTCCTGATCCTGCCACCGCCAATCTTCGTCCTCCCCAAGGATCCTCATATAGTGATATGGCCAAAAAAGGGACCAGATTCAACCATATCCACATCGATGAAGTTCTGTCAGACCTTGAAGGAGACCCTGATGATATTATCACGACTTCGAACAATGGTGTACCCAAATTGATTCTCTCTGCGGCCTTTAAAGCAAGCCTAATTCGACAATGGAGGTATGCTGTGGTTTTGAAGGTTCTTGGCAGATCGGTCTCTTACCGTGTTCTAAAATCCCGATTGGAAAAGCTTTGGCCGGCGACGACTCAATTACCGCTCATTGATTTGGAGAACGGGTATTATGTCATTAAATTCTTAAATGAATCAGATTCTTTGCATGCCCTAACAGGTGGTCCATGGATGATCCTTGGGAATTATCTCCACGTCCAACAGTGGGACGAGGATTTTGATCCAAGAACGCATGATATCCAATCCTTGATTACTTGGGTACGATTCCCAAGTATTCCTATGTATCTCTACAACAGAAAGACCCTTTACAGGCTGGGTTCTTTGATTGGCAAGGTGCTTCTCATTGACTACTCTACAGATGGAGTGGCTAGGGGTCGCTTTGCTCGAGTGGCAGTCCGTGTTGATATTTCTAAGCCCCTTGAGCCCAAGGTCGAAGTCGATAACCTGTCCTTCACTGTGGAGTATGAGAACACTAAGGTGATTTGTTTCTCATGCGGTAAGTTTGGACACACTAAGGATCGATGCCCCGATTCCATGGATACAAATCAAGAAGATGTTGTGCAACAGAATAGTGAGCAAGTTCCAGATAATAAGCAAACCGCCTCTAGTAATTCTGTTCCAGGCTCCTCTTATGGCCCCTGGATGGTGGTCCAGCCCAAGCGCCGTAGTCTTCGACCTTCAAGCGGTGCCCAGCCTGGCCGGCGGCGAGATCTGCCTCACAATCGTTTTCCTCTTTAGCAGATGTTCCAGAGGAGGAAGATGGTTTTCCAATCCCCCCAGGTCCCCCTACCAGTCCCAAAGCCCCTGTGTCATCTCCCAGAAGTTCCAAGAGAGTCATTCCTGCAGGCTCTAAGCCCTATGGCAAGGATGTTGCTTCGGCTGAAGATGAGCCTGCTGTAGCCTCCCCCTCTTGGTCTCAACAGCCTTCAGGAGCCTGGATTCGCACTGCACCGTCGAGTCTTCCACCTAAACGTCACCTCGCAGTATTTGTTGATGATCCTTCCATCATCAAAAAGAGAAGGACAAGGAGTCCATCCAAGTGCCCAAGTGGCAGGCCACCTGATTTGCCCGATAATCCTGATAATTTTGAGTTTTTCGATTCTGAAATGGGTGATAGTCCTAAGAGGGAACGTCGGGCATATAGCCTTCCTGCTAGACCTCCCTAATTGCTCCTTGTTATCTACTTTTCTTTCCTGTTCTTATGTTTTTTAATCCTTGTTTTTGGAATGTGCAGGGGGCGGGTTCCCGTTCTTTCTTTAGAGAGTTTAGAGATTTTACTTTGAATAACAACATTGATCTTATAGCCTTATTTGAACCTCGGATCAGTGGGAGAAAAGCGGACAACTTTATTAGCAAATGTGGTTTTCAGCACTCCTTTCGAATTGAGGCTAATGGTTTTTCGGGTGGAATTTGGTTGCTGTGGAAGGCTACGTTGGATGTCTAGATTTTGGAAGCGCACTCCCAGTATATTGATTCTTGTGTCTCGGTTGATGGCGCGTCTGTGTTCCTCACTGCAGTATATGCTGCCCCTAACAAGTATAGGAGATCTTGGCTCTGGCCTGAATTAGCAAGGATCAAAGAAGGTCGTTCTTCATCTTGGATTTTAGGTGGTGATTTCAATTGCATTGCTCGTTTAGATGAGGCTTGTGGTGGTAAGGTTTCTGTTAATGCTCCAGTGGAACTTCAACAGTGGTTGGTGTCATCGGAGCTCAAGGAAATCAAATACTTTGGTAACAAGTTTACTTGGGCTAGAGGTTTTCTTAAAAGGAGGTTGGACAGAGTTTTAGGCAATAATGCTTGGTTAAACTCCTATCCTTATGCCACTGTGGTTGTTAAGCCTAGAATTGAATCTGACCATGCTCCACTTGTCCTTCGGATAGTTGCTAATGATTCTTCCCGTAGAAGAGCCACTCGGCCTTTTCGCTTCAAGGCAGCCTGGCTTGAGCATTCTTCCTTCCATCGACTGATTCATGATTCATGGCAAATTTCTTCCCCCGTCATTGACAATTTGTCCAGTATTCGAAGCAAGGCCAGAGAGTGGCATGATCTCAATTTTGCATCCCTGGGCAGACGTAAGTTGAGGATTAGAGGAAGACTTGCTGGTATAGAGAAAGTTCCTAATTGGGAGGATGTGCCTTTCCTTGCCAGACTTCATGTGCAGCTCAGCTTAGATCTTGGAAGAATACTGGAAACTGATGAATTGTCCTGGATTCAACGGAGCACAAGAGACTGGAATTTTACAGGGGATAAGAATTCTAAATTCTACCATAATTTTGTTAAGCAGCGCCAAATTAAGAAGAAGATTTCGATTCTTGAAGATAACCAAGGAAATGTCTTCCATTCTGATAGTGAGATTCATAATATGGTTGTGGAATATTTTACCAGACTTTACACAGATGACCAACGCCCTACTGATTCTCTTAGGTGTCTCACTGATTCGCCTAAGGTTTTAAGTAGTGATGACCGTGAGTTTCTTCAGCGGAAACCGTCTATGGAAGAAGTTCACCAGGCTATTATGAGCATGGCTCCCCTCAAAGCTCCCGACCCTGAGGCTTTCAAGCTATTTTCTATCAACAGACTTGGGATACCACTGGTTCTCTTGTTTATCAAGCTATATGTGATTATTTCTATGGCATTCAGGATATTAAGGATATAAACCATACACAGATTGTCCTGATCCCTAAGCTCAATAATCCTAAGAGGGTTACTCAGTTCAGGCCAATTAGTTTATGCAATGTTTTATATAAAATTCTTACTAAACTTTTGACCATGCGACTAACACATATTATGCCTTCTTTGATTGCTCCAGGCCAGGCCAGTTTTGTTAAGCATAGGCTGCTCCATGATAATATTATAACTTGCCAAGAACTTGTTCACAGCATGTTCAAATCCAAAGCTAAACCTGGTTCTATGCTGATCAAGCTAGATCTTGAAAAGGCCTATGATCGTTTAAGATGGTCTTTTATCAGAGAAACATTGTCATTGGCAGGTTTCCCCAACATTTGTGTTAATTTGATAATGTACTGTGTTGAATCTACTTCCTTGCAGGTCTCTTGGAATGACACTCTTTCTACCCCTTTCAAGCCATCTAGAGGCATTCGTCAAGGGGATCCTATCTCTCCATACATTTTCATTCTTTGTATGGAAAGACTAGGAAATCTTATTCATGAGGCCACTGCTGCTGGCCTTTGGAAAACTAAGAGTTGGGATAGAAATAGTATCAAAGTTCCTTACCTTTTCTTCGCAGATGATATCCTTCTTTTTGCTAAAGCAACTTCTAATCAAGCCTGTCTCATTAAATCTATTTTGGATAATTTTTGTGATTGTTCTGGTCTCTCTGTTAATACTCTTAAGTCTCAAGTGGTTTTTGGACAGGAAATTGGTAGGGCTGAGAAACAGAACATCTTGAATGTTCTTGGCATCCAGCATGCTGGTTCGGTTGGAACCTACTTAGGAGTGCCTATTCTTAATGGGCGTCGATCCTCTTCCCATTTTGGTTTCCTTATTGATAAGCTCAATAGCAAGATTGGTAACTGGGCTAATAGACATTTGAGTTTTGCAGAGCGTATCACATTAATCAAATCTGTTTTGCAGGCAATGGGATCTCATTCTTTGCAGGTCCTGAAGCTTCCCTCTAAAGTATCCTCGAAAATTGAAAAGATCATTCGTAATTTCTTATGGGGATCTTCTAGGACTAATAGGAAGATTCACCTGTTAGCTTGGGAAAGGTTAACTGAGAATATTATCCGCAGGGGCCTTGGCTTTAGGAGAACTAAGGATATTAACGATGCCTTCCTTATGAAAGATTGCTGGAGCCTTCTCACTAGGGAAACCCCATGGTCCCAAATCATGAACGCCAAATATGGGTGGCAGGGGCATTCTTTCAAACGCAATGTTCAATCCTTTTCTCATATTGCTAGAGATTTGGTCTCAGTTTGGGATAGATTCTGTAATCTTCTTGGATGGAGAATTGGTAATGGTAAGAACACCCTATTTTGGTTGGATAGGTGGATTAGTGATGACCTTATCTTGCAGGACTGCATCGTAGATGAGCTGCCACCTGCTGAGATCCACAAGATGGTAGCTGATTATGTGGTTGACAATAATTGGGACACACAACTCCTTTCAACCTTACTTCCTCCGACCATTCTCCAGGCTATTCTACAGATCTCTCCCCCGAATCAACATAACGATGCTGATACACCTTTCTGGCGACTCACTTCGAATGGCATCTTCTCGGTTCATAGTGCAGTTCAACATATGGAGGATACCAGAGGCCTTGCGCCTGTTGACCTCAGTTGGAAGAAGATTTGGCGTTGGCCGGCTCCCCAGAAAACCAGGTCCTTTCTCTGGCTGGCTTCCCACAACCGACTGCTGACTAACGATGAGAAATGTAGGCGTTCCATTTTGGATACAGACATCTTCTGGAAGTGTGGGGAATATGAAGATGCTATCCATGCGATTCGTGACTGCTATACATCAGAATTGGTCTGGAGGAACCTGGGTCTCCACATCCCTCAAAGTTTTTGGAATCTGAATATTCGGGATTGGATCCTTTCTATGGCCAGTTCAAAAGTTGGAGATAACATTTCCTCTCTCTTTGGCTTTGCTTGTTGGCTTATTTGGAAGAATAGATGCAGGGAATCCCATGAGGAGGACTTTACTCCCTGGGAAACGTTACATTGGATGATTAGAAGAGCAGCTCATGAATATATTGCCGGTCATCTCTTTTTGAAGAAAATTGGTGTCAAGCGTTGGTCTACCAGGAGGGTGCAGTGGCACAAACCTCCTGAGGGGTGGTGTAAGGCTAATTGTGATGGCCACTACTCCAATCTTTCTTGTCATGCAGGGGGGTTCTTCGTGATTCTAATGGTTGCTGGCTTGGAGGCATTCGAGCCAAGTATCCGAGATCATGCATCGCCAACCTGGAAGCTCGGGGGATTCTTTTATGTCTTCAGTTTGCTTGGGAACAAGGTATTCAGAGGCTTATTGTGGAATTAGATAATAAGGAGATTATTGATCTCCTGAATGATAGAAGTCTTCATCATGGCCCTCTTTCTAGAGCTTGCACTCAGATTCTCGATATAAAGCATTGGAACTGGGAGATTCGTTTTCAGGCAGTCCCTAGAGAATGTAATAAGGTGGCTGATGCTTTTGTTAAGAGCCATTTTTCTTCACTTGCTTTTGAACAATTAGGCAGGCCTCCTGACCACTTAAATCGGCTCCTACATAATGATGTAATTGGTTCGAGTACTGCTCAGCAGTTTTTGGAATAAAATGGCTACGGCCCTCCATTTCCCCCCGAAAAAAAAATGAAGAACTAATAGAATCTTCGTGAGGGGATCCCTCACAGACAATGGTTTGTGATATTTCTTACTGTCCACTTCACACAAACGTGAAATGAAAAAATTAAAGAATTTTTGGTACTGCACATATATTAATTGTACAGCGGTTTTAGACAGTTTGGTAAAATTACCATGTGTGCAATGGGTAAAGTGAGTGTGATGGACATTGGTCCATCGCACTCGATGCAGCTTGCACACATTGGAATTAAAATAATTTTTGGCATTTTCAAAAATGAGGAGGTGGGGTACGATGGGGAAGATGGGTGCGATTGGCTTGCACCCCGGTCCATCGCACCCAAGTGATGTGTTTGAATGCAGGGATTGATATTTTGTAGTTTTCTGAAAAAATGGGTGTGGGGGTGCGATGGGTGTTATCGATCGCACATGTGTCCATCGCACCCAAATGATAGCTGAACATGATTTTTGAGAATTTTCACACAATTCAGGTGTTGAGGTGCGATGGGGATGGTGGGTTCAATTGGCTTGGCCATCGCACCCAGTGTTTATTTTAAAATTGGAAATTTTGTTACAAGTGTGTGAAGGGGTGCGATGGACAGGTTTGGGTGCGATGATAATGCCCATCGCACCCATGCTGATCGCACCAAACACTTTGCAATTTTCAGATTTTAAACACATGCAAAAACAGTGGCCGGGTCCTAAGCACAAAAAAAAAAAATAAAAATAAAAATCTAAGACTACGAACGGTGAATTTAAGCTATTTCTACCAACTTATATTAAAAAACCAAGAACAACATGAATAAAACTAGAACAACAAAATTAATTACCCATTAGAGCTAATTTATATGCTTCCTTAAATTAATTTTCGTCTTTTTACTCTCCCCCATGGAATAAATGGTGAATTTCTAAGCCCACTAACTGTTCAACTATTTTTATCTAATGTGTTGGGCTGCAGGAATTATATGGTTTAGGGGGAGATATTAAGAGGCCCTTCAGTCAGGCCCAATTGTGTCCAATCGAGAAAGAATCTTGTCACTGTTCTGGTCCAGGACTTACTGCAGAAAGAATCATTGCCCTATGCTATGGCGGGAAGGCTATCTTGTCTTGGGAATTTGATCGGTTTTCCCAACTCCTTTCATTTACTTTCTGTACCTGTTACTCTTGGGTTTTGATTTCGCTCATCTCTTGTTCTTCTACGAAAAACCCTAGTCTTGTGTTTGAGGTTTTGTTTGCAGATCAAAATGGTGAACACTCGCAGTTCAAAGAATCCGTCTAAAGGTGGATCCCCTGCTCCTAAGAAGCACCCTAGACCGAAAGTCGATTTTGGGAAAGGTTTGCAAGACATGATTCCCAAGAAGCCTACCAACCTTCTGGAGAAGATCCAATCGGAGGTTCAGTCCAACCCTTCTGAGGACGCATTGGATATTCGGAATGAACTCCGAAATGCTGGAGTAGCAGTTGAGGGGGAGAAAGTAACCAACCCAGCAGTTGTGGCCACTACTTCTGTAACTCCGGAGGTTACCTCTCAAGCAGTTGCGGATTCTCAAGCTCCTATTTTTACTGCCAATCCCTCACCAAAGCAGACAGAAGTCATGGATTCTCCTACCAACCTGCGGACTCTTGCTAAAGCCGCCTCGTCGTCAAAAAGGAAGGGAACCCCAAAGAAAGGTACAAAATCTGTGTCTAAACCTACTGATAGTTCTGCTAAATCCTCCTCAGGGCAAGCAGGTGTCATTAAGAGGAACTCGGATCCTGTACCCAAAACCTCCATCCATAAAGACTCTGAGAAGACCACTAAGGATGGGGCTTCTGGTACCATGGCCTCGGGCAAAATCGGAAGTGTCAAGACCGCCTCGATTTCTACGTCTAGAGAGACGGACATTGCTGCTGTTCCACTGGCGTATGCTCCTCCGGCTAGTGCTCCTGTCCAAACCTCTGAGAAGATGGTTGCATCTGCTCCTGCTGTTCGACCAAACCAGACTAAGAAGTCAAAGAAAAGTGCTCCAAAATCCAAGAAGATTATAGAACCTACACAGGAGGATGACTCAGAAAAGGTTGCTGACAAGGATTCTGAGAGAATTTCAACAGAAGAAAATGTTCAGGACACCACCAAGAAGCCCGAAGGTGCTGCTGTCTCTACTGAACATGTGGAAGATCAGATCATTGATGACTATGTCGAGGAAACTGATGAAAGGGAACCAGACAAGGATGCTGTTTCGGGTGATGCTCAAGACCAGGATCAGGAAATGACAATTCAGAAGGAAAATATTGTTGAAACTGATCCCATTGCAGAAACTCAGGGGGAGAATGCTGAGGATGTTAATGAAGATTTAGAGGAAGAAGATGAATCAGATGAAGAAGGCTCTCAATCAGAATCAGAGGAACCAGAGGATCCTCAGCCTGTTGCAGTTGGATCCAAAGTTGCAAAGGTTCCTTATGAGAAGGTTCAGAAGAGAATTGAATCGGAGAGTGAATATGAAGTGTCTGGAGATCATGTCACTGAAGGAGAAAGTTCGAAAGATGAGGATGTTCAGTCCACTCCGTTGAACACTGAAGATGCACCTGTGCAATCTTCCAAAGCTGCTAAATCATCTAAGCGGGTTTGTGATGCCGAAGAGGAACCTGAAGCAAGGAAAAAGAGCAAAGAAGATTCTAAGGGCAAGTCAGCTGAGAAAGCCAGGAAGCCAGATCTCAGACCTGCAATAGCTTCTAGCTTCAAGTTCTATTACTCTGGAAATCGTTCTTACTATGACCTTGTTCTGAAAGACAAGAAGTTAAGATCTGAGTATAGGTATTGTGGAAGGAAGCTCCAAGAGCTAGGATGGACAATCTTCCTTGAGGAAAGATCGCTGCTGGAATGGGCATCTAAATGGACCAGTTCTCGACCAGAGCTTGTTAAGGAATTCTATGCCAACCTACAGAAGGATATTCTGAAGAAAAACAAGCCTTGGTTCCAAAAGAACTACACCCGAGGAATTATCTAAGATCTAACTGCAGACAAGATCAACAGTCTTCTTCAAGTTCCTGATGTCTCATTTGATACTTGATAGCATTTATGAACCAGGAACTATTTTTGACAGTGATAAGGTAGCTCGTGGGTTAACAAAGAATGTTGTTCAGAAGATGCCTGGCAGGGAATCAGTCCTAAGGATCTTTCTCAGAAGTTCCATTTGCTCTACAAATTCTGTGCCTCCAATGTTCTGCCTACATCAAATCATTCACTGGTGTCTCGTGAGATGTGCCATCTCATGTATGCTATTGAGAATATGGAGCAGATTAACTATGGCTATCTTGTCATGACTCAGTTAAGCAAACTTGCTCAGAGCATCAAGAATGATGGCAAAACACTACTTCCCTACCCCGCCTTAATCACAGCCATTCTGGAATCTGAAGGCATACTTGGTGAAAAGAGAGAGCCAACTGAAGTAGTTAATGAATTTGTCATCACTCAAAAGTTGCAGAAGAAACGTCCAGATCTTCTAGGCCCGGATGGATCCTTGAACAGTTAGAGTGCACTTCATCGAGCAAATGACATCTTTGCTGACAGTATTGATGAGATCAGAACGATGAAAGAGGCCCTTGGTGTGCTTGAAAAGAAACTTGAACTAGGCCTTACACTGCTGCCTGATACTTGGTCTGATGAAGAGAATGCAATCTCTCATGTTGATCCTGACTTGGCCAAGGATTCTGACGATGATGCTGAGGAGTCTGACTAATTTGACAGCAAGGATGATCCAGAGGGGGAGTAGAAATTCCAACGCTGCTGAAGTCAATCTCTGGAAATTTGGTAATATCTCTCTAACTCTAAAACTTTTTCTTTTTTATCTTGAACTGTTTTATGGACTGCTTTTGGACTTATGATGCATGATTATTTGTTTTGATCTGTTTATGTCTATGATGGTTATGGCTGGACATTGTGAACTGAACTATGAACTGTTTATGTTCAGTAATGCTGATGCTTGTTAAAGCTCTCTGTGTATCTTGATTATATCTCTTAAAGAGCTTAGTGAGTTTAGTTGGGAATGTATTACCTCTTATTCATTGATTTCATTGTAATAGTTCATCATCGGTTGGATTTATTGTACTGGCTCACCTCCTGTCAAAAAGGGGGAGATTGTTGAGTCTAGGTTTTGATAGGAGTTCATTACCGATGATAGAACACAATATGTGAACATTAGTGTAAGCAGTCTACTGGTGTGCATTGAAGAATTCTTGGAAGACTGACTTCAGCCCAACGGATATTTCCTAATCTGGGAGGAGAAATACTAATATTTTCTTGCAGGACTCCTTCCCAGATTAAGGAAAGAAGATTTGAACAAGCCAACACTTAACCTCAACGGCTCTTTCCCAAATTAGCAATATGACCGTTCAAGTATGCAGAGGTGCTTGGTTAAATGGAGTTTTCAGAGGCTTTGGAAATCACTTCTCAACATTATCATTCTTGAAACACTCTGAAACTCCTTCAAGCTTTCAGAACAACTTAGAGAGAAGCCACTTCAATCTTCAGCCTTGTGTTCATAGAATCCACTCTTTGCTGAAAGATTGAGCCAAGCCTTGAGCACTCCTGTTTGCTGATTGTTCATCAGTTCCCTTTAGTGAAGTTGAGACACATTCAAGGAGAGTGCTTAAGGTGAAACCAGGAAGAAGACTTCAACACATTTATTCACTCAACAAGGAGAGGTGCTTCACAGGTTACTTCAGGGGAAACCCAAAGTGGGTTTGCTTTGGGGAGTTGAAATAGGTGGGAGACCTATACCAGGGCTGGAGAGAGCAGCTGGTCATCACAACTATCCGCCTGGAGTTTGAGAGTGAAGGCATTCAAGTTATTTCATCTCTGTGTGTGGTTGTAAGCCATTGTTGATACACATAGTGAAATAACCTCCTGGATTGGTATCCCCCAGACGTAGGCCGAAGGCCGAACTGGGTCAACAACTCTTTGTGTTGTTTGTTTACTTTATGCTTCATTTTATTCCGCTATGCTTTTATTACACTTGATACCATAATCTGTGTGTTCATTGTTGGTGTTCAAACACATACAGTGAACTACTGCATAAAGTTACCTCACTTGCTTAGACAGTGGACCTAACAGATATATGCTTTCCAATACAAGTGCTTAGTCAGTTTATGCACAAACCCAAAGGTTCACATCCGACTGCTGCCTTCAAAGTTCTGAAATATCTTAAAGGTAGTCCAGGTAAAAGCATTTAATTGTTTACAAAGATAATTCCTCGAGTTTATCTGCTTATTGTGATTCTGATTGGGCTACATGTCCAATAAGTTGAAGATCGGTTACTGGTTATTGCCTCTTTTTTCGCAGAAAATTGATTTTTTATTTTTATTTTTTTTAAAAGCAAGGTTTTCAAAGACCTAAAGATTGATGTGTTGGGTCATGTTTCATTGTTTTGTGACAACACAACTACAATTCAAATTGAAGCGAATCCTGTGTTTCATGAACGCACTAAGCATATAGAAATTGACTGCCACAAAGTTCGAGACTATGTTGCTGATGGTGTTGTTCAGACTGTATATGTTCCTTCTGCCTCTCAGCGTGATGATTTGTTTACCAAGGCTCTTGACAGTAAGTCTATCAAGAGACGTTGTTCTGACATTGGTTTAATTGATTCTTCTGTCTCAGGTGAAGCTCGAAGGCCCTTCACTTGAAGGAGGGTGTTGAAGTTTGGCCATATTTTCCCATTTATTTTGCAAGTGATGGGCCGTTAGTGGGCTGTATTTCTTTTCAGCTTACGACTTCAAGTTTACAGGTTAGGGTTCTGTCTCTAATCTCTTCACCTCTGTTCTCCATCACTCGCCTTCTGCACATCTCTGGATTCTTCCATTCCCTCTACTGCAAAATCACTCCCTGTTCACTGCTTCCACAAAATCTCCACTACTCTCAACACTACCGCGACTCCCATATCCGCTGCTCATCACTATCGCTGCTGATAACAACCGCTGCTCATCTCTCTCAATTTTCACTGCTGCTCATTGTCTTTTATCGGCTGCTTTCCTGTTACTGGAGTGCATTTGAAGAGTATACAGGCGCTTCCGTCGCCTCGCCTGTCCTATCAGCCTCATCTCCTCATCTCCGTCGGTTCCTCAATGAGTTGAATAAGGCGATGACACATCTGTATGTTTTTTGTAGTTTAAGGTTGTTTGTAACTCTCCTTTTGAGAGAGTAGGAGTGTCAAATACTCTTCAAATTGCTGAACAATGTTGCTATTGTTGATAATAAATGGAAGCACTCCAGTTCTATTTTTCCCTTATGTCTATGCTATGTTCGATCTATGCAAATCTCAGTTTGTGACACTTGGGTTGTGCATTTGTCTTCTTCAGGCAGATCTTTTTACTTGAAGGTGTGGATACTTTCGAATACAGACAATTGTGTACCTGTCCATGAATGTTTCATTTTTAGGTCTTATATTTATCTTTATTCTGTTTTATATGAGTATTAGTTTTCGAGTATTTTTGTATTTCTAGAGAAAACCGCGTTTGAATAGATTTTTAAATGCTGTTTTTGATTTTTGTTTTAAAACGAAAACTGATTTTTTAAAATAATTTTAAAATTGTTTGATGATAACATTAAAAGATGTAAGAAAATAAGCTATTAACATTTGTTTACGTCCATATTCTTTTGGAGCAAATTTTAGAAAATACTACTACTTTTAGTCATTGCCACCAATACAACGACCCAAACCATAAGACACATCGAGCAATCTGACAGGTTTACCACTGCCATAAACATTGTATTCCTATTATAGTATTACAGTGTAGTGTATCCAAGAAAATTCACCATCGCCTCGATCGCGATAGAGATACAAAATACCATTATTAATTTCTTTTTTTTTGGATAAACACGGAAGGAAATACAAGTCACCCATAGTACAATACAAGGAGAAAGGGGAGTGTTAGAAACAAGATGGACCTAGGGCTTCAACCTAAAACCAATTGGTAGTAGGTAGAGTGACCCATGTCCATATAAACAGGGGATTACCCAACATATAACCGATGTGGGACTTTAACACCCCTCATCGAGATGGATATCATCTCGGAAACCACATCGAGATAATATCCATCTCGGAAACAACAAGATACCCAAACGAGTACCCATGGCTCTGATACCATGTTAGAAACAAGATGAACCTAGGGCTTCAACCTAAAACCAATTGGTAGTAGGTAGAGTGACCCATGTCCATATAAACAGGGGATTACCCAACATATAACCGATGTGGGACTTTAACAGGGAGGGATAGGGGCTTAGTGGAGATAGATCAAACCTCCAATCCTAAAGTTGGATGGTAAATTGGTTGGCCACTAGGTCAAACCCCAGTTCCCTGAACAAACCAACGTGTGAAAGGATAAAAACAAGCCATTTAAGAATAATTAACATCCATGGCAAACAGATATATGTAGAAGCTAAGAATGAAACATAGCTAAATGCCAAGTGATCGATTGCGTAGCTCCTTCATATAGCTTTTGTGGTGTCTTCCTTGGCAACTAGTTGGTGGAGGCGATATAGCAATAGGTTGAAGTCATCGTCACCCTTCAGAAGGCTGAGACGAGTGTAACGTTCTTCAACATTGAATAGTTTACCTCCCCTGCTTATGATATTTGCTTCCGCAAGTACTGCTTTGCAATTATGATCTTCTTGTCTTTCGCATTTCACCCACGCGTAAGCTGTAGGACATAAGATTGGGTTCAACATTCTACTATTCAATACCCTAAATGCTAGCAGATTCTGAGACTGATATATACTATGTTAGTAGATTCTTCTCCTTAATATTTGAATTTGAGGGGATGCTAATGTATGTTGTTAGGGTGCATTAGTACCCAAATTGAGGGTCCATATACTTGTGCATGAATGTATATACCCTAGCTTTTATTAATCGAGAAAATCAGTTTATTCTAGAGTTGTAACAAGAGGTACCTGGGGATGGTCCCCTGACTTTCTCAAAAAAGTTGCAGAAGCGCGGGGGAATGTCTTGGATGCTAAAACGTTTCGACAATGCCATAATGTCACTTAGAGCTCGCCAACGGTTGCTCATCTTGTTGTAGGCGTGATCGAATATTTCAGTGCCGTTTCCTCGTAGAATTGCCTTGATTAGCTTGAGTGCCCTCAGTTGAACCTCTCTTCCCATGCCCATCTCTGCAATGCTAATATACTTTTGCATTGTGTGGTAGACATCCTCATCTTTCACAAAAGCCCATCTGCCAAAACCGAGACCCAAGCAGACAAACAACACGAACATCAATATTTATGACAATAATTCAAATGGACTTTAATTAGGACTTTCTGTTACCCAAATCTGCTACCAGCGTGACCGGTGAGCTTAGAAATCGTAAAAATCATCACATCTTCATCCGCAAGAGCAGGAAGAGCCGTGTAGTGTGGCCAGTAGTAAGCGTGATCGTGAATAGTCCTAACCGATGGTCCCTTCAAGACGGCTTCCCTCAGGTTTCCATCAGGATTATTCGGTGAAGTCACAAATTCAATTATATGTCCTTCACGAGTCGTAGAATTTCCAACGGACGATGCATCCCCTGCATACTCAAACCTCTTATTCTCGAAAAAATCCGTTTGTCTTTTATAAAGCTGCAAACAAGATACAAGAATCTAATTAGATGTTGAACCATCCATAAGACTTTAAGGGGACGTTTGGTTTAGGGATTCAATATTTCCAATGGGAATATTGGATATGAAACATAACACGCCCATATTTGCATTGGATGATATTTCAGGTGGGAACGTGATCGAAGGTGGGAATATTGAGGATTCTGAGTGGGAATGTCCCTTCGACTCAAAGTTAATCAGGTAATCCGTTATTATGTTAAACTGTTTTTTATATCCTTATTTTGTATTTTAATTTTAATTTATAAAATCGAATTAATATAATTTTTATTCTAAAAATCTTTATAGATAATTAAATAAAATTTTATTTATTAAAATTATTATTTTTAATGTATAGTTTTCACGTTTTTAAAATTTTTTTCTTTATATGCCCATTTAATTGATTATTTTATAATATAATAATAATAAGTTTAAGAAATCAAATTAATAATCATCATACAATAAATTATATTGAATAAATAAGTTTTATTTTCATTAATAGTTAAGTTTAAGTGGTGTATTTTCTATTATGTAATATAAGAAGATATTTATAAAATTTATTCAATTGAATTTAAAGGAATTACATAAATTATTTTAATTTAATATTTAGATCCCTGGAAAAAAAATATCAATTTGGTACCACAATTAACAATTTTGCCGATTTTTCAATTTGGTGCCATAATTTTGCCGGTTTTCTGATTTGGTGCCTTAATTATCGAATTTTCTGCCTCAAATTTATTAATTGTCACCAAGGTCCCTCAAGGCCTTAGTAAGTTTTGAAGCTGACATGGCGGGTCATCAGTGATCAATATTAATGAAAACTGCCCATGTGGCATCCCCTCAGCGGTGACTGCACGAAAACATTGACTCTTATACAAAATAATATTATATATATTAAATAATATATTATACATAAAAATATTATAATATAATATTATTAAATAAAATAATATATGATATATTATATAATATAATATAATATAATAATATATCTTATACTACTTTATATAAAATACTAATAAATATATTATATTATATAGTAGTATTAAACTTAAATAAAATTAATATTAAATTAAATTAAATATATAAAAACTTATAAAATAAAAATTAAATAAAATTATATAGTTGAATTATTTTCTCAATTAAATTTAAAAATAAAATATGACTAAATATTTGTTATTATGTTATACTATATTGAAAAATTAATTTAATGAAATAATTAATTATATTGAATTCTCCATTTCATTTTCTTATTATTCAATTCGCTATTGTACCAAAAGGGGAATCAATTCAAATCCTCTGGTGGGATGAGACTTAGCCCAATATCGACTTCCAATGGAAGGTTGGAAGTTCGATTCCCCACTGCCCCTATCCCTCCCTTTTATTACTCTTTGTAATTTGTGTAGCATGGACTCCCACCATCCATTCCCTTTTAGTTTTTAAATTTAATTTAGAATATAATTCATTTATATTATTGTTAACAGTGAAAATCTTGGAAGAAAAGATTTCTCTTTTATTGATGAATTTGGGGAAAGATTACAAGAAAACTAGAAAAGTACAGGAATTAAATGAAAGCGGTAAAGGAATTGAAGAACGAAAAGCAGTAAAATGCGGAAAACTGTAAAGAAAGTAAAGTAAAATAAAAGACGTCTCTCTGAGGAGTATTGGAGGTGTCCCGCAAGTCGGCCTAGGTTACACATATATAGTGGTGAGTGATGAGAGCCTTTAAGTTGCACCTCAATCTCTCGTGTTGATTTGTTTCCTTCTAGACCGCTCTCTCTGATTTGTTTCCTTAACTGAGGGCCTCCATCCTGATTCTGGGCCTCCATCCTTGATCTTGGCCTCCATCCTAGGGCTGGCCTCCATCCTACGTCTTGGCCTCTATCCTAGGGTTGGCCTCCATCCTAGGGTTGGTCTCCATCTTGTTTGGCCTCCATGGCCTCCACCCTTACAGACGGCCTCCACCATCTCTTTGGGCCTCCATGGCCTCCACCCATACAGACGGCCTCCATCCTTACGGACGGCCTCCACCATCTCTTTGGGCCTCCATCTACGCGGCCTCCCTCTTCTGGGCTGTCTACGCGGCCTCCCTTAAGAGGGCTGTGTCTACGCGGCCTCTCTCTTCCGGGCTGTGTCTACGCGGCCTCCCTCTTCCGGGCTGTGTCTACGCGGCCTCCCTCTTCCGGATATATTTTCACCAACTGGGCTTTTGGAGACGTGTCACTAACAGATATGGACCTTAGTATTTTTATTGGTGTTAACAGATGCCCCCCTCGCGCATTTTGTCTGATTAGCATTTTAAGACAAATTTGCGCGCTTCATTTCAGGTTTGGAGGCCCGGGCCCATTATGCCTCATCCTCTTCTCACCCCGACTGCCGCCGTCGGGCACCGCCACTCGACCGCCATCTTCATCGTTGTCGGAGACCTCGAACGCTGCCCATATACCGAGCCAGGCCGCCACCCTTTTCTGCACCGAAGGCCGCCACCCCTTTCTGCTCTGGAGGCTGCTGCCGCTGTCTTCATGGAGGCCGCCATTCATATCCCCGGAGGACCGCCATCTCCATCAATCGGAGGCCGCCACTGCCATCATCCGGAAGGCCGCCATCTCCATCCTTCGGAGGCCGCCACCCGCCAACAGCTCAAAGGCCGCCATCCCTTATTCCCTGGGGCCCGCCACTTGCTCGAGCTCGAGGGGCCGCCATCCCTTGTTCTCCAGAGGAGGCCGCCATCACCCGGAGACGCCGCCATTAACCCTTGAGAGGCCGCCATCCGTTTGCTAAAGGGCCGCCATCGTCTTCTCACTTGGAGGTCGCCATCAACGTTGCCATTTCCGAGTTGGGGAGCCGCCATCATCCGTCATGGAGGCCGCCATCTCCATTTGAGGCCTCCATCAACGTTGTCATGGAGGCCGCCATCAGCATCCGAGAGCCGCCATCCGCCGAGGGTGCTCGGGATCCAGATCCTCAAGCCGCCATCTCCAAACTTCAGTCCGACACCCAAGGGTCGCCATTCAGCTCCAGGCCGCCGTTCAGAGGCCGCCATCCAGCCTGAGCCGCCACCCTGAGTGCCAGGCCGCCACCTTGGTCTGTTAAAGGCCTCCATTAGCTTTTCTTCCCGGGTCGCCATTCGAGTATCAACCAGGGTGACATCCTAAGTCAGGCCGCCATACTCAGCCAGACACCATCCTCAGTCACCGACTATTCGGCCTCCAAGGCCGCTGTCGACGGCGCCCCAGGGCTACTATCCAGGGTTTTTACCACCCAAGGTTATTACGTTGGCCAAAACCCTTGGTTCATCTACCTCTTTATCGTGTTTCAATTCCTCAAAACGAGTCCCATGTGTAGGTAGACGCTTCTCATCTTGTTCATCAAGAAAATTTTCCAAGCGGGCCGCTTTCTCGGCCAGCTGGGCAAGATCAGATGAATCCTGCATAATTAAACGTTCTTTCAACTTTGGCAACATTTTCCACCGCAATATTGACTACCTCCCTATTAGGGACTGCCATAGTGCATCGACTCTTAAGTCGTTGTAGTCTGTTAATAAATGTGCTTGCCGCCTCATCGGCAAATTGCTTTGCATTGGTAAGGTCTGCGAGACTCACTTGTGTCGACGGTATATAGAATCTGCCATGGAATGCTCGCTCCAGTTCGTCCCAATTTTGAATTGAGTTAGCCCGCAACGATACATACCACGCATAGGCAGGTCCAGTAAGGGATAAACTGAACAGTCTCAACTTCAGCCAATCGTTGGCCGCCGCTTCACCACACTGGGTGATGAACCTGCCCACATGCTCTATAGTAGACTTGCCATCGTCCCCTGAGAATGTGGTGAATTCGGGCATCTTGAAGCCCCTCGGATATGGTTGCATGGTGTCTACCCAATCAGGGTATGGTTTTCTATATGTAGGTCGCTCCATCGGCCTTAGTTGAATTCCAAAATGTTGTCGCATCATGTCTGCAAGCAACTCGGGTGAGACTGTCGGTGTCTGTGCAGGAGGCATGGCAACTGTGGGAGGTGTTGCAGGTGTCGAAGCCACTTCATTTGGCTGTGGCGCCTGCCCCCCTTGCGCTGGCGGTATCCAACTAGGCTTCGGTACGGGCGCCAGTACTGGCATGGCGACTGCGGAAGATATAGCCGGTGTCGAAGCCCCATATGGTTGTGCTGCCACCTGCCCCCCTTGCGTTGGCGGCATCCAACTAGGGTTCGATAGTGCCGGTACTGGTGAGTAGTCAACCACATAAGGTGTGGTGAGAACGTTCGGCACATGGGGTGCCGCTTGACATGGTGGCATGCCATATCCATCAGAGACCGTTGGACAGCCGTGTGAAGCACTGGAGGCCATCAAATATCCTGGCGATGCATAGATCGGCACTGGAGATGCCGCATAACTAAGGGTCTGCATGCTAGGTGTCGCTGGAGTGAAGGAATAAGCCGTCTGATATGAAAATGGAAAGAGGCTAGCCGAGCTGCTTCCGGACTCCGGGAGTGGCGACTGGCCATATGCGGCTCCCCAAACCCTCTGTTGGTCGTCTGCCGGCCTCGGGCATGGGAGACTGTGCGGCACATTCATGTCGTTTGCAGGAACAGTTCTATCTTGCTGAGTACGCAAGGAACTGCAAATTCTATCTGCTTGGTCGGCCATGGCAGACCGCAACACATCCGCTAAGTGCTTTGTGACTAAAGGCATGAACTCGGCCATCGATTCTGTCATTGATAGCCGCACTTGCTCGGACAGTGCAGGGGTTTGCATTATACCCTGTTGCGATTGAGAGGTGCTTTCTACCGCTTCATCGGTAGGCGCTCTAAGTGGCATCTTTTCATGTAGAGACATTTCTTCAAATTCTTGATTAAAATTACTTGCTAACCTTTCAGATTTGGGACGTATAACCCTAAGCGGATATGGCTTTCCACTCGTGTCCCACTGGGCGTGCCAATTTGTTAACAGTGAAAATCTTGGAAGAAAAGATTTCTCTTTTATTGATGAATTTGGGGAAAGATTACAAGAAAACTAGAAAAGTACAGGAATTAAATGAAAGCGGTAAAGGAATTGAAGAACGAAAAGCAGTAAAATGCGGAAAACTGTAAAGAAAGTAAAGTAAAATAAAAGACGTCTCTCTGAGGAGTATTGGAGGTGTCCCGCAAGTCGGCCTAGGTTACACATATATAGTGGTGAGTGATGAGAGCCTTTAAGTTGCACCTCAATCTCTCGTGTTGATTTGTTTCCTTCTAGACCGCTCTCTCTGATTTGTTTCCTTAACTGAGGGCCTCCATCCTGATTCTGGGCCTCCATCCTTGATCTTGGCCTCCATCCTAGGGCTGGCCTCCATCCTACGTCTTGGCCTCTATCCTAGGGTTGGCCTCCATCCTAGGGTTGGTCTCCATCTTGTTTGGCCTCCATGGCCTCCACCCTTACAGACGGCCTCCACCATCTCTTTGGGCCTCCATGGCCTCCACCCATACAGACGGCCTCCATCCTTACGGACGGCCTCCACCATCTCTTTGGGCCTCCATCTACGCGGCCTCCCTCTTCTGGGCTGTCTACGCGGCCTCCCTTAAGAGGGCTGTGTCTACGCGGCCTCTCTCTTCCGGGCTGTGTCTACGCGGCCTCCCTCTTCCGGGCTGTGTCTACGCGGCCTCCCTCTTCCGGATATATTTTCACCAACTGGGCTTTTGGAGACGTGTCACTAACAGATATGGACCTTAGTATTTTTATTGGTGTTAACAGATGCCCCCCTCGCGCATTTTGTCTGATTAGCATTTTAAGACAAATTTGCGCGCTTCATTTCAGGTTTGGAGGCCCGGGCCCATTATGCCTCATCCTCTTCTCACCCCGACTGCCGCCGTCGGGCACCGCCACTCGACCGCCATCTTCATCGTTGTCGGAGACCTCGAACGCTGCCCATATACCGAGCCAGGCCGCCACCCTTTTCTGCACCGAAGGCCGCCACCCCTTTCTGCTCTGGAGGCTGCTGCCGCTGTCTTCATGGAGGCCGCCATTCATATCCCCGGAGGACCGCCATCTCCATCAATCGGAGGCCGCCACTGCCATCATCCGGAAGGCCGCCATCTCCATCCTTCGGAGGCCGCCACCCGCCAACAGCTCAAAGGCCGCCATCCCTTATTCCCTGGGGCCCGCCACTTGCTCGAGCTCGAGGGGCCGCCATCCCTTGTTCTCCAGAGGAGGCCGCCATCACCCGGAGACGCCGCCATTAACCCTTGAGAGGCCGCCATCCGTTTGCTAAAGGGCCGCCATCGTCTTCTCACTTGGAGGTCGCCATCAACGTTGCCATTTCCGAGTTGGGGAGCCGCCATCATCCGTCATGGAGGCCGCCATCTCCATTTGAGGCCTCCATCAACGTTGTCATGGAGGCCGCCATCAGCATCCGAGAGCCGCCATCCGCCGAGGGTGCTCGGGATCCAGATCCTCAAGCCGCCATCTCCAAACTTCAGTCCGACACCCAAGGGTCGCCATTCAGCTCCAGGCCGCCGTTCAGAGGCCGCCATCCAGCCTGAGCCGCCACCCTGAGTGCCAGGCCGCCACCTTGGTCTGTTAAAGGCCTCCATTAGCTTTTCTTCCCGGGTCGCCATTCGAGTATCAACCAGGGTGACATCCTAAGTCAGGCCGCCATACTCAGCCAGACACCATCCTCAGTCACCGACTATTCGGCCTCCAAGGCCGCTGTCGACGGCGCCCCAGGGCTACTATCCAGGGTTTTTACCACCCAAGGTTATTACGTTGGCCAAAACCCTTGGTTCATCTACCTCTTTATCGTGTTTCAATTCCTCAAAACGAGTCCCATGTGTAGGTAGACGCTTCTCATCTTGTTCATCAAGAAAATTTTCCAAGCGGGCCGCTTTCTCGGCCAGCTGGGCAAGATCAGATGAATCCTGCATAATTAAACGTTCTTTCAACTTTGGCAACATTTTCCACCGCAATATTGACTACCTCCCTATTAGGGACTGCCATAGTGCATCGACTCTTAAGTCGTTGTAGTCTGTTAATAAATGTGCTTGCCGCCTCATCGGCAAATTGCTTTGCATTGGTAAGGTCTGCGAGACTCACTTGTGTCGACGGTATATAGAATCTGCCATGGAATGCTCGCTCCAGTTCGTCCCAATTTTGAATTGAGTTAGCCCGCAACGATACATACCACGCATAGGCAGGTCCAGTAAGGGATAAACTGAACAGTCTCAACTTCAGCCAATCGTTGGCCGCCGCTTCACCACACTGGGTGATGAACCTGCCCACATGCTCTATAGTAGACTTGCCATCGTCCCCTGAGAATGTGGTGAATTCGGGCATCTTGAAGCCCCTCGGATATGGTTGCATGGTGTCTACCCAATCAGGGTATGGTTTTCTATATGTAGGTCGCTCCATCGGCCTTAGTTGAATTCCAAAATGTTGTCGCATCATGTCTGCAAGCAACTCGGGTGAGACTGTCGGTGTCTGTGCAGGAGGCATGGCAACTGTGGGAGGTGTTGCAGGTGTCGAAGCCACTTCATTTGGCTGTGGCGCCTGCCCCCCTTGCGCTGGCGGTATCCAACTAGGCTTCGGTACGGGCGCCAGTACTGGCATGGCGACTGCGGAAGATATAGCCGGTGTCGAAGCCCCATATGGTTGTGCTGCCACCTGCCCCCCTTGCGTTGGCGGCATCCAACTAGGGTTCGATAGTGCCGGTACTGGTGAGTAGTCAACCACATAAGGTGTGGTGAGAACGTTCGGCACATGGGGTGCCGCTTGACATGGTGGCATGCCATATCCATCAGAGACCGTTGGACAGCCGTGTGAAGCACTGGAGGCCATCAAATATCCTGGCGATGCATAGATCGGCACTGGAGATGCCGCATAACTAAGGGTCTGCATGCTAGGTGTCGCTGGAGTGAAGGAATAAGCCGTCTGATATGAAAATGGAAAGAGGCTAGCCGAGCTGCTTCCGGACTCCGGGAGTGGCGACTGGCCATATGCGGCTCCCCAAACCCTCTGTTGGTCGTCTGCCGGCCTCGGGCATGGGAGACTGTGCGGCACATTCATGTCGTTTGCAGGAACAGTTCTATCTTGCTGAGTACGCAAGGAACTGCAAATTCTATCTGCTTGGTCGGCCATGGCAGACCGCAACACATCCGCTAAGTGCTTTGTGACTAAAGGCATGAACTCGGCCATCGATTCTGTCATTGATAGCCGCACTTGCTCGGACAGTGCAGGGGTTTGCATTATACCCTGTTGCGATTGAGAGGTGCTTTCTACCGCTTCATCGGTAGGCGCTCTAAGTGGCATCTTTTCATGTAGAGACATTTCTTCAAATTCTTGATTAAAATTACTTGCTAACCTTTCAGATTTGGGACGTATAACCCTAAGCGGATATGGCTTTCCACTCGTGTCCCACTGGGCGTGCCAATTTGTTAACAGTGAAAATCTTGGAAGAAAAGATTTCTCTTTTATTGATGAATTTGGGGAAAGATTACAAGAAAACTAGAAAAGTACAGGAATTAAATGAAAGCGGTAAAGGAATTGAAGAACGAAAAGCAGTAAAATGCGGAAAACTGTAAAGAAAGTAAAGTAAAATAAAAGACGTCTCTCTGAGGAGTATTGGAGGTGTCCCGCAAGTCGGCCTAGGTTACACATATATAGTGGTGAGTGATGAGAGCCTTTAAGTTGCACCTCAATCTCTCGTGTTGATTTGTTTCCTTCTAGACCGCTCTCTCTGATTTGTTTCCTTAACTGAGGGCCTCCATCCTGATTCTGGGCCTCCATCCTTGATCTTGGCCTCCATCCTAGGGCTGGCCTCCATCCTACGTCTTGGCCTCTATCCTAGGGTTGGCCTCCATCCTAGGGTTGGTCTCCATCTTGTTTGGCCTCCATGGCCTCCACCCTTACAGACGGCCTCCACCATCTCTTTGGGCCTCCATGGCCTCCACCCATACAGACGGCCTCCATCCTTACGGACGGCCTCCACCATCTCTTTGGGCCTCCATCTACGCGGCCTCCCTCTTCTGGGCTGTCTACGCGGCCTCCCTTAAGAGGGCTGTGTCTACGCGGCCTCTCTCTTCCGGGCTGTGTCTACGCGGCCTCCCTCTTCCGGGCTGTGTCTACGCGGCCTCCCTCTTCCGGATATATTTTCACCAACTGGGCTTTTGGAGACGTGTCACTAACAGATATGGACCTTAGTATTTTTATTGGTGTTAACAGATGCCCCCCTCGCGCATTTTGTCTGATTAGCATTTTAAGACAAATTTGCGCGCTTCATTTCAGGTTTGGAGGCCCGGGCCCATTATGCCTCATCCTCTTCTCACCCCGACTGCCGCCGTCGGGCACCGCCACTCGACCGCCATCTTCATCGTTGTCGGAGACCTCGAACGCTGCCCATATACCGAGCCAGGCCGCCACCCTTTTCTGCACCGAAGGCCGCCACCCCTTTCTGCTCTGGAGGCTGCTGCCGCTGTCTTCATGGAGGCCGCCATTCATATCCCCGGAGGACCGCCATCTCCATCAATCGGAGGCCGCCACTGCCATCATCCGGAAGGCCGCCATCTCCATCCTTCGGAGGCCGCCACCCGCCAACAGCTCAAAGGCCGCCATCCCTTATTCCCTGGGGCCCGCCACTTGCTCGAGCTCGAGGGGCCGCCATCCCTTGTTCTCCAGAGGAGGCCGCCATCACCCGGAGACGCCGCCATTAACCCTTGAGAGGCCGCCATCCGTTTGCTAAAGGGCCGCCATCGTCTTCTCACTTGGAGGTCGCCATCAACGTTGCCATTTCCGAGTTGGGGAGCCGCCATCATCCGTCATGGAGGCCGCCATCTCCATTTGAGGCCTCCATCAACGTTGTCATGGAGGCCGCCATCAGCATCCGAGAGCCGCCATCCGCCGAGGGTGCTCGGGATCCAGATCCTCAAGCCGCCATCTCCAAACTTCAGTCCGACACCCAAGGGTCGCCATTCAGCTCCAGGCCGCCGTTCAGAGGCCGCCATCCAGCCTGAGCCGCCACCCTGAGTGCCAGGCCGCCACCTTGGTCTGTTAAAGGCCTCCATTAGCTTTTCTTCCCGGGTCGCCATTCGAGTATCAACCAGGGTGACATCCTAAGTCAGGCCGCCATACTCAGCCAGACACCATCCTCAGTCACCGACTATTCGGCCTCCAAGGCCGCTGTCGACGGCGCCCCAGGGCTACTATCCAGGGTTTTTACCACCCAAGGTTATTACGTTGGCCAAAACCCTTGGTTCATCTACCTCTTTATCGTGTTTCAATTCCTCAAAACGAGTCCCATGTGTAGGTAGACGCTTCTCATCTTGTTCATCAAGAAAATTTTCCAAGCGGGCCGCTTTCTCGGCCAGCTGGGCAAGATCAGATGAATCCTGCATAATTAAACGTTCTTTCAACTTTGGCAACATTTTCCACCGCAATATTGACTACCTCCCTATTAGGGACTGCCATAGTGCATCGACTCTTAAGTCGTTGTAGTCTGTTAATAAATGTGCTTGCCGCCTCATCGGCAAATTGCTTTGCATTGGTAAGGTCTGCGAGACTCACTTGTGTCGACGGTATATAGAATCTGCCATGGAATGCTCGCTCCAGTTCGTCCCAATTTTGAATTGAGTTAGCCCGCAACGATACATACCACGCATAGGCAGGTCCAGTAAGGGATAAACTGAACAGTCTCAACTTCAGCCAATCGTTGGCCGCCGCTTCACCACACTGGGTGATGAACCTGCCCACATGCTCTATAGTAGACTTGCCATCGTCCCCTGAGAATGTGGTGAATTCGGGCATCTTGAAGCCCCTCGGATATGGTTGCATGGTGTCTACCCAATCAGGGTATGGTTTTCTATATGTAGGTCGCTCCATCGGCCTTAGTTGAATTCCAAAATGTTGTCGCATCATGTCTGCAAGCAACTCGGGTGAGACTGTCGGTGTCTGTGCAGGAGGCATGGCAACTGTGGGAGGTGTTGCAGGTGTCGAAGCCACTTCATTTGGCTGTGGCGCCTGCCCCCCTTGCGCTGGCGGTATCCAACTAGGCTTCGGTACGGGCGCCAGTACTGGCATGGCGACTGCGGAAGATATAGCCGGTGTCGAAGCCCCATATGGTTGTGCTGCCACCTGCCCCCCTTGCGTTGGCGGCATCCAACTAGGGTTCGATAGTGCCGGTACTGGTGAGTAGTCAACCACATAAGGTGTGGTGAGAACGTTCGGCACATGGGGTGCCGCTTGACATGGTGGCATGCCATATCCATCAGAGACCGTTGGACAGCCGTGTGAAGCACTGGAGGCCATCAAATATCCTGGCGATGCATAGATCGGCACTGGAGATGCCGCATAACTAAGGGTCTGCATGCTAGGTGTCGCTGGAGTGAAGGAATAAGCCGTCTGATATGAAAATGGAAAGAGGCTAGCCGAGCTGCTTCCGGACTCCGGGAGTGGCGACTGGCCATATGCGGCTCCCCAAACCCTCTGTTGGTCGTCTGCCGGCCTCGGGCATGGGAGACTGTGCGGCACATTCATGTCGTTTGCAGGAACAGTTCTATCTTGCTGAGTACGCAAGGAACTGCAAATTCTATCTGCTTGGTCGGCCATGGCAGACCGCAACACATCCGCTAAGTGCTTTATGACTAAAGGCATGAACTCGGCCATCGATTCTGTCATTGATAGCCGCACTTGCTCGGACAGTGCAGGGGTTTGCATTATACCCTGTTGCGATTGAGAGGTGCTTTCTACCGCTTCATCGGTAGGCGCTCTAAGTGGCATCTTTTCATGTAGAGACATTTCTTCAAATTCTTGATTAAAATTACTTGCTAACCTTTCAGATTTGGGACGTATAACCCTAAGCGGATATGGCTTTCCACTCGTGTCCCACTGGGCGTGCCAATTTGTTAACAGTGAAAATCTTGGAAGAAAAGATTTCTCTTTTATTGATGAATTTGGGGAAAGATTACAAGAAAACTAGAAAAGTACAGGAATTAAATGAAAGCGGTAAAGGAATTGAAGAACGAAAAGCAGTAAAATGCGGAAAACTGTAAAGAAAGTAAAGTAAAATAAAAGACGTCTCTCTGAGGAGTATTGGAGGTGTCCCGCAAGTCGGCCTAGGTTACACATATATAGTGGTGAGTGATGAGAGCCTTTAAGTTGCACCTCAATCTCTCGTGTTGATTTGTTTCCTTCTAGACCGCTCTCTCTGATTTGTTTCCTTAACTGAGGGCCTCCATCCTGATTCTGGGCCTCCATCCTTGATCTTGGCCTCCATCCTAGGGCTGGCCTCCATCCTACGTCTTGGCCTCTATCCTAGGGTTGGCCTCCATCCTAGGGTTGGTCTCCATCTTGTTTGGCCTCCATGGCCTCCACCCTTACAGACGGCCTCCACCATCTCTTTGGGCCTCCATGGCCTCCACCCATACAGACGGCCTCCATCCTTACGGACGGCCTCCACCATCTCTTTGGGCCTCCATCTACGCGGCCTCCCTCTTCTGGGCTGTCTACGCGGCCTCCCTTAAGAGGGCTGTGTCTACGCGGCCTCTCTCTTCCGGGCTGTGTCTACGCGGCCTCCCTCTTCCGGGCTGTGTCTACGCGGCCTCCCTCTTCCGGATATATTTTCACCAACTGGGCTTTTGGAGACGTGTCACTAACAGATATGGACCTTAGTATTTTTATTGGTGTTAACAATTATTTTATTTTTAAATTTTATAATATATAAACTATATGTTATATGTATATAATTTATTTAATAATATTTTTATAGATATAAGAATCAATATTTGATTGTCCAATAACCGTCTACGTGGACACCACGTGTGCAATTTAATTATTCTTGACCTCTAATGATCTGCCACGCGAGCATCATAGGTCATTAAGGTCTTGAGGAATAAATTGGAGACAATTAGTAAACCTCTCGCACCAAAAACTCAATAAGTAAGGTACCAAATTGAAAAATTGACAAAGTTGCGGCAGTATTTTGATTTTTTTTTTTTCTTCTGGATTTCTATTAGTGACATTTCTACTGGTAATTTGGTACTTTGAGATCTCCCTAACCAAACTATTCCCAAGAGTTTTCAATTCAAAATTAACACACCCTTCAAGATCATACCCATATCGAAAGCATAATCATCATCGGTAACCATGGATCTGGTGCCATGTCCATCCAAAACCAATTCTGAGGTAAATAAGAGCTAGAATTTATGATTGAAACAAACCGGGTAGGCAGGAGAGGCGGCGATGACTTTCCCCGGCGAGGAGAAGTTGGCGGAGAGACCAAATACTGCTGCGTTTAGAAGCTGCGTCGATCCACCACCGAAAACTATATGTTTCCCTTTCGTGTTGGCATTTCTCGCCACAGCATGCAGTCGGCGGATCTGCTTTTCAAGTTCAGCCGAAATACCGCCTCCATCATCGAACCAATAGCTCATTCTATGCCAGCCTG
This sequence comes from Hygrophila difformis, assembly GCA_030278955.1. NCBI lineage: Eukaryota > Viridiplantae > Streptophyta > Magnoliopsida > Lamiales > Acanthaceae > Hygrophila > Hygrophila difformis. Next base: position 73,921,092 of record JAOANR010000001.1, read on the forward strand.
AAATCAGGACCGCGCTGGCCGCCGCGTGCTGCATCCAAAACGGCTCCAAGAACAAAGGGTCCCCACTGGCCGCTCCAAAAAAGACACATAGTGTGAAAATTCATCCAAACAAAGCACCTTCAAAAAAAAAAAATCCCTCAATTCCCTTTTCACCCAAGCAAGACCACATGACTAACCTGTCGGCATCGGCAGGGCAGTCGGGAATAAAGACAGAGCAATCAGAGCCTTCATAGCAGGAGTTGCACTCACAGCGGGGAGTGTGTTGATGATCATCGTCGTTGTCGTCTATGAATCCATCCAAGTAAGCTCTTCCATGGCCGGAGCAGGGGATGGCTGCCACGGATTCGGCTTCTTCGGCGGCAGTTAGGCTCCAATTCTGCTTGAGTTGCAGCGCCGGCGACGTGGTGATGGGGAAGAAGAGATTGAGGGCGGGAGACGCCAGCAGGCACAAGCTGTAGCAGAATATTCTTCTCCCCTCCATGTCTTTAATTTTATAGTAATTATTTTGACAAATGTTTTGTTTTCTATGGAATACAGGGTCTGTGGATTATAATATCATACTATATTGAAACTGGAGCGACTGCTGTTGCGTCTGTGTCCTAAGTTTTTGCTCAATTAATAATTTCCGAAAACCCCATCCCACTTGCAGAATGGAATGGGGTCGCCCCAATCATATTTTCTATATTTACTAATATTACTCTTCCAATGCGCGAAAATATAGAAAGGGTTCCACGTCGCAACACATTAAATTACGTCGTGAACCTAGGTTCAGGACGTGAGTCTTGCCACAGGGATTGTTTATGAAAATTCCTAAGGAATTGGGCTCACGTCGCTAAACTGCAAAAATTACGTCGTGAACCATTCATGACGTGAGGTTAGCGGCGTGAGTGTTTTGTAAAATTTTCTAAGTGTTGGACCTTATGTCGCAAGGCTGTAAAATTACGTCGAGAACCATGGGATCACGACGCGAGTCTTGCGACATAACTGTTTTTATAAGTTTGGCCAAGATTTTGCTCACACGTCGCTAGCCTAAAAATTGCGTCGTGAACCCATGTTGTGAACCATGGGTTCACGCATGGTTCACGACGTGAGAATTTTTTAAATTCATGAAGTATTTTGGTACACCCCCGTCGTGAGAGAGGAAGTGGGATCATGACCGTAAATATTGTTTTTAAATTATTTATGCAACTCAACCTCATCCGGAGTAAAGGTCTACTTATTCAGCGATTGTTTTCGCTGATTCTACACTATTACCATTTTCTTTCAGGACTTGAGACCTGCAAGATTTGGCAAAGCATCATTTTCACGGGCACGGCTTGGGGTGTAATCTTTAAGATATATATTTTTTAAAAAAATCCTTGTGATAAATATTACTCGGCATACATTTTATTTTTAGCATGGAAAGTTATTTGGGATTTTAGCCCACTTTTACAGAGATTTTGTAATATTATTTCAAACAAAGAAAATCTTGTGCAAAAGAAAAATATTAGCTCATTATTTAAACTCTGATTTTCTGTAAGTATTTATGCTAGCCTGAGCGTGTTTCGGACATCCCAGGATACGTGGTGGTAGCACCGGCCCAAACTTTGCTTCCGCTGTTCCTTTAGGGAAAATGAGGGCGTTACAGTACTGGTGAAGTATTATTAAAGATTTAATTCACGCTCAAACACTAATGGGGTAGCATGTCAGGAGGAGCAATACTGGAAAATAGAAGATAAAAACTAATCGTAAAATCAGACTTCCGCGGGTGGCAATGGTAGTCAAGCTAAGTGGATACGGAAAATAGAAAATAAAAATATTTCCACACCGTACGTACCCTATTCTAATGGATTAATTTTCATTTCAATTGCTTAACAAATGCCATGTAACACCTCCCTTTCACCTTTTTTACAACACAACTGAATATATATATATATATATATATATACTAGAGCTCGTGTTGGCGGGCTACGCCCCTCGTTTGGAATGATTGATAAAATGACAATATGCAGTACGGATAATTTGATCAAATAAGTCTTGATGTCATTAATTCGTTGCTCAAGTGATAGTTTGCAAAGCTGCTTCCTGAATTAAATATAGGATGAATACATGAATGTGTTTAGAAATTAAAAACTTGGTTTCACACCATTCATCAATAATACAAATCTTGTATGAATAATTGTCAATTCACCTCTTTTATGGATGTGTGGCCTCAGTTAATGAAAGCAAAGCCTGTAAATATTCTCCTTGGGTAGGTGAAAGGCGCACTTCTGAATGTGTCAATACGCAAGGAAATATTGCATTCATGGAAATGGAAATGGAAATAGTAGGACTAAATAGATGTAGATTGTTTTCATAACACATAGATAATAATGTAATAAAAGAACTTGCTTGTTTCAGTACAAACATGTATTCACCGAAAGTCTGAATTTTTTTCCGTGTGTCGTCTGAAGAGAGTTGCTTGCCATAAAATAAGGTTTTTCATACGACCATAGGATTTGGACATTTGTTTGGACATCCAGACTTTGTTTATTATCATCCCTGCTTCGTTATAAAAAGCAGGCCAGCCTGCGGTTAGTTTGAGCGATGGACTTGCTCCAGGGCGGGATCAATGGTCTATTTCATCCTAATTGGGCATGGTGTTCCGCTCTCATTTAATTTTAGGTAAAGATGTTGGTGAGCATATAGAGAGTGGTCCGTCCAAAATTCCAATGGAATTGTTTGAGGCAGCTAAACTCTGCAGTAATGGTTGTCAAGCTCAGTAACACATGCATAACTATAACATACAAAATCTTAAAGAACATAAATACAAGAGCTGACATAATTTCCTAGTGGAGTGGTAGAAAACAAGGACTACCTTTCAGAAGCCTTTCTCGTACAGATTTCTATTGGATAGATCGGGAAAGCCTTTCTCTTCTTTGTATCAGTCTCACCAGATTCATCATCACCAACTTTTTTACGACTCTCGGGAGGAGGCTTTTTCCACATCCAACGCCCCTCTTGCTCCTGCATAAATAGAAATTCAATACAGCTCACACCTTGTAAGCAACCTTTAATAAGTTCATAATCATTTGTGCTTGAAAGGATTCACAAATTCCACTTTTCTGCTTGGCAGCAGATAGTTAAGTATTTGCAAACATAACTACTAATGAATAAGTCAGACTACAGATTTCTCACATCAAAATCCCAGGCAGGGCTCGCTCTTCTTTCTGTGATATCAGTAGCACACTTCAGCTCTGAAATTTCTGGTAGTGATGATCTTGGAGTGTCCCCCTGTGTGTCAATGCAGCAGGAAAAAACAAGTTCCATATACAAGATACAAAGGACCACATATAATAAAATACTATAAAAATAAAACCATGAGGGCCAAATGAGGCCATTGTAAGTAACCTTGTCCATGGTGCTGGATCATTAACACACCGAACAAATAGGTAACGAAAAAGCTTAAACCCCTGTAATAATTCATCAAAAACACAGTAAGAAATATATTAATCAGAGAGCACATAATATTTGGTGTTTTTAGAGAAATGTATACATCACTTCCAGGTTTCCGCCAGCATTTCTCAATCCTGTAAACCCTATCATAGCGTACACCTACCTGGGTTGCATACAATGACGGTTTCTCCTTGTGAGACCGAGCAATGAAATGGAAAATTTAGTAAAAATATAAATTTTGGAATGTGTAAATGGTATAAATTAGCATTAGAGAAAATTCTAACTAAAACTACAACTAAAATATTTATTCGATTTATATTGAATGCTACATTGGGAGCCAAATTTACTTCACTTGTAGCATTCATGGCAGAAAATCCAAAAAATAATAATAATAATAATAATAATAATAATAATTAATGCACTTTAAACTTGAGGTTACAAAAAAAAGAGTAAATGTTTTAATCACTCATAGTATAAAAAGATCATCTGACCGCACAACTTGGACAGGATATCCTTTTCGACATCTGATATGCAACACTTCACTAATTTTTCGAATGTTTGGTAAAAAAGACTGAGACTTGTTTGTCCTTTTATCCCCCACTGAGATCTCGTCCACCACTGCAATATCAATTAGGAGTGAATTTTAAAGGAGAATTGAAATCAATAGGCAATCTGAGCCCGCCAAACAGTTGTGAAATAACAGGCAATTCATAAATCATGACACAATACACTTTATGACTCAAGCATTATTCAAGTTGCAGCAAAGCAAACCTGGTAACTTATCATACTACGACACATGTATGATTCCAAATGCAACAAAATGTAACACCTTCAAGCCCTTATAGTTCACTTTTAAAAAGTAAAAATTTTGAAAAAAGATATCTAAATTAGATTCAGAGCCAATTGAGAATCCCATATACAGAGCAACAATAAATAGTAGGTAAAAATAATCCTTCCCAGGGAACCATTATCATTCATGGAAATTCAACATAACGCTACGATTTGATTTGTCATTATATCAAACACAGAAAATATTAAAAGCTCATTTTGTTACTTTTATTAATCCGTCGGAGGGAGAGCGTGCGCAGAGATCCATAGAGGCAGAGAGGAGAGGAGGTGACGATTCCAACTTCAAAATCTTTGATGGTTTATTGAAGAAAACATGGCTACAGAAACCAAAAATAAATAATAGCGAATGACATAGAAATAAAACCCACGCTAAATGAACAGGAATAGCAATTTCCTCTTGACCGGTTTCTGGAAACCTCAGAACCTGGGTGAATGATTCTAGCAGCTCAAGGTGTTTCTCTCCCTGAATCAGAAATAAAAAAATCAAAAGTCAATTAACAGAAAAAAAGTCCAATCATTAAGTTATGGAATATACATGTAATTGAAGAAGTCACATGGAAGAAAATGCTTCAGATAAACCTACCACAGAGGAAGTCAAAATCAAGCATCTGCTGAATGGGCAATTGCTTGTAGTTGTAAAATAATGTCTGAGTATCTTTGGTGAAAAGTCGTCCAGTTGCCATGGTTTTACCAGAAAAACACCTGCAATAAGATCACATTAGAGCCCTGAAAGTAACATCCACAGGAACACAAAGGATATAAACACTCAAGGCCTCATTTCGCTAAATGCATTTGGATTTGAAGGAAGAATAAGTAAAGCATGCCACTGTCATTTGGTGGTAAATTAATCAGCCAAATCAAAACCAATCAAACCAAACGCGGCTTAGATCTTTACAGGAACAATAATGAACTACAATCCATAAAATCCAACCAAAAATAAAATCATCAAATCACCATCAAAACCACAAGTTTCAAACCTTAGAGGAAAAGAGAAAAGAAGAAAAGTAAAAGGAAGAAGAGATACCAGCCCGGTCGCACAGCCGCAACACCATGGTCGTCCAATGATCACAGCCACTGCCACCGTGTCGCACAGCCGCACCACCTCTATCTCGAGCTCGGCCTCACACAAAAACAATCCACCATTAAAATTAACATTATTAACACGAAGAATAAGACAGAGTAAGGGCATTCCCAAAAAAAAGTAAAGAAATGAAACAACACTCACCGCTTCCTTCACAAACATAGGAAAAATGCCCCTTACAACAAATAGCTTCGAATTTTCATGTTGCATAAATTGTAATTGAATGTCAACATAGGCATTTTTGCGGGGCTTAGGGTTTAGATAAAATCATTAATTACTGAAAATCACTAAAAATAATTCCATGCCTCCTTGAGCCCTGGGAAAGTAAGAAGCATGATTAGGGACCGATGCTCCAGGGATTGCAATATCTGGCATTGCTGGTGCCTCCATTATAATCTCAAAATCTAAATATTTATAGCCACAATGCAGGTATTCCATATGAAAATGACTCATACTGAAGCCAGGATTAAACAACATCAACCAATCTAAATTAATCCAAGAACCAAAAAATGAAATTAGTATAACATTGTAAAGAGAATAATTCAATCTGTAAATATCTCCAACTCAATTCTGATTGCACATTAATTTTCAATCCAAAATATTTTCCTGCTCCCTGCTCACCTCTGTAAACTTCTCTCCCCTTCTCAGCAATGCTGCGCCTCTCAGTGTGACAGGAAAATTGCCGAAGTCTGCTCTTCAAAACTCTAATTTGCAACAGAAACATATAAGCATGTGTCTTACCATTTATACAATGTCCATAGGCCATTAAGCATGTTACTTGATTTAGATAAACGGTATTTTCAAGTGTTTTGTAGAAAATCCCAATCAAAGTAAACCCTTGGCCCCAATTTACCGACCCAATTAGATAACAAAATGCCCTACATAAATTTTAACACTCTGCACGAAATCAATCGGAGGCACATAACCCTCCTAAATTAACAATCTCACTGCAAATAAAGAGTAGACAGAGCCACCTCATAAAATTGCATAAAACACAACCAAAAACCAAGAATGATGAAGGGCACAAGGCCGAGGTAGTCAGCCCTAAAACCAAGCAGCGAAGAAGCATCGGAAATCAGGTCATTACCAATTTAGAGCAGAAAAGGCGAGAGGAGAAACTTGGCAGGTGGAATCGGCAGCGAGCGCGGCACGAGCGATAGGCCGGACAGCTACCCACCGGGAAGGAATATGCGGTGAGCTGCGAACTGTGGAGTTAGGGACGGGTAAACACTTGCACTACAAATCAACAGGAAACAAATCGACCAACATCATAAACCAAGCAATTAGGTAAAATTACAGCAAACTATCACTTGATTTCGGCGCTATTCAAAACCCCGAAAACATTAACCCTAAAAATTTAAATATTTAAGCCCCAACCCTTTCTACAACCCACCCTGCGAACAAAGCCAGCGAGAAGCAAAGCCAACTAAACACAAATTCGCACAGAGTACGACGCAAGACGGCGAACAAATTGAGGAAAGAATCATTTACCCTAATCGGTTTATGCTGCGACGACGAAACGGAGGGGGAAAAACAGGGATGGTGGCGACGGGCAACAAGCGGTGGTGCTTCGTCGATTCAGAGAGACGGCGCATAGAAGCTTACTACCGGAGGGAATCTACAGGACGAGGTGGCTGTGAACCGCAGCGGAATCAGGGGATTCAGCTCGAAGATGACCCAGCGAGGGGAAGCAAGGCGTTTCACTTTCGTCGGCCGGCCGCCGGAGTGGCAAAGGGCAGATCGCTGGATGGTAGAAGAAGGCGATAATGAAGGGGAATGGAAGAACGAAACTCGAGGAGGATTAGCAGAGAAGCATCGAAAACGAGATGTGGAAGGTTGGGATGATTTGGGGATAAATGAGGGGTAGATATGGCATGTAAAATTTTTTGGAAATGAAGGGTAAAATGGTCTTTCAATTGAAGACTTCACACATATATAAATAGATATCAGTACAATCGGACGTGCTACACTTGCCATAAACTTAGCAACTCGCCGAACCTTACTAGTGCTGGTTGTTTTTGTCTTTCAATTGTTTTTGCTTTCTTTATAATTCTTCATATTTTTCTTCTTGGCATCTAATTTCAAAATTCCAATAGAAACCCATCTTATTTACTTGGGGAGTGTTCAGTTGGCTATTCCTCTTAAAACTCCAGCATAGAAGCTTATAATAACATAAAACTTTTACATTATAATACATTATTACCAAACAAATACAAACTTGAAACTTGAAACTATTGCATCATAGCAATTCTGAAATACAAACACAGGCAAGCCAAATCACAAACACGAAAGAAGCAGCATAACAAAGCACACACCAATATTAGCATATAGCAATTCTGAATTCCGCATAGCGTAGGACATGCAGCATCAGCAATCTGCAATCAGCTGTTAGCAATCAAAGCAGCATCAGCAGCGAAAGCAAGAACAACTTCACCGAACCAGTGGCATACCTCACCCTCTCCGGGACCAAACTTTAATATTCTGTGGGACACATGATCCGCTGGCCATCCCGAGGTATCCATGTGACATATTGCCAGAGCTGTATTAACATGAGCCCCTGTGGCAGACTCAACCAACTCCACTGAATACATCTCCGAAGAGGAAATTGAGTGACAATAGTAGGCCGCAAATGGAAGGAGCATTTCATGGCAAACAACAAATTTGTTACCATCCATCTTTCTGATTTTCTTAATGGTCAGCAAACTTCCAGCACCTACAGTGCTTTCAGTAGTCAAGGCAAGCAGCCTCTCCGCACCCAATGTTGTTTTAGAGAAGCTCAACATTTCTTCGAGAGATTTTGGACAAGCTTTAGTCTCTCCTTTTATGGCAGGGGCATTGCAAGCTGCTATGGTAGTGTTTACCCCTTCTGTGGAAATTAGGGGAAACATTTTTTTGATCGATTGGGCATTTAGACTAATTTTGGATGCAATTTGAGGAGGAAGGAATGCACGAGAAGGTAAGTGGTTAGTCAAATTGGCGAGGCGAACAGTGTTTCCTTCTTTGAGAATTGAAATCCTAAAGAAAACAAATGGATCAACCTTCTGAATTGGGACCATTTTGTTTTTTACATATGGAAAGTAATGTAAATCATATCTGACATTGCCATTTGTGGGACAAGCAAGTTTAGCAAGATTACAGAAGCGGTAATCTGCTTGGAAATTTGGTGTGGATATTGCTTCCAAATAGTAATAGATATCAAATTCATTGAGCGGCGATAATTTGGAAGAAATAGCTGCTGGCATATAGGTGCCAACATTGTTGGACCATAAACGTTTTTGGGTGGAAGCAAAAGAAGGCGAAAGTGGAAGGGGCATCGCCAAGGAAGTTAGGATAAGAAGATGAAAGGAGAGAAAAACAATGGTGAAGTTGGTGTGTTTAGCCATTATTGAATATTTCATTGTGGTTTCAAGTGAATGATTTGATGAAAGAATGGTTCTTGAGACCCTTATTTATAGTTGTACTCCATTTCCCGTACAGTCCCATACAAATGGAGTATAAATGGAGGTAAATTGAGTACAAATGGTGGCAAATTGAGTATATGGGACGGATTGTGCTAAAATTAAGAAACTTAGTGGACGGATTGTGTTAATTCAAAAGTTGTGGGACTGATTGCGAAATCCGGCAAAGTTAAGGGACTATATGGGTTATTTTTCCCCATCCGTCCCAATAATTCCGTTTCTATCACTTTCATTTTTGAATTAAATATATAGTGCATGCCATCATTACGCATACTTGAAAATTCTATTGTAACGTCATTGAGTTTCATGATGGTATTTAGTGTATATCAAATTTTTAAATTGCGTGTATGTGAAACAAGTGAAGATATCTTCAAATCATTTCAATATCTCTAATATATATATATATATATATATATATATATATATATATATTTTCAAATATGAAATCTTAATTGATAAGAGACTTTTATTTTTATTTAAGTACTTAATATGAACAAATTTTATTTAATATTACTTTTAGCATAATTTTATTTATTAAAATAGAGTTTAACATAAAATCTCAAATAGAGTAATTTTTCAAATGTATTTTTTAAATTTATGAAAAATAAATATAATAAGATTTTTCATACCATTTTTATTTTTTTTTTTTGCTATACAGCCAGCAAAGGCTAGGGAAAGTGAAATGAAAAAGCAAAAGCAAAAGGTACAACAGGACTAACGTCTGGGAAACCAGGTGCCAACAGCATCTGCTGCTAGGAGAGGCCTAACAGAATCCGGCGGAAACGCCCATGTCGTAAAGAAGAGCTCACTATCGACTCCAATCTTAGCAAGTCCATCTGCCAAAGCGTTACCCTCCCGGAGGATATGATCAAAGTTGCAAACATGCATGTCGGTTTGAAGGTCTTCAATCCGTTTGAGATAAGCAGAAAGCCAATGTGTAGGAGCCTGTTTGGTCTTGAGCAAACGTACAGCCTCACTTGAGTCACTTCTACAATTTATTTCAAGGATGTTCAAGGATTTTGCAAGCTGAAGGCCATATAAAATCCCGGCAATCTCCGCTTCAAGCACAGAAGCATTCCCAAGGAAACCAGTCACACCACTAATCCATCGGCCTGTACAATCTCTGATCACAGCGCCATACCCAGCACGTCCCCGCTCCTCCAGCCGAGACCCGTCCGAATGAAGAAACATGCCACTCCACGACCCCATATTCCAGCATATCATGCGAAGAGAAAGAGAGGGCACCTTGGGAGGCGGTAGTGCCAATATGAGCTCATTGGAGAGCTGTCCAACTCGTCTAACAATGGTCTGAATGGGAGCAGCAGTACCACGGAACACCCTAGCATTACGCTCTCGCCAAACGACCCACATACCAGCAATAAAGACACTCCCATAATAGCGATACATCCCCTGGAGCCAATATCGAATCTGTTCCCTTTCTAGAGTGTGAAGGTCCGAGGGAACATCCACATCCAGAGAACGCCAGACTATCACTGCCCAACGACAATAGAAGAGGCAGTGGAACCATCTTTCTTCCGTATCACCACAGACGACACATAAGGGGGAAGTAGCTAAATGTCGTCGAAACCGCAAGGCATTACACGGAAGGGCAGCCCAAGAGATCAACCATAAAAGTATACATATCTTCTCTGGCAAGTAGGATTTCCACAACCAATTCCACCCCCCAGAAGAGGATGAGTTGATTCCCAACAAATGCAAATATCCAGACTTAGCCGTAAACACACCATCAAGATTGTCTTGCCAACTCCAGCCATCAGCAACTAAAGGATGTAAGCATGGAGGGGGTTCACTAAAAATTTCCACCTGGACTGCCTGTGGGATAATAGAATTAACCCTTGATAAATCCCACCCGTTCACGCCAACAACATCAAGCACCCGGAGGTCAAGATCACATGTCTCTATGAAGGGAAGTTTTGGCCCTAGCAATTGCTTATGGCGCCAGGGGGTGAACCAAAGTGAGCTCTGACCATTCCCTAGCTTCAAGGAAAAACCCCCAGCAAGCAATAAAAATGCCTTACGAATACTCCTCCAAGTGTGTGAACCAGTTGACCGCAAGGTAGTGTTTGGAGACCAATCAAATTGATATTTTTGCTTAAACTCATGAACCCACAATTTATTTCGTCCCATAAATAAATCAGCCACCAGTTTCCCAAGGAGAGCTACATTCGACAATCTCGCCCGGCGCAGCCCCAGCCCCCCATGATTTTTAGGGACAGCCACACGATCCCACCCTACAAGGTTAATACCACGGCCTGTTCTATCCTTCCAAACCAGATTTTTAATTTTCTGATCAATACGACGACAAACAGTCTCCGGCATCCATCCTATTTGCATACTGTAGAGTGGAATGGAAGCAAGCACATGTCTGGCTAGAGTGATCCTTCCCGCTTTGTTGAGCAATCGCATTGCCCACCCAGAAATCCGCTGGTCCATACGCTCAAGAATAAAATCATAACTACTAGCAGCCACCCTCCCATGATGCATGGGGAAGCCTAAGTATTTATCTAAATGATTGGTGAAAGGAATCGATGTTGCATTATAAAACCAATCCTTCTCAAGTTGAGTCACAGCCGCTGAAGCGAAGGCTTTGGACTTCGCCAAATTAACCTTTAAACCTGACCATCCTGCGAATTGCTGAAGAGTGTTGGACAAGTGGTCGATGCTTTTCTCGTCTGCCATTGTGCATAATATGAGATCATCGGCAAATAAGAGGTGCGAGATGCCTCGACTGCCATGGGATAATTTAATAGGCAGCCAGTTTCCATTATCCACGTCACATTGAACCGCAACCGATAAACGCTCCATAACAATGTTGAAAAGGTATGGGGAGAGGGGGTCTCCTTGTCGTAATCCCCTTTCCGGTTTAAATCCATCAAGAGGCACACCATTCCATAGGATTGAAAATTCTGGAGAGGTGACTGAAGCCATAATGATCCGATGCAAGTTACTAGGAAGGGCCATTTGAAGGAGGCATTCATTCAAGAAGGACCAGCGTACATTGTCATACGCTTTCTCCAAGTCTATTTTCACAATAATTGCTTTAACCCTGCCAGCCGGACGAGATAGAACATAGATGAGCTCTTGCAGAAGAATAGCATTGTCTGTAGTGCCTCGGCCCGGGAGGAAGGCCGACTGAAGGGGAGAGATATAACGTTCCATAACAGGCCGAAGACGGTTGACAATCACCTTAGAGATAAATTTATACGCCACATTACATAGTGTTATTGGGCGAAACTGCCGGATACTAGTAGGAATGGTCACCTTAGGAATTAAACATATGAAAGCCTTTGTCAATGATGGTTCAAGGCAGCCAGATTTAAAGGCGTCACGCACCATACAGTAGATGTCCCCTCCCACATTTGTCCAGTATTTTTTGTAGAAGGCGGCTGGAAATCCATCCGGGCCGGGAGAGGCATATGGCCTAAACTGAGCAAGAGCGGACTGGACTTCCACCCTAGAAATTTCCGAGGCATCGGCATTTATTTCAAAATCGGCAATAGAGGGAAGTGATGGCATGGACGCAAGATCAGGCACATGAGCATCATCAGAAAATAAAGAGCAATAATAGCTGCGAACAGATTGCTGTAGAGAAACTTGATTAGTACACCAAGATCCATCATCAAGAAACAGTCCATGTATTTTGCTTCTGTGGTGGTGAAACTTGGCGTGTGCGTGAAAAAATTTGGTGTTGCGATCTCCCAGACGAACCCAATCTTCTCTAGCCCTCTGGTACCAAAAAAGTTCTTCCTGGAGTAAGAGATCATGATAATCACGCTGAAGTTTTTGTTCCAATAATATTAGGCGAGCGGAGTCCACAGTCACCAATGCACGCTCCAATCCCGCAAGCCTTCGCATGATTTTTTTCTTGCGGTTTCGAAGCCTCTTTACATAACTATGGCAGTGCTGCAAGGAAAGAATTTTAAGTTGTTCCAGCCTGTCAGAAAGGGACCCTGATCGAACCCCCCAAGTCTCAGATACAAGTTGTTGGTATATTGGTTGGTGACTCCAGATAGATTCCCACCGGAAAGGTTTGGTGGTGTGAGCATCAACAGGATTCCCACAGGACATTAAGAGAGGCGTGTGATCCGATCCCAATCGGGCTAAAATGTTAATATGCCCATTCGGGAAGAGGTTGAGCCATCCCAATGAAGCCAAGCCACGGTCCAAACGTTTCCGAATAATGTGATCATGACTTGATGGACGACACCACGTAAATAAACCCCCTTCAGTCCGGACTGGAAACAAGCCACATTCAGAAATACAATGTCGGAAGTCGTCAGCTCTATTTCGCAAAAAGACCCCCCCTTGAACCTCCGATGGTTCAAGGATTTCGTTCCAATCTCCAACAAGAAACCAGGGAGCAGTAATGCGCTGTTGTAACTGACGTAGGTATTCCCAATTGACCTTACGCTGATAATAGTTCGGAAAAGCATAAACAGCCGTACACTGCCATGAAACATTTCCATCACTGAGTTGCAAAGTGACTAAACGATCCGCCACCTCAAAAACATCACAGATAGGACCTGCCCCAGATTTTCTAAGTACCCAAACACCTCCCGCACGTCCAACTGCTTCTTGAATAAAAATAGGCAGAAAACCATGTCGCAAAAAGAAATTTCGAAGGCGATCAAAAGGGCCCTGTGGTTCAAACAAGAAAACAAGAGACGGCTTATGAAGTCTCAGAAAATCCGCAAGATAACGTCGTGCATCGGCGTTCATAATCCCCCGTGCATTCCATGAAAAAATAGAGAAGTCTGAAAAAGAGTTCATAAATTAGATGGTAATAAAAAGTGCATCATCAGCTTAAACCCGAGTCTGCTCATCAAGGCTGGCCCCATCCCCAGAAATGTCTGATGTCACCTCCTGAGGTCTTAGAGAGTCCGGAGGTACAGAAGATTGAGTATCCATTGCCTCTTCCTGAAGCCTTTGTGGTACCGGAGCCAGAACATCGTTAGCGGCTGTCGAAGTAGACGAAAATTTTGCCTGAAGGAGGTGAGTGGGATGCCCATCGCCTATACGAAAATCCATCTTTGACTCTGTTCGGACACGCTTAGCTCGTGACGGAGTAAGAGCCTTAGCAAGTGACTCGAATATCATACTATCAGTCCCCCCTGTGGAGAGGGGTTTAAGATCCACCTTTGGTTTGATTGAGGAAAGATCAAATATCTTTTTTGTTTGAACCGTAGTGGTTGGTCGCTCCTCCATATGATCCTTGACAGGGGCATCAAATTTCTTTTTCCTTGGCCGACGCCTCTTGACAAGCGTCCATTCGCCAATTCCCAAATTAGGAATGTGTAATTCATGCAAATCCTGGTCCTTTCCAGAATCTCCTTCAGTAGCAGCATCTGAGGGTTGCACATATTTGGAAGGAACATCAGGGATTTCTAAATCTGTCTTAGGAAAAGGGCCCACACCAGTGGTCGTCTCATCAGTCCCCGTAGAAGCTGTGGTAGTCGGAGAGGAGTCCATATTTTGAGGCACCAAAGGTGACTTACACTTATCCTGTAAATGGCCAAAGCATCCACACTTCATACAGACCATATGAAGACCTTCATAAGCGATGCGAATAATTTTTCCTTCAACATCCACCATTCCTAAAAGTGGTTTATCAAGATTTACTTCAACACAAACCCGTGCGTAACGTCCTCGGTTAACAGCTTGAGTGTTCCTGTCAACCTTAATCAGAGTCCCTATCGCCGAGGTAATAACATGAAGTGCTTGATCTTTATAAAAGGCATGCTTTAAACCAGGGAAGCGTACCCAAGTCTGAACAGTATTTACCTTAGAATTCTCTGCATCAAATTCCTCAGTCCAACGCATCACTGCAAGGCAGTGATCGAAAATCATCCAAGGACCATTTGTGAGAACCATTTCCCTATCGACAGGAAGTTCAAATTTCACCATGAAACAACCGTAGCCTACATCTAATAAATCAAATTGGCCAGTAAGTTTCCACATGCGAAGAAGTCTGTCTTTCAGTGCTAAGAAACCAACGGAGATCCCTAGTACCTTGATAACCAGTGTTTCCTTCCAAGGGGCGTATAAATCCTGCAACACCGAAGAAGCAAAACGTATCTTAGGGCAGTGATAGTTAGCGCCATTACGATCAACCGTGGCCAAATTGGTTGAAAGCAACTCCGGTCTAGAGGCCTTCAAAGAGGGTTCGGACTGTGCAGATGTTCCCTGAGCGGCGGCATCACGAAAGGATGGCCGATGAGCGGTGGCGGAGTCTGGGGATAGAGGCGGTGGAGTGGGGGGGGCAGAAGATTCGAGAGAAGCGTGGGGAATCATTCTTACTATTAGGTATTGCCATACCATTTTTATTTAGTTCTCCGGTTTTAAATATTTTCATAATGACATCTAACAATTTCATTCTTCTTAATAAATGCTTAATTCAATAACTAAAATTATAGAATTTCAATAAAAATGCAATTATTTCCACAATTCTTATGTTAGTTCTTCGGTTTGTAGATGTTCTGCCAGTGGCATCGAATAACATCATTCTTTTTAATTAAATATTTTAATACAAAAAATTCATGAGTTGCAATAAAAATATAATTTTTCATCCCGTGCATTGCGCTGATAGTAAGGACCGAAGCCTGCTCTTTCATAATAGTAAATGAAATAATTTGAATACGTTGGCGTTATGGTGCGGACATGAGGAGTCCGCACCGTGCGGATGGTGATCGCCACCGTTTATCAAGTTGATCATCCAACGGTTGAAATCATTTGTAGGTTAGTTTCGTAATTTTACTTTTTAGGTATTTAATTGGTTGAATTCGCAACATTAGCTATAGAATTCAGCGACATGGCATACACAACTCAGCGATGAAGCCAATCCAGATGCGGCATATGCAATTCAGCGACATTATTGTGTTCATCTTAGCGACGTTTTGAAGTTTATTGAGAATTTAAACGCATCTCAGCGATGAAGCCTCACAATTCAGCGACATGACCAATGCAATTCAGTGACGTGCCCTATGCAATTCAGCGACATGGCCTATGCAATTCAACGACATTATTGTATCCATTCATCGAAAAAATTGTATACATTTTAGCGACATAGTTCTATGCATTTTAGCGCATCTCAGCGACGGAGCATACATATTTCAGCGACGACATGGCATATGCAATTCAGCGACAAGGCCAACACAATTCAGCGATTTGATATAGTACTTCTTAGCGACATGCTATAGTATATTTCAGCGGCAATGCTTATCTCAGCGACATATTTTCGTGATTTTTGGTAAGTAAAGAAACGAGTATATATTTTTTTTAACAATTATACCCTTATTAATTTATGACCGTTCAATTGAAATCAATGGTCCACATTCACGTGCGGACATGTTACCGTAACCGCACCCATTTGAATATTTTTATTGCACGAAGCATTCTCCAATTAAAATATAGTTGAATTTGTATAATTATAATACATGCACAAATTACTAGGGGTGGGCAAAATATTCGAACCGATTTGTTGAACCGTTGAATCGAATCGAAATCGAACCGAATTTTCGGTTAACCGAGGACCCCGGAGCAAATACAAATATCATATTTCACTATTTTTCCGGTTCAAATACAAATACAAATACTTTAAATTTTTTTCCCGATTAACCGAACCGAACCAAATATATTTATTATATTTAAAAAATTATATATATTGTGTGTATTATAGATATTTGATGGTATATAATTATGAATAATATATATCACTATTTATTTAATTATTTAAATATATAATAAAATATATATTAAAATCTAAAGAGCTAATTATCATAATATGTCACCATAATAAGCCCATATTCATATTTTTTCTTGAAGAACACCCCATTACTAAAATATACCACTATGTTAAGATTCGTTGCATATAGTGAAGTATTTTGATAATATTAAAAAGTATCACTAGATTCGATAATACTAATATAGTGATGTATTTTGATAATACCACTACACTAAGATTTTTTTAATATACTAATATATTTTTAATTTTTAATAACACTGAAAGGAACTACCGAATTCGATAGTTGTATAATATTTTTATTGTATGTACTGTAATAACCTCAAAAATAAACCTACAAATGTTAAGAATTAAGAAATGAAGATTTGATTATGAAGTTTAATAAGCTTGGACGAAATATTCGAACCGAATCGCTTAACCGCTGAATCGAATCGAAACCGAACCCCCGGTTAACCGAGGGGTCCAGTTACAAATACAAATACTTCATCTAAGTATTTGTCCGGTTCAAATACAAATACAAATACTTGAAAAACTCAGGATAACCAAACCGTGCCCACCCCTACAAATTACATGTGGGCTAAGCCCATTTCTATTACTTCCTCCGTCTCAGTGTAATTGTTACACACCTTTCGACACGCATGCCGATGCACATTTTTAGCGGTTAATAACTTCAATTTTGTACAACGAAAAGTTATAAAAAGTTGATTGTCTAAAACTACAAAATTAGATGAATCTAACAAGATCTCACTTGACTATGTTTTTTCTTACATAACTATGATAAAAATTTGAATTAAAGTTAAACAGTGAATAGTATCAAAAAATGATTTGTAACAAAAGGAGTGAGACGGAGGAAGTATTATTCAACTTGTAGTATGTATTTGTTATTTCAGTCCATACGTCTATGTTGATTAAAAAAAAAAAAAAAGTGCCTTTTGCTGATGGTATGCTTTCCGGCCAGCTAACAGTCGCACTTTGGGCCATGCAAGTTGTTGTATTTGTTATTTCAGTCCATATATAGGTCTATCATGCTGATTATAACTACCTCCAATAGAGTGCAGAAGATTTTGGGTTGATACAAGTCTGGACTGGTGAAGTATTATTAAACAAACTTATCATGGCTCTGGATGGCCTATTGAACAAAGTTTGTTTGTAATGGCCAAAACTCATAATACAAACTTATCATGGCTCAAAAGTAGAACTGACTCCTTATAATGACCTAAAACTATTATTAACTTAAAATAAAATTTATGTATAATAAAATAAAAATTAATAATTAAATTAATGTAAAATATAAAAATAAAATGGAAAATATTGATGAATATTTAAAAATAGATAAATCAATAGAATTAAACTAATATTATGTAAATTAATTAAATCTAAGAATTAAATAAAAAGTAATTAAATAAATATTATAAATTTAAATAGATAAATTAATAAATATCTATTAAATAATGATAATCAATTTAGCTAGCTAGTTGATCGTTAATATAATTTTTTTAAAAAGGAATAAAGAATAATAAAGTTAAAAATAAAATAAAATATACGATGTTTTTAGCGAGCGAAAATTCCGATCATTAGTTCGATCGCAAGAGTAGTGACCGAACCCTCCACTTTCATAATGTTATACCTTAAATGAAATAATTTGAATTTTTTTATTACACGAAGCAGTGTCAAATAAGAATCAAGTTGAATTTGTGTAATTATAGAACATGCACAAATTACATGTGGGGCTAAGCCCGTTTCAATTATCATTCAACTTGTAGTACGAAGTATTTGTTATTTTAGTCCATACGTCTATGTTGAGAATAATTGCCATTTGCTGATGGTATGCTTTCCGGCCAGCTAAGAGGTCACATCGCACTTTGTGTCATGCAAGTTGTTGCATTTTTGTTATTTCAGTCCATAGGTCTATTATGCTGATTATAACCGCCTCCAATAGAGTGTAGAAGATTTTGGGTTGATACAACTCTACAAGTCTGGACTGGTGAAGTATTATTAAAATTTAATTTACGCTCAAACACTAATGGGGTATCATGTCGGAGGAGCAATACTGGATAATAGAAAATAAAAACTAATTGTAAAATCAGACGTCCGCGGGTGACAATGGTGGTCAAGCTAAGTGGATACGGAAAATAGAAAATGTTGGAAATAATAATGTAGAGAATTTTAAAATACAAAAGTATTAGATTAATATTTGAATTAGTTAAAGATTTGATTGTCGGTTGAAATTTGTTGAGATTTATTTGATGGTTAGATTTGTTTTATGCACCTATAAAATAGGGCATACTCTATGTAATTTGTAGAA
This sequence comes from Hygrophila difformis, assembly GCA_030278955.1. Lineage (NCBI taxonomy): Eukaryota > Viridiplantae > Streptophyta > Magnoliopsida > Lamiales > Acanthaceae > Hygrophila > Hygrophila difformis. Next base: position 73,939,958 of record JAOANR010000001.1, read on the forward strand.
GACATGATTTACTAAGAATAAAAATACTTTGAGTCCTCTTGTTCTCACGTTCATATTTTTTATTTTCCAACAGTGATATCAGAGCCACCGATCCTAAGGGCTTAGATGGAAGATGGTGATGATGAAGATGAGGGTGATATATTCATAGATCATCATCAACGAGATCATGGAAATCATGCAAAAGTGCTCCAATAGTGGGAGAGAAGTGCTCCTACACAAGGATGAGGACAGACGATGTCCTGGATTGTGAAGAGATGGTGCTTCACAAATTGAAGGTTGAAGAGATAGTGCTTCAACAAGTTGATGAGAAAGTGCATCAACAAGTTTCGTGAAAAACTAGATTGTTGGGAGAGAAAGTGCTTCAACAAGTTGATGAGAAAGTGCATCAACAAAATTTCGTGAAAAACAAGATGGTTGGAGAGAGAGTGCTTCAACAAGTTGATGAGAAATGCATCAACAAGGTTCACAAAGTTGCTGAAGAGAAGTGCCTCAGAGTTTGTTTGGTGAGAAGTGCATCAAGATAATCAAGATTTTTTGGAGAGAAGTGCTCCAACAAAATATGAATTATAATATTTTTAAAATCTCTACATTGAGGGGGAATTTGTTGGAAATAATAATGTAGAGAATTTTAAAATACAAAAGTATTAGATTAATATTTGAATTAGTTAAAGATTTGATTGTCGGTTGAAATTTGTTGAGATTTATTTGATGGTTAGATTTGTTTTATGCACCTATAAAATAGGGCATACTCTATGTAATTTGTAGAAGACAGATTGATCGAGAATAAAATTATTTTGAGTCTTCTCTGTTCTCCCATTCATATTTTTTATTTTTCTACCGAAAATAAAAATATTTCCACACCGTACCTACCCTATTCTAATGGATTAATTTTCATTTCAATTGCTTAAAAAATGCCATGTAACAACTTCCTTACACCTTTTTTACAACACAGCTAAATATCAGTGGAAACGGACATGCTACTCTTGCCATAAACGCAGCAGCTCGCCGAACCTTACGACTAGGGGCGGAGCTAGGATTAAGGAAGGGGGTGCAATTTCATTGGCGGATCTATTGGTCAAGGTAGGTCAATTGACCTACCATTCAAAAATAAAAATTAGTACAGTAATATTTAATAAGTTAAATTTAACCTAATTCATTTTAATGAAATAGATTTATTAGCTTTAATCCTTTCTATTATATGAAATAGATTATTAAATTTAGCTTCATTTCCAAATTTATTGTCAAGAGCTAGCTATTCTTCAAGGTTTTAATAGAAATTCACAATTTTGACATCATCATTCTAGATTTGCATTCGAGAGTTGTTCTCACTTGTAGGTTAAATTCTTTTAGTTTTGATTTGAGATGATAGATTCTGTACACTTTGAACTTGATTTTGAATTCTATTATTGTCTTCTTACTGTTGGGTTTTGATATATATAGTAGATTTTGAAGATATTGAGTGTTTTTTCAAAGGAGATAAAGGGAGGGATAGGGGGCAGGTGATAATCAAACCCCAACAATAAGGATGAAAGTCTGGAGACATGACCAATATGTTAAATTTTCATTCCCAATTATTATTATATCAAATTAAGTTAATTATAGTTCACCAAAAAAATTTAAGTTAATTAAACTAATTAGTAAAAATTGACCTACCAAACTTAAATTTCTGTATCCGCCAATGTGCAATTTTATCGAGCATTTTATTCTTCTGGGCATGAACTATTAGAAGTATAATAAAATAATATTTTAATTCATATTCTCTTAAGGACACAACATATATATCTATATATATAAAATATTCTAATTCATATTCTAGTTCTTAAGGGCACAACATATATATTATCTTTGTTAAACTAGACTAAGCTAACTAAATTCAAAGATTTAATTGTGTTTTAATTTTTTTTTTCTTCTAAAGTTGGCATCATTCAGCCTCAAAATTACCAACCTTCACCCAATCACCCAATCAACTATAGAAAGAAAAGGATAAAATGTGAATAATGATGAAAGTCAATTGGATGACAGGAAATGAGAATAAAGGAAATGATGTAACACCCCAAAAATTCAAATCCGATTTTTGCAATCATTACCGCCATACTAGCTACTCTAAACTAGTGGCCAACTGAATTACAACAACTAATACGAGGCTGGGTATAATCTATACTATTGCTCTAAGTTAGTGTCACCCAGAATAACATTTAGTTATCACTTGTTGCAAGTTTTTTATTAAAATTTTATTTGAATGAAAGTTTTTTCAAACAAAATAAAAGCCTTTTATTTAGCGAGCGAAAATTTCGATCATTAGTTTAATCGCAAGAGTAGTGACCGAACCCTCCACTTTCATAATGATATACCTTAAATGAAATAATTCGAATATTTTTATTACACGAAGCACGGAAGCAGTCTCAAATAAGAATCAAGTTGAATTTGTGTAATTATAGAACATGCACAAATTACATGTGGGGTCTAAGCCCATTTCAATTATCATTCAACTTGTAGTAGGAAGTATTTGTTATTTCAGTCCATACGTCTATTTTGATAATAAGTGCCTTTTGCTGATGGTTTGCTTTCCGGCCAGCTAAGAGGTCGCATCGCACTTTGTGTCATGCAAGTTGTTGTATTTTTGTTATTTCAGTCCATAGGTCTATTATGCTGATTATAACTGCCTCCAAGAATTTACGCGCTTGCAATTAACAAAGAAGGGAAAGATTGCGGAGTTCGTTAAGTGGATAGGACTCGTTTGGGAATGGAATATACAATTGAGGAGGCCATTATTCGATTGGGAAGCGGATGTTTGGAATAATTTGATGCTAATATTGAGAGGACATTGTTTACACTGGTTTCTGGCGGATAGGGTGATTTCGCCTAAGGAAATTAATGGGGACCAGTTAGATCCTGTTGGCAGCGTTTTGCTGATATTTCAGTCCATACGTCTATGTTGAGAATAATTGCCTTTTGCTGATGGTATGCTTTCCGGCCAGCTAAGAGGTCACATCGCACTTTGTGTCATGCAAGTTGTTGTATTTTTGTTGTTTCAGTCCATAGGTCTATTATGCTGATTATAACTGCCTCCAATAGAGTGTAGAAGATTTTGGGTTGATACAAGTCTGGACTGGTGAAGTATTATTAAAGATTTAATTTACGCTCAAACACTAATGGGGTATCATGTCGGAGGAGCAATACTGGGAAATAGAAAATAAAACTAATCGTAAAATCAGACGTCCGTGGGTGACAATGGTGGTCAAGCTAAGTGGATACGGAAAATAGAAAATAAAAATATTTCCACACCGTACGTACCCTATTCTAATGGATTAATTTTCATTTCAATTGCTTAACAAATGCCATGTAACACCTTCCTTACACCTGTTTTACAATATCAGTGGAAACGGACATGCTACACTTGCCATAATAAACGCAGCAGCTCGCCGAACCTTACGACTAGGGGCAGAGCTAGGACTATGGAAGGGGGTGCAATTTTATCGAGCATTTTATTCTTCTGGGCATGAACTATTAGAAGTATAATAAAATATTTTAATTCATATTCTCTTAAGGACACAACATATATATCTATATATATATATATATATATAATATTTTCTAATTCATATTCTATTTCTTAAGGGCACAACATATATATTATCTTTGTTAAACTAGACTAAGCTAACTAAATTCACAGAATTTAATTATGTTTTATTTTTTTTTTCTTCTAAAGTTGGCATCATTCAGCCTCAAAATTACCAATCTTCACCCAATCACCCAATCAACTATAGAAAGAGAAGGATAAAATGTGAATAATGATGAAAGTCAATTGCATGAAAGGAAATGAGAATAAAGGAAATGATGTAATGCCTCAAAAATTAAAATCTGATTTTTGCGAGCATTACCGCCATACTATCTACTCTAAGCTAGTGGCCAACTGACTTAGAGCAACTAATACGAGGCTGAGTATAATCTATAATATTGCTCTAAGTTAGTGTCACCCAGAATATTATTTAATTATCACTTGTTGCAAGTTTTTTATTAAAATTTTATTTGAAGGAAATTTTTTTCAAACAAAATAAAAGCCTTTTATTTATCCTATTTTCTGTTTTTTTATTTATTATCTTTACCAAACTGTAAGACAAAGCTGAAAGAAACGGGGTAAAGGGTTAGGCATTTAAGGATCGGGCCCTCCTTCCGGAGGCCGAGCCAAGGATCGTTTTTCAACACTCCTCGGAGGTTAGCGGGCAAACGGTGCTAAACCGGTCGGGTTCGTGGATCAAAGTGCCCCCAAACTTGACAACAAATGCGAAATTTGTTGTTTATATCATAAAATGCAATTTACAATTTAAAATGAATGAAGATAACAACGATTTCTACTAAAACCGTGCCCAAAGGGTGTACGGCTGCGATGATAGTTCTCTATCGGTAAGGGATGTTAACAAGCTAAATATAAGAGCTACGGGCTAAAGATAGCTAAAACTAGGAAAGCGGTAAAGGATGGAATAAAATTGACAGAATAACTTTGCAATTGTTGGGGGTTGTTTCTTTTTCTTCTTTGATTCTGGGGGTATTTATACAATTTCCGAATAATCATTTTCCAGCCGCCCGTAACTGTCAATCTATGATTCCTTTCCTCTTTTTTCGGCCGAAATGGCCTTCGCCTCCTTCCTTGATTTCTGCTGGACTATTTTTGTTCCGGACTTACTCCAAATCAGTTTTCTTGTCGTCCCAAGTGAAATTCATTTCCCATCTGGGCCTCTATGCTTTAATTGAACTCCATACCTCTCAAATCTCTTTTCGACCATGCATGGCCCAATCATATATTTTAAGCTCCAACAATGGTATGGCTCTGACAGTTTAAGTAAAACTTTCGAGTTCGAGTTTTTAATTTGTGTATGCAGTTTAAGTAAAGGTTTCGAGTTCGAGTTTTTGTGTATGCGGAATTCTACTTGGGAGAGACAACCCTTACATGCTTATAACTAGATCCTCGAGGGATTAGTCTTTGCCTCAATGAGACCTGGGGACACCCGGTATAAGTCAAAAAAAAAAAGTTTCATTTGGGAATAAAATTTTGGTTTCTTTAATTTTCTTAATTCATTCTATACGTACATTATTTTAATTAATGCATATCTCCTACTAATTAACGTAAATACTCATTTCATTCTTATTTAGTAGTCCTTTTAAAAATAAAACAATATTACACAATTATTGTCATTTTAGATATTTATATTATATTTTTCCAATATTTCCCTTTACCTCACATATATATTTCTAAATATGTGATATAAACAACATGCATGGATCGTCTATTGAGGACTTCCACACCGTGTGGGCAATCCCTCCTGATTTCGTATGTGGGCATTAGTGGCGGATTCTTCCGGCGTGTGGTTCCCTGTTTCCGATGATGACCCTTTTGCTAGTTTTTTCCTTTTTCCTTTAATTCCCTTTTCTTTTTATTTTTCTCTTTTTTTACTTGTTATCTTGCTCCGGCTTCTAAAAAAATGAAAATTTAAAATTAAATTTAAAATAAAATGGAAGTTGTTTAGTAAATACACATAAGATAAGAAAGGGAAATAAAAATAATTAAATAAAATAATAAAATAATATTATTAAAAAATTATTAATCAAGATCATTAATTAAATTAATAAAAACTAAATAAATAAAACTAATTAAATAAAATAAAAGGGTTAATATTTAAAAAGGGCCATCAAAAGGGGGATATTCCACTTTTACGCCACTAAAAGTTGCAATTATGAGCTGTCATTCAACTAAATAAAATGAAGATTTAAGGTTTGGGGTCAAAATATAATTAGGCAAAAGTTGTATGGTCAATTATATTTCAAAAAGTCTGGTTGGCCTATTGAACGAAGTTTGTTTGTATTGGCCAAAACTCATAATACAAACTTTCATGGCTCAAAAGTGGAACTGACTCCTTAATTATAATAGCCTAAAGTTATTATTAACATAAAATAAAATTCATGTATAATAAATTAAAAATTAATAATTAAATTAGTGTAAAATATAAAAATAAAATGGAAATAATATTGATGAATATTTAAAAATAGATAAATCAATAGAATTCAACTTATATTATGTAAATTAATTAAATCTAAGAATTAAATAAAAAGTAATTAAATAAATATTATAAATTTAATTAGATAAATTAATAAATATCTTTAAATAAAGACAATCAATTTAGCTAGCTAGTTGATCGTTAATATAATTTTTTTAAAAAGGAATAAAAAATAATAAAGTTTAAAAGAAAATAAAATATAAGATGTTTAGCGAGCGAAAATTTCGATCATTAGTTCGATCATCAGAGTAGTGACCGAACCCTCCACTTTCATAATTTTTTTTTGAGAAGAAAAGGTGTTTATTCCCATATAATAGGCCCATAACCTGGTCCAGAGATACAATATCCAAGCTACAAGTTTCCATCATACAATTAATAGCATTTGTGGACTGCATTCTCACCTCAAGCAACCGACAATTGACTCATTCGACTACGACAGCTGAACCCTGTTAGAAATGGACGGAGGCAGCGATACAGAAACGTCGAGTCGAGATAGGATCTCTTCCCGCAAGACGTTTATGCCCCGGTAGTGCTCCGGCAATGGCAGAACGTCCCCAACGGTAAAACGACGAAACGCCTCGACGTAGCAGCACCGCAAACGTCGACGGCAGCGAACAAAAACAAAGAGCTGAGGGAATCGGGAGAAGAGGATGTGTGCAGCAGAAAAGGATGCAGATGAGAGTGTGATTCCTAAGCCTGACCCTGCTGCCATTTATAGGCGTTGGACGAGTCGAAACCGCCGGCAGCCATTGATGGGGCGGTTTCAGCTGGATTTTCAACAGCTGAATTCAAATGGTTTCAACAACTCGTGACGGGTGTTGAAATCAGAGTGGGCTTCAACGACTGGGCTTGGCGCATGGGCTTGACAAATAAACTTTGTCTAAAAAATTAGACAGGCCCAAAGCCCACCCAAAGCCCAATTACCAAGATCCAAGTCCAAGGGCACGGGCACGGGCGCGGGCGACGGCGACGGCGACGGCGACGGCGCGGCGCGGCGCGGCGCGGCTCGGCTCGGCTCGGGACGGGACGGGACGGGACGGGCGCGCGCGTGTGGGCTTCCCCCACACTTGATCAATCTGTATTAGTTTAATTGTTTCTAACATGCAGAACAATATAAACTAATTCAACTCCCACTGCTTAAGCGATGTGGGACGCGCCACTTTTACCTACCCTTTAACAACCATTTAAACACAAGCTTTTCAACTAACCGCATTCAATGACCCATTTCGACCACTTATTTCTCACTCACCCGACAACGGTTTTGAGAAAATAAATGCACTACGACAATCTACGCGAAACGTAGAATTCGTATACGCTATTTAATTAATCCAAATTAAATATCGTCATTACGCAAAAAGGAGCTCAAAACCCCTTTTTTCCAACAATCCCCCACATGAGTGGAAATAACAGCAGCAGTGAATGCAATGCAGATGCAAATGCCCCGACTCCTTCTTAAAGAAAGGTTACTGCACGGGTTTAAGTAGTTTTTGGCTTTGAACTTAAACCATATCAATATTATCGAGTATACAGGCGGCGTAGTGATTTTACTCTTGAACTATCCCCCACAACGTATACTAGTCCAATAATAAAGAATCAGTAACTTTTCAGACTCTTTGTCCGTTCTCACGTTTGGTTCCATTCCAGGCCATGGAAACCCCCTTTGGATTCATAAGTCTCTACTGAAGCGGCCACACTTCTACTTATATAGGTGATTCAACCAAGTATCATGTCATACTTATATGAACACACAGTTCCAGAATCATTAAGAGTCATTAAACTCAACCTCTACCACAGACAGGCATCAAACACTTCATCATTGCTTCTGAGGGAAAGGATGAAGATTATTCTTCAAAAGTGTTTTCACATTTGAAATCATACATCTTAGTTGTCCCTTTGAACCAAGTTTGTGGGATCTCCACGCATCATGGTTGGGTTACCAATGTAATCATTCTTTAGGTGCGGGTTTTAATCCCATTCCCTCTCGCAATTTGCAAAATTGATCTCTGTTGATAGCTTTTGTTAACGGATCCGCTAGGTTATCTCCAGACTTCACATAAGTTAGAGAAATCACCCCACTAGAGATCAATTGCTTAACGGTATGATGTCGACGATGGATATGTCTCGACTTACCATTATACATCTCATTTTGTGCCCTGCCAATAGCTGCTTGACTATCACAGTGTATCATTACTGTTGGCACAGGTTTCTTCCAACATGGAATTTCCTCGAGGAAATTTCGAAGCCATTCGGCTTCTTCACCAGCTTTATCTAAAGCTATGAATTCAGATTCCATGGTGGATCGGGCTATACACGTTTGTTTTTGTGACTTCCAAGACACAACCCCTCCCGCAATCATGAATACATAACCACTTGTGGATAATGAATCACTTTTCTCTGATATCCAATCGGCATCAGAGTACCCTTCAAGAACAGGAGGATATCTCGTGTAATGTAACCCCAACTCTTGAGTATATTTCAGATATCTCAAGACTCTCATAATAGCCTTCCAATGCTCACGACTTGGATTGCTAGTATATCTACTCAGTTTGTTAACCGAATATGCAAGATCCGGGCGAGTACAGTTAGTCAAGTACATTAGACTACCAATGATTCTTGCATACTCTTCTTGAGCAACAGGTTCACCCCTGTTTACTTTCAACTTTTCACTGGGATCCATAGGCGTCTTTGCCGGACGACTATCATAAGCGTTGAATTTACTTAACACTTTCTCAATGTAATGAGACTGAGAAAGAACAATCCCTTCGGGATGTCTTATGATTTTGATCCCTAATATGACATCGGCTACACCCATGTCTTTCATGTCAAAATTCCTTTTTAACATGTTCTTGGTCTGATTAATCATATTCAAGTCACTGCCCATGATCAACATGTCATCTACATACAAGCAAACTATAACAAATTTGTCTGTTATTCCCTTGTAGTAAACGCATTTATCACATTCATTATACTTGAACCCGTTTGACAACATCACATTATCAAACTTCAAGTGCCACTGCTTAGGCGCTTGTTTCAGACCATACAGAGATTTAACCAGTTTGCAGACTTTATGCTCTTGTCCTTGAACAACAAAGCCTTCTGGTTGATTCATATAAATCTCTTCATCTAGATCACCATTTAAGAATGCAGTCTTAACATCCATTTGATGTATCTCAAGATTGTAAAGTGCAGCAATCGAGAGAAACACTCGAATGGAGGTGATTCTAGACACCGGAGAATAAGTATCGAAATAATTATCTCCTTCCTTTTGTCTAAAGCCCTGAACTACAAGGCGAGCCTTGTATTTATCGATTGATCCATCGGCTTTATACTTTCTTTTAAGGACCCAACGACATCCTAAGGGTTTACAACCTTTCGGTAGATCAGTAAGAACCCAAGTGCGATTCTGCATAATGGATTCTAACTCACTGTTTATGGCTTCTTGCCATAACGCAGCATCTGGTCGAGCCAGAGCTTCACTCACAGTTCTTGGCTCATTATCTAACATAAAAGTGACGAAATCTGGACCAAAAGTTTTAGCCACTTTCGCCCTTTGGCTACGACGAAGTTCAACTGGTTCAGGAGAAACACTTCCCTTGTCAGTTTGCTTCGGCTGATCAGAACTCGTAGCTTCATCAAACGTTCTTTTATTTGAACATTCCACTCTATCCTTGTAAGGATATATGTCTTCAAAAAACACGGCGTTTCTTGATTCAATTATCGTTCCTTCACTTATACCAGATATTTCTGACTTATGTACCAGGAAACGATACGCGCTACTGTTGAGGGCATACCCTATAAAGATACAATCAACTGTTTTAGGGCCGATTGTAACTTGTTTAGGCGGTGGCACCTCAACTTTCGCCAAACACCCCCACACTTTGAGGTATTTGAAAGAAGGTTTTCTACCTTTCCATAACTCGTAAGGTGTTACTTCCTTACCTTTGTGAGGTATTTTATTTAAATTATAATTAGCTGTTAAAACAGCTTCCCCCCACAAGTTCTGGGGTAACCCTGAACTAATCAACAAGGCATTCATCATATCCTTTAGCGTACGGTTCTTTCGTTCCGCAACACCATTGGACTGTGGTGAATATGGCGCTGTAGTTTGATGAATTATTCCAGATTCGGCACACAATTCAGCAAATGGAGCAACATATTCTCCTCCTCGATCACTCCGAATAACCTTAATTCGGCTATTCAATTGAGTTTCAGCCTCAAGCTTGAAGTTTTTAAAAGCTTCAATAGCTTCATCTTTGCTTCTCAACAGATAAAGATAGCAATAACGAGTGCTATCATCAATAAAAGTAATAAAATACTTTTTACCACCCCGAGTTTGCAAAGATCTAAAATCACATACATCAGTATGAATTAAATCCAGGGGTTTAGTATTTCTTTCAACACTTGGAAATGGAGGTTTTGTCATTTTCGCTTCAACACAAATTTCACATTTGTTTTTATCGTTGAATTCCATTTCCTTTAGTAAATTTAAATTTACCAATCTCTTTATAGCATTTTTATTTGCATGTCCAAGTCTACAATGCCATAAATTAAAACACTCAAGCAAGTAAGAAGAACCTTCAATTTTATTACCAGAAGCTTGCTCAACAACTTGGCGTTTAGCCATTACATTAAACTTGAAAAGACCATTGGTGAGATATCCTCTACCAAGGAATTTTCCAAACTTAGTCATGATAAACTTATCAGACTCAAAAACAAGTTTGAAACCACTACTAACTAGCAGCGAACCAGAAACCAAATTCTTCCGGATATCAGGGACATGCAGCACATCCTTCAGAGTCAAGTTTTTGCCACTAGTCAGTCTCAGTATCACATTTCCAACGCCAACCACATCAGATGATGCTTGGTTTCCCATGTGCAACTTTCTGCCTTCAACAGTCCGGTATGAAGTAAAGAACTCCCTGTTGGCAGCCACATGACACGAAGCCCCGGTATCAACAAACCAACCTTTAGCATCATCAATATGCAATACTGCTTCAGACACCACTGCACAAAGGTTGTCTTCCCAACCTTCAGGTTCAGCCTGTACCATATGAGAGGCAGGCTTAGCAGGCTTCTTATTCTTCGGCTTTGGGCACTGATTGGCAAAGTGCCCAACCTTGCCACAGTTGTAGCAATTCCCGGAGAACTTCTTCCTCTTTTGGCCATCGGCAACTGCTTTTCCTTTGCCCGCAGCGGTCGGCTGCTTGCGTTTACCGGTTTCAGTCAAGTTCGCCTTAGCCTCCATGGAATGGCTCTTTGACACGGCCTTGCGGTTATCCTCCTCGATTCTAATCCGTGTAACAAGATCTTCAAGGGACATTTCTTTTTGCTTGTGCATCAAGTAATTCTTGAAGTCTTTCCACGAAGGAGGCAGCTTCTCGATCACAACCGCAGCGTTAAACGCATCGGGCAATTGCATTCCCTCAGCGTGAACGCTATGTATCAGTAATTGAAACTCTTGAACTTGTTCAACCACTGAACGCCCGTCAACCATCTGAAAACCCAGATATTTGGAAACGGCATGCTTTTTAGTACCAGCATCCTCCGTTTTGTACTTCCGTTCCAACTGAATCCACAGTTCCTTTGCACCTTTTACAGCAGAGTACACAGCGTACAAAGGATCCGTGAGAGCACTCAGAATGAAGTTCTTACACATGAAATCACCGTGAACCCATTGTTCTTTGGCGAAGAGCTTCTGAGGATCGGTCTCCATCTCAGACACGGACGGCCGGCTGCTCCTCAAAAACCCGGCCAAACCAAGAGTGGTCAGATAGAACAGCATCTTCTGTTGCCACGTCTTGAAATCACGCCCGTCAAACTTTGACGGCTTCTCGGCCACTCCAAATGACCTAGGCAGCGCCATAGGGACAGAACCCGTTGACGGCCCAACGCCCGGCACGAAGGCCGGCTCCGACTGAACATAAGTTGGCAAACTAGTGTTCAGCGGCCCAACGCCCGGTTGCAAACCGGTGTTCATATTATTAAGTCCTGCGGGTGTAACCCCGACTGTTTGTCCAGAAAATGGCAAAGACGCCCCAACGGAAGCGTTGGGCTGGAACGAAACAGTTCCAAAAGAGTGTCCAGAAACAAAGTTTGGGTCAGGAAGGCCGCCGTGGGATCAATCAAGTATTGATCGATAGAGGCGTTTGGGTCTGCCGTCGGCAGCGGCAACGGCAGCGGCAGCGTCACGGGTGGAGGAAGGACAGTGGCAGTGGTCAGCACTGACGGCACCCTGCGGTTGGGGTAACGGCAGTGAACGCCTGGACAGACCCAGGCATGGGAACGGAGGCGGCGGCAGCAGTGACGGATGAGACGTCAGCGGAGGCGGTGGCGGCAGCAGTGGAACCGTCCATAATAAACGTCTTGCGCTTGTTAGAAATGGACGGAGGCAGCGATACAGAAACGTCGAGTCGAGATAGGATCTCTTCCCGCAAGACGTTTATGCCCCGGTAGTGCTCCGGCAATGGCAGAACGTCCCCAAAGGTAAAACGACGAAACGCCTCGACGTAGCAGCACCGCAAACGTCGACGGCAGCGAACAAAAACAAAGAGCTGAGGGAATCGGGAGAAGAGGATGTGTGCAGCAGAAAAGGATGCAGATGAGAGTGTGATTCCTAAGCCTGACCCTGCTGCCATTTATAGGCGTTGGACGAGTCGAAACCGCCGGCAGCCATTGATGGGGCGGTTTCAGCTGGATTTTCAACAGCTGAATTCAAATGGTTTCAACAACTCGTGACGGGTGTTGAAATCAGAGTGGGCTTGGCGCATGGGCTTGACAAATAAACTTTGTCTAAAAAATTAGACAGGCCCAAAGCCCAATTACCAAGATCCAAGTCCAAGTCCAAGTCCACGGGCACGGGCGCGGGCGACGGCGCGGCGCGGCTCGGCTCGGCTCGGGACGGGCGCGCGCGTGTGGGCTTCCCCCACACTTGATCAATCTGTATTAGTTTAATTGTTTCTAACATGCAGAACAATATAAACTAATTCAACTCCCACTGCTTAAGCGATGTGGGACGCGTCACTTTTACCTACCCTTTAACAACCATTTAAACACAAGCTTTTCAACTAACCGCATTCAATGACCCATTTCGACCACTTATTTCTCACTCACCCGACAACGGTTTTGAGAAAATAAATGCACTACGACAATCTACGCGAAACGTAGAATTCGTATACGCTATTTAATTAATCCAAATTAAATATCGTCATTACGCAAAAAGGAGCTCAAAACCCCTTTTTTTCCAACAAACCCAACAATCGAAATGAAATCCATTCCAATAGCCCAATATTGTGTATCTCTCGGCTACGACCTCTCTCCAGCCCCGTACTCCAACTCATCATGGTAGAAAATTTTCTTGTGTAGGATTTCCGCATTAGACAAAGGGCTTAAGTGATCAATTTATAGCAAGGAATTTATGAACACCAAGCCAAGCCATGCAACTGAATTACTTTTAAACTGCCAACTCATCCACGCCATCAACATCGTTCACATCGTTCACGAGACCAACAGCAGTATCCTAAGTGTCGATAAGTGCTCCCAAGCGGTGGAGTCTAAGTGACAACCACAAGCTTACTTCACAAACATTCTCCCAAGCAAGAGTATTCAAGATCAAAGTATTGATTTAAAGGGACTGAATGTGGGTAGAAACGGGGCTGCCCAGGGCTGCCGAGGGGTAGAAAAGGTTATGGAGGCTTAAAGGGGACATGCACAAATTATTCGAATAATGATATACCTTAAATGAAATAATTCGAATATTTATGTAATTTGTGTAATTATAGAACATGCACAAATTACATGTGGGGCTAAGCCCGTTTCAATTATCATTCAACTTGTAGTACGAAGTATTTGTTATTTTAGTCCATACGTCTATGTTGAGAATAATTGCCATTTGCTGATGGTATGCTTTCCGGCCAGCTAAGAGGTCACATCGCACTTTGTGTCATGCAAGTTGTTGCATTTTTGTTATTTCAGTCCATAGGTCTATTATGCTGATTATAACCGCCTCCAATAGAGTGTAGAAGATTTTGGGTTGATACAACTCTACAAGTCTGGACTGGTGAAGTATTATTAAAATTTAATTTACGCTCAAACACTAATGGGGTATCATGTCGGAGGAGCAATACTGGATAATAGAAAATAAAAACTAATTGTAAAATCAGACGTCCGCGGGTGACAATGGTGGTCAAGCTAAGAGGATACGGAAGATAGAAAATAAATATATTTCCACACCGTACCCTATTCTATTGGATTAATACGAATTTATATATTTATTTATTTTTTTCTTCGAATTTGGTTCTTTGGCTTGTGTTCCATCTTACGGACCCGTGTTACATCGAATAGACACAACCGACCGAACCCATTGCTATCTTTCTCAAATTTTCATCAAGTGTGGGATTTCAATTCTTTTTCCCATCTTTTTAATTGCTGCTTCTTTTCTTTTCTTTTTCTCTTGTTTTTTTTTGGATTTTTCTAACACAAATACAGTTAAGATTGCATATTTTTGTATTTTTCAATACCAACTTATTATTTTTACAAACTTGCATATTTTTGTCAAATTCAACTGCAATCTTATTTAAATAACACCGGAATACGATCAAATTCCCATATTTAGAGACGGAAATAGATTTAAAATTATGGTGAATTTTGGCCATTATCAACATCCTCACATTTAATACTGATCGTCTCGAGCAGTCATTGTTTCTAAGAACATAGACTCTGCAGCATATTCAATCTATTTTCGTGACTTCAAAAATTTCATTTTTTTTATATTGGGATAAGATAATAAAAGACTACAAGTATTAAACTTTCTTGATTGCAGTGTTTAATAAAATGATACTTCTCACTTAATCAAGCATATAAATCAGTCATTATTGTTAATTCTTCATGAATATCATGTTTAGAAATAATTATTGATTCAATTCTAGAATTTAAGCATGACATGAACATAAATTAAAAGTAGAGCCTCACATATAGTAGAAATGGAAATTTCACTCACTCTAAAAAATGGATTTTATCATTGAACACGCATAATCAAAATTAATTAAATTATCCCATAAGCTTGCAATCGGACCAACTCGCCACCGGCTCATTTCTTAAATCGAGATCCCGAGGTCTTATTCAAGGATTATAACGGGGCATACGGTTGTAACATTAGGTATGGAAGGAAATTTATTGGGCTACGAAGTGGCAAGAATTTATTTCTATCATAATTTTGCATTATTTATTAAATTTTAATTTATGATCACCATTTCCATTTTTTTTTTTGATTGCATGAGATTAGACTATGTCTAATTTCCTTTGTCATTTGCAATTTATTGTTGTTGAAATGAATTCAACACCTCTCTCTCTCTCTCTCTCTCTCTCTCTCTCTCTCTCTCTCTCTCTCTCTCTCTCTCTCTCTCTCTCTCTCTCTCTCTCTCTCTCTCTCTCTGAATACCGATTTGATGAGTTTGATGATCATAGAGAATAATGCTTGATAAAATTTATTCTTGCACACAGGGGTTTGGTTTTCTTGGTCTTTTTGTAGGGCTGGGAATAATATAGAGGGCTTCAAAGAAAAATTAAGCTTAAAGGCTCAAATTGGTTAATCCTAAAGGGAAAATATTTTTGAGTTTGGAATTCAAATGAAGGCCAAAAATTTTGGTTTCTAAGTGTCTGGATCATATACTCGAATTTAGAATATGGCATAGTATCTTGAATGGGTCCCAATCGCAAGTTTTTTAATTAAAATAATTTTCACGCTTCAAAGAAAGAATGAGTAAAAGTGACTCATGGCTTAAATATCACATGGTGTGGTTGATTCATGTCATACAATATTCTTATATTTAATCTTTGAAAAATTCTTACAATTTATTTGTAACACCCCGATTTAATTAATACATAATTAATTTAATTAATTGTGGTTAATTAACAAAGGATTCACTATATGAATATTTTGTATGTATGATTTTTATGAAGTCGAAGATTAAATGGGTTCAAACCCACAAGAGAATAAGAGTCAAGTGCTCAAATGGGTGAGATGTGGTCAGGACAAGTGAACCAACCCACTCCCGAACGCGACCCGCACCTTATGAACCGACCCGAATCCATTTTGACTCTTAAAAATTTGAAATTTGGGTGGAAAGACCAATTTCACTCCTCCCCTTCTCCTCATTCCCGTCACCCCTCTTGGCCCTAGTTAGGGTTCTTCAAGATCTTGCCCATTTGGTGATTTTAGTGCAAAATCAAGAGGGGAACTTGATATACTACTTGAGGTCAATGATTTTCTTCACGTAATCCTTGTTTCCATGGTTTGAGAAGTGGTTTTTGGTGAGGGTAATGTTGGTGACGGGATTTGGGTGTTTTGGTTAGGTTTTTTAGATTGGCTTGGAATGGTGTTGTGAATCCTTCGTTGGGGTTAGAATTCTCGAATTGGAAGCTTAGGTAAGCTCCTTGGCTGAAATTTGGTTGAGCATTTTGTTGATTGAGCTCAAGAGACCGTGCATGTTTGATTCTTGATTGTTTTGGTGATTTTTATGTTGGATTTTGGTAATATGGCTCATTGTTGGTGCTTGGAAGCGTGGGGAGCTGTTAATTGAAGTTATTGGAGTACCAAAATACAAGACAAGAGTAGGATTTAGCTCAAAGTAGGGGAAGATTGGAAGAAAGTAGTGCAAATCGAGATCTTGCCTCTGTTGAAGCTTCAGAGGCGCCGCAATGCCTTGGCGGCGCCCAAAAGAGGCTCGGAGCGCCACTTCGGTGCCCCGGACACAGAGCCTGCAGAACAGGCGCCACATTGCCTGTGTGGCGCCTGGAAACAGGTTCAGGCGCCATCATCTTTGTGCCCGATTTGCTGTTTTCTTCCGTTTTTCGTTTCCTTTCGTATTTTCTCATTTCTCACTCGTTTCTAGGTCTCGGAAAATGCTTAAAACTGATTTAGGATATGTAAGTGCCTATCATGAGTATTGATTAAACTTAGAAGATTCACCGAGCCTTAGTTTAGGATGGAATCTTGCGTTGCTTCTATCACTATGGTTGTGAGTCGAGTGTCATTATGACGGACGTGGCACCCCCTGGAATATGTCTAACATACGAGGATGTGGTAAGCCGATATCTGGGGGTTGGCAACCCAAATATTGAGTTATGCTTTCGAGCATACTAATTATCCTAGCTATGTTTTCGACGTCGGTATCCGACTGGGCATAGTTAGGATATTATCCTGGGCATGATGGCTTTCGAGAGCGAGATGCTCTGGGCTGTGATTATGATTTGTATTGATTATGCTTTCGAGGATATTAAATATCCTAACTATGTTTTCAACGTCGGTATCCGACTGGGCATAGTTAGTATCTATCCTGGGCATGTTGGCTTTCGAAAGCGAAATGCTCTGGGCTAGTACCCGCCATGACCGTAAGCCACTTATTTCAGCTGTTAGTTCCGCGGCGGGGGCACTGTGGGTATCTCTTCTGACCATTAGGGGAGTGGACCCTATTTGGAGAGGAATACCAACCATGGTACTTAGGTTGCGCGCTAGGCATACTTCTGTGCTGCATTTAGGGTAGATAGACAATTTAGGTCATAACGTTTCATCTCATCATCCATCATTCATCTTATAATTGTTTTGCAGTGTATGACGTGGTTGAAGCACCGGTATGGGACGGTGTGATGTTTATTTAATTGTTTAATTATGCTATTTTATAACTATTAATTAACCTCTAAAATCTTGTTCCCTGTTTCACAGCTTCTCCTACTCTTGCTCAGTACTTTATGAGACAGTGAGTTTAGTAATTGAAGTATTTAATTATTTCCTAAAAAGGAAATGTGACAATTGTTATGGGACGGACTAAAAGGGAAAGTGAGACAGAATTAGTGGGACTGAGGGAGTATATTCTTATAGTAATTTATCAATAGTGAATACTTAATTATTAGTTGTAATAATAATAATAATAATAATAATAATAATAATAATAATAATAATTGTAATAAATTATTAATAAATTAATAATATTATTATTATAATAATTAATTACTATTAGTAATTAACTATTATCTATATATATATAAAAATAATATAGTCAAGTTTCCCCCCACTTCCCCACCCCCTTTTTTCAACAATCACATTTTATTCATCCAACAATGTTTAATCCTAAAATTTTAATATTCTATATTGAAATATCCATAAATATTTATTAATATCCAATATTAATTAATATACGTTTAATATAATTTTTTTTTATCAATATTCATTAATATATGTACAAATAATATCTAAGATTTGAAAATATAAAATTCATTCGGATAAAGACCACATATATATATATTATATTATATATTTATATCTATAAATTCTTTAATATATCAATTATCTATTATCTATTATCAATATATATATATATAAACAAATCTATCTATCTATATCTATATATATATAAATAAAATAGTCAAGTTTCCCCCCACTAGTCACTCCATATTTATGTGAACAATGTTCTAAGATTATTAACATTATTTTTTGGGAAGCTGACGCCAAATAACAAATTGAAAAGAAAATAAAGGGAAAAAAGAGCAACAAAAAGAGGTGTCCAAAAAGCAGAAAAAAAAATGAGCTACACTTAGGCTCTTGGGAACCATACCCCAGTAGAATCCGCCGCTAACACCCTGTGCGTGAAGTCTGGGGGAATGTCCAAGTAGTGTAGAATTCTTCTAAAGATGCACCACATTTTGCTAGACAATCCGCGACCATTTTACCCTCGCAAACTACATGATGAACTGAACATCGGTCAAAGACGTCTCGCCAGGTGCGGGAGGCAGGCCATTGGTCAAGTAGTCCAGTAGCATTATTAGGTTAATATATAAAAATAAATTAACATATAAAATATAAAATGGAGTTAAAATCATATTTAGGAAATTATAAATTTAAAAATGTAAAATCAAATATATTACATAATTCGTATCAGGCAAAAATCTATTAATATAAATTAAATAATGTAAAATCAAATTGATTATGGGCTACGAGGATGTTTGGATGTGCGTTTTAAAAAGTGTTGCAGCATTTAGAAGACGGATAATCAGATAATTGCTGTAACAAAATATGCTGTAGAAAATTAAGTGTTTGGATGAGCTTATGTTGTTTCAAATCGCAATAATTAGATAATCATTAAAAAGTGTTTGGCTTAGCATTTTTCATTACCTCAAAATGCAACAATATGGTAAAATCTATTTTTGGATAAACACAATTTTCTTGCAGCACCAAAATGGAGCTGCAAAAAAATAGCGTTTTCATTCCCTCAAAACGCAAATAATAGATTATTGGAAGTTAGTATACAAACAGAATTAACTGATTATTTGCGTTTTGCAAACATAATAATCAGATAATCCAGCTCAAAACGCACAAACAAACACCCGCTAAATCAATAAAGTAACAATATTAGGAAAATAACTTAATTGACAAAGTTGCTAAACCACTTTTTTCACATTTTTTTCTCAATAATGTGGTCAGAAAATTAGTATGAACCAAATTTTTTGAAGAAGTCATTGAAGGCCTGGAAATGGTGGTGGGAGCTAATGCCACATAATTACAAAGGGAACAAAGGGAAGGAATAAGGGGCCGGATGGGGATTCGAATCATAGGTTGGGAGTTGGGGGAGTTACTACTTGATTAAGTCTCCAACTCCCGCATGAACCAAATTTTATGTAATACGTACAATATTTGAATTTTTAAAATCTTATGTTATTTTAAAATATATATATAAATTTTACTTACCGCGCATTGCGCGGACGGGTATGCTAGTTACTATTAATAATAGATAATTAAAACTAAATTAGTAATATTTATTAATAATAATAATATTAGTATTATTTTTATTATTAAATACTATTATAACAATTATTGATAATAATAATAATTCTAAATAAATAATTATTAATTTATTATTATTATTATTATTATTATTATTATTATCATTATTACAATAATATTAATTGAAATAAAAATATAGATAAGATCAGATCAAACCAGACCATAAATATTTAGACCAGACTAGTCTTATAAAATCAGAGCAGATTTTATAAAATTCAGATAAGAACAAATAATTTCATGCCTAGAGAACAATGCCTTAATTAGGCCACTTCGGGTCAGATCGATTAAACTCACGAACCCATTACTGACTAACCAATACCTCCCTATTTTATAAAAGTTGATTCCATTTTGTATTTTTCATATGGTAATCAATGATTACTGATTCATAATTAATAGAAAAATAAATTGTTTTAAATTGAAAATTTTTGGTAGGCCTAATGAATAATTACATACTATATACAGATAATGAAATTAAAGCTAAAATCAAAGGTTGTCCATATATATAAGGAAGTGTGTATTGGCTCCAATTTGTCCAAGAAAGTAAGGTCGTTTCAACAATGGCTAGTGAGAAAACAATTATCCTTTCCTTTGTGTTCATAGTAATACTACAAGTGTGCGATGCTGAGATTTTCCAAGTTGGTGACGATGCAGGGTGGACAGATATCGGTCCTCCGGATTACCGGATTTGGGCTGCCTCTAAAACATTTAGAGTTGGCGATCAATTACGTAAGTCAAATTTGATTGATTTTCAATTTTTTTTTTTTTGCATGTTCGATATGATTTCACAAAAGTTCTATGCTTCTGATCATGTTGTGTTCATACAAAAAGTTGACATTGTAATGACTATGGTGGCTGCAGAATTCCAATATAACTCAACATTTCACAATGTGGTTCAAGTGCCCGGTCAATTTTTCGACTCCTGCAAATTGGCGCCACCCTATCGTCTTTGGAACTCGGGCAATGATAATTTATTGATTACTAAGCCTGGCCGTTATTACTTCTTTTGTGGCAAGGAGGACCATTGCCAAAAAGGTCAGAAGGTTGCAATTACAGTTTGAAAGAGCTCCCCGACGGCCCCAAAACCATCGCCATCCTCGAACAAAGTCATCGAGTTCTTTTGAATAGTCTGAATATCTTCATTTGATCATTGGAATAATAATATACTTTTGCGAGTAGGAAAAAAATAAGTAAAAATGTTATTGATAAGTTCATCACAACAAGTGAATTACTGGAATCGTCTTAGTACGAAGTCGATGATTAAAGTTGGTGGAATGTACTGTATGAAATAAAATATAAATTTCATAATAGTTTAAATTTGTTGTAAACATGTGTTCTGTAAATTAAGTAGAACCTATAAAGGGATAAAGACAAGTGATAGGAAACCTAGTGAGAATTTGAATCCAACCATATTGACCCCATCCCATAAATCATAATAATTAAACCTTTCGAAATAATATATTAATATATTTATTGACTTATCAATATGGTCTTTTTTTCTTGATGAAAACTTGCCCAACTGGGCAAATCTCTTGTCTTCTAACATTTGGTTGGAGGTTCAATTCCTTATCCAATACTTTATCTCTCCCCTTTATTCATTTGTAATTTGTATTGTATGGTCGTATGGGCTCTCATTACGTGAAGGGAATTGAAAAAAAAAAATTATGGATGTTTATTTATTTATTTATTTTTTATAATTATACTTTTTATAAATTGAGAATGGAACAATCACCCAATGAGAATTAGAAGGGATAGAGAACTCATGTGGATCGAACCCCAACACTTGGTATGGACTAATGGAAGGCAAGGGGAATTATGTCATCTATGTTGTATCTGCGCATGGGCGGATCCACATGTAGATTAGGGTGGTACAAAACGGGTCCGGTTATGGTGCGATCATGGGTACCACAATCAAGGCATGGATCACAACCGTTCATTTTAATCCAAGGGTTGTAAATGGAAAATGGTAAAGTTGTACAAAAAAAAATGTAACGGTTTCATTACTTACCAAATTAACAAAAATACTTCACATCTTAAACGGATTTCTATCCTAAAATATGTTATATATAACTTAAAAATTAACTAAAACAAAAACATAATTATGACAAAATTATAGTGAACAATTCATTGCTAAAATCTAATTGGGCTCAGCGACAAGAATTCGTCATTCCAGCGACAAACATAAATTCCTTTCAGTGAGGCTTTCTCATATTTTTCAGCGAAAAGTTCCCATTCTTTTCCGCGACCGGTTCCCATTCTTTTCAGCGACATATCAATATTCTTTTCAACAAATTACTAGTGTTCTTTTTATATATTTTTAGCGATTTGTATTTTTTCTTTTCAGCGATTAAGATCCGTTCTATATATTTTCAGCGACTTTTTTAAATATTTATCAGCGAAATCCTATGGTTATATTCAGCGATGTACCAGTATTCTTTTCAGCGATGTCATTAAATGTTTTTCAGCTACTGTAACAGTGTCAATTTCTTTTTTTAGTCGCCATCTAAGATGGCATGGCTACTAAGTTTAAAAATATATTTTTTTTTAATTGCCATATATGGGATGGTGATCCCACTATTTACATATTTATTATTTTTTTTAATTAGTCGCCTTTTCAAATGGCGAATGGCGATTATTAGGATAAAATATTATTTAATTGTGATCGTCATTTCAGATGGCGGCTTCGTTTTCAGCGACATCAATTACTCTTTTCAGCGACAAAATAGTTTCTTTTCAGCGACGTGTATTTTTTCTTTCAGCAATAGTTTCATCAATTATATATTACTCACTTTTATTAGAAATCTACTCCGAACTGGGATACAAATTACAAATATGTATTAGTAGCAAAAAAAACCCTATCTCATTTCCTTTCATTTATTTTTGTGCAAATTTACTATTTTAACCCTTAAATTAATCTCAACCATTAATTTACAAAATATATCAATGGCGTGGGAGCATCTGCAGTACATCAAGTCTCCGCACCCTAACGAATCTGGGTACAAAACAGCACTTAAATTTATGAAAATGCTATTTTAAGGTAGAATATATTTTTTTTACATTTAGCTATATTAGGCTTGGTGACACCACTTACTTTTTATAGTGACACCACAATCATTTATTTCAACAAAGATTTTCTCTATATTTTTGTGTTGTAATTACCATCCCTAATTTAAATATAGTTTTTACTCCCTCCGTTCCATTAAAAGTGGCCACTATTCCTTTTTGGGGTGTCCCATTAAAAGTGGCCACTTTCCCTTTTAAGTAAATTAGATTAACATAAACATGATTAAAAACCCCACAATAATGACAATTGTACTTTCTGCACAAAGTCCCTATATATGTTTAACCATTAATATCTCAAAATGGGTATAAATAAAAATTATATAAAATATATATTCTAAAATTATACGATTAGACGATTCCAACAAGATCACACTTGACTATTTTTGTCTTTCTACATCATTACGATAACATTAAGTCAAAGTTAAATAATAAATATGGTTAAAAGTCAAATGTAACCATTATAAATTAGATGGATGAATTAGTCAAATTTACTCACACCACTTTAACTACTAAATCCCACTACCTAAATTCATGTGCCCAAAGAAAGGGGCCACTTATATTGGGACGGAGGGAGTATTATTTTTTGGGACTCCACTTAAAAATGTATTTGTATCCGCTACTGTATCTGCATAGGGTTAGATCCTAAAATTCTTGTTTTTTCTAACAACCTACTCATAGGCCATGAGTTTCCAAACCAACTTCCTTGATTATTTATGTCATAGAAGAATAACGGGGAAAACACTTTTTGGTACCATAATTTATTATCTCTCCAAGTTTGGTACAATGTATATAGATTTACACTTTACGGTACCATGTTTAAAATAAGAATGGACGTTTTAGGTACCATAATTCATTTTAGGGAATTATTTATAGGTATCATTTTGAAGGTTTTAATTTGTTAATTAGTGCCAAGTTAAAAAAATATAAGTCCCTTAGTTTGACTTCCAACGGAAGGTTGGAGGTTCGATTCCCACCAGCCCCCTATCATTCCCTTTAATTTTCCTTTGTAATTATGTGGCATGGGCTCCCACCACCCCTTTCCAGACCTTCAATGATTCCTCAAAAAAAAAGTTAAAAAAATTTAGTATCTAGTACCATTAGGTAAAAAAAAAATTTACCATTTTTTTTACCTTACATCAATTATACTTATATCTTATTCACCAAAAAAATTTATATTTATAATATCTTGAACTTTTTAAAATTTTTAAGTTTTTCGTAACATTTTTAATTTTTTCCTTTAATCTTTTTCTTTTTATTGTTGTTTTCTTTTGAAACTCTTGTATCAATAATATTTTTCATCATCGGGTTCGAGACCCGAGCTTTGTGTATGCAGAATTCTGCTTTTGGGAGATATAACCCTTCAATGCCCACCCGATCCTCGAGGGATTAATTTTGGGTCCAATGTGGTCTGGGGATACCCGGTATATGCCAAAAAAAATTATCTGTTTCATCATCAGATTCGAGTATTTGTATATATAGAATTATGATTTGGAAGAGGCAACTATTCAATACCTACCAGATACTCGATGGATTAATCTTAGCCCAACATGACCTGGGAATGCCCGGTGTATACCAAAAAAATTATATTTTTTTGTCACCGAAAGTAAACCATGACAACGAATTAGACAACAAAATCTTAGAATACTTACTACCTCGAATTCGATTTGCTGCATGACCAGATGACTACAAAAAACAAGATCTTAGACAACTTGATACATTTTTCCTTGTAAATTGCAAGCATTGTCTTCTCCAAATTCATGTAAATACCATCATCAATTTTATAGCAAAAAATCGATGTGTGTGTGTGTGTCATTGTATGTATATGAATCAGTGTCTATTAAGCTTCATATTCTGTGATGACTCAACACATATTGATAATAAACATATAAATTGGAGCTTTGGAAAGTTTTTTGCATATTTAATACATCAACTGATCCCCTGTGATGTTATGCAATTATGCTTCAGGTCTGATGAATATGCTGTGAGGGAAAATGAAGACAAGAATGTAGAGGCCAATTGCATCACATAATCACATTGATCTTTTCATCTCTTCAGTTTCAGTGTGGGGGCACATGCATGTTTTCTTATTGCATACTCATATTCACTGGAAAAGATTGTTAGAAAGGTAATACGATCAATTCTCAAAAGATTTAATCGTCCTGAAGTTCCGGACATTAAATTGTTCAAGGGTTATTCAAACTTGACACCATTCCAATTGATGAAGTTACTTAAAAGTGCACTCATTCAATTTTTATGGAAGTACCATTGTTATTGATTTCAATCTAGTTGTCTTAATACTTTTTAATTTGTCGTTGCTATAACAGTTTAAACTTAGATTTTACCAATTTTTTGAGACCACTTAGAAAAATTTATGGATACGTCACTGGATCAACCGCAGTCCGCAGGCATACTTATTCAAATTTTAATGTCACATTTCTTTTTGGTAAACATGGACAGTCATGTGTCGGCAATGGTGTGTGGAAGCTCAAACCATATAAATTACAAATGAGGATAACGGGGAGGGATAATGGGCGGGGTGGGGAATCGAACCCAAACCATAAGGTTGGGAAGGCAGAGACTTTTATCACTTGGGTAAGTCCACATCCCCATTTTAATGTCACATTTTGAATGATTTCACTGCATCCATAATTAACAGTAGTGTTATAATTGCCAAACAAATTTAATGATAAATGTTGGATTATTGTATATTTCCTCTGTTTCTAAATTTTTGCTCCGGACTCACCCAACATGCAGTCCAATATATGTTTTAAATCATTAATAACTCAAATTCGGTACACGTAAAAATTATAAAAGTTCCGTATTTAAAAACTACAAGACGAGACGAATCTAACAAGATCCCACTTGGCTATATTTTAATTTGTATAACTATGATAAAACTTTAGATCAAAGTCATTATGTGAATAGTAGTCATTTGCTCAATGGAACAAATATAAACAAATTAAAGGGAGCGTTTGTTTATAATATAGTACTATCATTTAGTCACCAAAGCAAAGACTTGTCGAATAGGACATTGTATATACGATATATATATATTATATATATATATATATATAATGAGTCATACTTCCCCGTTTCCCTGAAAGTGCAACATTCACCTAATGCACGCAGTCCAATGCATGTTTTAAACTATTAATAACTTAAGTTCGGTATAAGTAAAAAAATTTAAAAGTTTGATATTTAAAAACTACATGACGAGACGAATCCAACAATATCTTGTATAACTATGATAAAAATTTAAATCAAAGTTAAACAATGAATAGTAACAAAAACTGAAATGGTGCAATATCAAAAGAACGGAGGATGTATATAGATGATAGAATAATTGTCCAAACGGATGCATTCTCAAATACTCCCTCCATTTTTTTTTGTTTGCTACGGACCCACGCAGCACGCAGTTCAATGTACATTTTAAATCAGTAATAACTCAAGTTCGGTACAAGTAAAAATTCTAAAAGTTCGATATTTAAAAACTACAAGACGAGACGAATCTAACAAGATCTCAATTGACTATTTTTTAACTTGAATAACTATGATAAAACTTCAAGTCAAAGTGATTGTGTGAATAGTGTCAAATTCTCCAACGTAGCTATCATACTACTATTTATTGTTCAATGCTGTTGTTTGATCAACACTACGTGTTGATAGTAAAAAGTATACACTTCTTCCATTCTAATGCATCTTAACGTAAATGATTTTGATCAATGATAAATGTTGGACTATTCGAGACATTTCTGATGGTGTATTTCTTGAAGGGATTGTATTTTTCCTTTTCTGGGACCCAGATGCGTCCAACAAGGGACAAATACGAACCTGGTTGTAGGTTGACCAATAGGGAAGTTCCTACCCATGTGTTTGACACATGGTAAGTACACCTAACATAAATACAGTATTCAATAAAGAAATTTAGATGATTAGATACAATAAAACAAACTTTAGATGACAAGATAATGAAATTACAGACCTTTATGTGTCGAGCACAATTGAGGGAGATTCAGATTCCATACTCGGCACGAAGGACCCCTCAGTCCCTCACATATAAGCCTGACTCTCAAACCCCATCTGCAACCAATTGCTTGAATCGCATCGTCGACCTATACGGTGAGTATTTCTTTTCCATTTTCAATCATGGGTTCAAGCCCTAGTTTCCGCTTTTTTTTTGTTTTTTTTTTAGGAATCCTATTAATGATGATTAAAGATTCTACAATGTCAACGGCATGCCTGCTTGAATTATTCAGATGTTTATAAGTGTTCGTTCCTAGGAAGAAAGTCGCGTATTATTCGAGAGGGTAAGAAGTATTTGATTTTTATTAGAACAGGTTACAGATGAAAGATTTACCATATACTCTATATAAATAGATATAGATAGATAAGCAATTATTGAAGTAAGTACTATTACAAGCCATCAAAACACCAATAATTAAAGCCTCCCTTCGGTCGCCTTTGTGCTTGTGACTTGTGATTAACTATCATCTGTTATCTGTGGTGTTTGATCGCCTTTGGGGAAACAAAATAAATTTTATCACTTTTCAGTTTTCACTACCAGTTTGATCTAGCCTCTCCATCTGCTGGCTCACCGCCTACATCTTGTTCCTTGATTCTCGAGAGATCTTCACTGATTGCCTACATCATCTTGTTTAGTTTTGAGGCTGAAACTAATTTCCAGCTACTTAAGTATGGCGGCAACAGCTTATGCTGCTTTACGTTCCCTTTTGACCACCATCGCCATGGAGCAAACTCACAGCCCCTTACACCCTCCCTTCCCCTTTCCTACAGGCCTCATTGATGCCCTGTTAGAAAGGATTCAATTCATGGTTGACTTTCTGGAACAAGGTTGGAAGGGTGCCGAACACTTGGAGTCTCGTATTACCCAATTAGCCTATGCTGCAGAAGATGCCATTGAAATCCCTATCGTTGATTTAATCTGTGGAGAACCCGAAGGGAGGTGTAGAGAGAATGAATCTGACCAAAATTATCTGGAACTGCAAACTATCATACAAGAATTGGGTTGTATCATGGCAGAGATGAAGCTTTTGATTAAAGACAAGAGCAGTGAAATAATCGATGATGTGCATCCGGGAGGTTCCAGATCGAGTACTAGCTCATCAGCTGCTCCTCAGCAATGGGGTAAGACTAAAATGGTTGGATTTCAGGAGGACAAGAGCAAAATCATGGACGCAGTCACTTGGCATGATCATGAACCTGCCCTACGTATTATCCCAATCGTTGGGATGGGTGGAATAGGTAAAACTACTCTTGCCAGAAATATTTTTGATGATGAGATAACCAAGGGGCATTTTGATGTTCTTGCTTGGGTTACTGTATCCCAAGACTATAATGTCAGTGATATTCTCAAGCAAGTCCTTTCCAGCATACAGAACCAAGCGAGCGCGGGAAGTTCAAGAGAACAAGTATATAAGAGTCTCTTGAACAGAAGGTATTTGGTTGTTTTTGATGATATGTGGAGCATTGATGTTTGGGATCAAATAAAGCACTACTTCCCAGATAACAACAATCGAAGTCGAATTATGGTGACAACCAGACTCACATATTTGGCCACAGAACTAAGCTCAAACTTCAGGCATACAATGAACTGTTTGGATGAGGAGAACAGCTGGTATTTATTTTGCGAGAAAGTGTTTATTCAGAAAAGTTGCCCTCTTGAGCTGGAACACATTGGAAGGAAGATTGTACGAAACTGTGGAGGACTTCCTCTAGCAATTGTTGTCATTGGAGGGCTTCTAGCAAAGTCCAGCCAAACTCTAAGGTATTGGGAGCATGTTGTTGAAGATTTTCACTCATTTTTATATTCAAGTGATCATGATCACTGCTCAAAAATATTGTCTTTGAGTTACAATCGCTTGCCAATTCATTTAAAACCTTGCCTACTCT
Organism: Hygrophila difformis; assembly: GCA_030278955.1. Classification (NCBI taxonomy): domain Eukaryota; kingdom Viridiplantae; phylum Streptophyta; class Magnoliopsida; order Lamiales; family Acanthaceae; genus Hygrophila; species Hygrophila difformis. The sequence goes on from JAOANR010000001.1 coordinate 73,968,815, forward strand.
ATTTGGGAGTGTTTCCAGAAGACCGCCGGATCCGTGTTTCTAAACTTATGGGGCTATGGATTGCAGAGGGTTTTCTAAAACCACCGGTGGGCAAAACTTTGGAAGAAATTGCTGAGGAATATTTGACGGACCTTATGGAAAGAAATTTAATTAATATTTCTGGTTACACGAGCATGGAAAAAGTTAAATATGTTGTGATCCATGATCTGTTGAGAGAACTATGTTTGAGAGAGGCTCAAAAAGAGATCTTTTATTGTGTTTTGAAGGTAGATAACATTGAGGCTCCATTGAGCTTGGATTACCTACGCCGCATTGTTATATGGGAATTTAGAGCAGATTTCCAACAGTGGCGGCATCTTAGTGACTCTTTGAGATCAAAGTCACATGTTCGCTCTCTGATATTGTACGATGGGTCTCGCTCTCGGTCATTGTGTTTGGAATTCTCTGCTATGAAGTACTTGAGAATATTATATTCCTCAAGCCCTGATTCTTTATATTTCTCCCCAAGTAAAACTATTAGGCCGAGTCTATTTAACTTGCGACTTGCTTATATCAGTACCGTTGTTTCAAAATTAGGCCATTTGAGGAATTTTCAAATGCTACACTGTAGGGGAATCAAAGAACAGATTCAAATATGGAATCGAGTTCAACTTCGTCACATAAAGTGTCGATCAGTACACATTCCTAAAAATCACTTGGAGGATGGGCATAATGATATTGTGTTAGAAAACTTGCAGTCAATAGGCACATTGCAGAATTTTAGATTTATCGAAGAAGCCATGAGGAGAATCCCCAATGTTAAGAAGTTGAAAGTTAGATATTCCAGGACAAAGGATTGGTCTCGTTATAGCACTCACAATCTTGAGCATCTGAAGAAGCTTGAATCATTCAGTTACTCATTTTCTTATGGATTTACTCCAAACAGGAAGGAGATTATTCAAAGTCTTGTTCTCCCACCTTCCCTTAAGAAGTTGTCCTTAGAAGGCTGTAAACTGTTTTGGAAAGATATGACCGTGCTTGGTTCGTTACCCAATCTTGAGGTTCTTATACTGAAAGATAAATCCATTGTTGGACGAGCATGGATTCCAGTTGAAGGGGGATTTCGTCGCCTTAAATTCTTGAAAATGTCTTTACTCGATGATTTAATGAATTGGAATGCTGATGGCACCCATTTCCCACGCCTTGAGAGACTCTATCTATGGCAATGCTACAACTTGAAGGAAATACCTTCGGGTATTGGAGAGATATCGACACTTCGGTTGATTGAGGTGTCATATTGTTCTGTTTCGGCAGTGAAATCAGCTATAAAAATTTTGGAGGAACAACAGAGCTTGGGGGATGATGACCTTGTAGTGAAAGTTAAAACCGAATACAAGTACAGATCAATACATGACGTGGACATCAAAAATCTTGTTGCAACTTCAGTGTAAGTATATTCCTATTAATTTGATTAACGCAACACATAAGTGCATAACTTAAGAATTTATTGTATTCGGTGAGATTGTTTGGTTTTGTTTCGTCTTTATATAAATTTTAAGTATAGTTCTAAAATTAATTAGATTAATGCAACACATAAGTGCATGAAATGGTTTTTTCATAATTATTCTTGAATGAAACTAAACTATCATAATTATTGTCCTGTCATATTTCTCATCATCAATTCTACAGCAGAAATTCGACATCTATGTGCATATATACATCAATTAACTTTCATATTTTCTGATGATTCAACAAATTTTGATAATTAACATATATAGGAACACACGCGGGCATACATATATTGTTCTTTTACTCTAGACGCGTGAGGCTTGAGCTCTGGAAATTTATGTGCATATTTTTGGCATGAATTGATCCCTGTTATATTATGCATTTATGCTACAGGTTTCAGGAATATGCTATGAAGAGGAGAGTGATGAATGTGACGAATGGAGCAGTGGGAATGCAGAGGTGAGGAGGAGAATGCTGAAATGACAAGGAGCGAGTAAGTATATTGGTTCAGGGCGCTTCGTCGCAAAAAGCCTATATACTTAGATTATATACTTAGATTAGATTAGCGCATCAGCAACAAACACAATAGATAATGCTGCGGAAGCAGCATTTCAAGTATATATAGAATAAGCACTGAGAAACTACTACCATTTCCCTATATTTCAAGATGCATATATTGCCCGTGTGCTCATATAAACAACTTTGAGGAATGCTTTGTTCTAACCATGTCTTGCAACTGAATTTTTGCCTTTGATTACATCATTCATTGTCGAATCTTGAAACTGACCGTTATTGTCTAATACTTGTATTATCCCCGCCCAACGGGTATAATACCGAATATACCACATACCGTACCAAAAAAATACCGAGAATACCGAAATTTTCGGTATACTATTAGATACCGCGGTATACCGTTACTGTACCGAACTTCGATATATACCGCGGTATCGATATATCGGTATGTGCCGATTGTTCGGTACGTCGGTATATACAGTGATATACGGTATATACCGCAATACCGGTATGCTGATATGTAGCAAAAGTTCGGTATGTCGGTATATACTGCAATACCGGTATGTCGGTATGTAGCGATTGTTCGGTATGTCGGTATATACCGCGGTACTGGTATGTCGATATGGCAACGGTATGGAAATATTTCATACCGAAACTTTCGGTATACCGATTCGGTCGGTATAGCGAAAGGTTCGGTACGACAACGGTATGAAAATTTTCATATCGTAAAGTTGGATATGGTATACGGTACGGCAAAATTTTTTCGGTATGCCGTATCGACCCACCCTTACTTGTATTATCCCCGCCGAATGGGTGGGAATGTCTTAACAATACGCAAAATAATTAAATATAACCCTACCACTTTGATAATTGCAAAATAACTGAGTGTGGTAAGAATGAACAAAAAATTTGAAATCTAATCCTACTTCTATAACACCCAACGAAAGTTCGGGAATGTTGTATAAATAAATGTTGTTTGAAATAATTGCTATACGAACAAATAAAACTTTATAAATTTACATGTACCAGATGTCAGGACTACCTTTCTTGTATTAAAGCTACACTATTTCTATGGCAATTACCAATAAAGCCGATAGAGTCATGCCCATTACTTTGCCCTGTCTTGTGATTATTTTTTTGTTCTTCACCACACTGAAATATATCAAAACATATCAACGGAAACTAACATTCACTGAAAACAAAATCATTTGCATTTGTTCTGTTTGTCTTTCCGAATGATTATGTCTACAAATAAAGTAGAGAAATATACCCATTGTATTATTCTAAAGTTTTTCAAGTCTTTAGTTATTTTAAATTTGTATGCTTGATTTGTTAATGAACTGATCCTCTAGAAATTATTGTATTGTACTTTAGCATGGAAAGCAAAAACGAAGATAATAGAGATGAAGTGACAGGATAGGTCATGTAGGCTTAATGGCGAAAGGTTGGAAAAATGAAAGGTGATTATAAAGCTTCAATGCAGCCTAAGCAGACTGTTGTAGCTGTTTGATCTGGAGATACGCCGATCAGGTGAACAGAAGCAAAGCCGATGAATATGTGAAGAAACTTGTGAAGGAATCTAAGGCGAGTCTTCCCAAACACCGGTTAATAAATCCTTGCAAATGTGTTTGATCACACAGGTAATAATATGGCTTCCCCTGAAAATCAATGTGATTCTCTCATAATCCTAGAAACCTCACCGCAAATAATCATATTCACTGTAGAGTTGCCCAACAACTTGATACATTTTTCTTTGTAATGTTGCAAACTTTTGTCTTCTCCAATTCATATAAATATCATCTTCCATTTATAGCAGAAAATCAATATTTGTGTGTGTGAGTCTGTGCATCAATCAGTATCTATTAACATTCATGTTCTGTAATGACTCAGTACATATTGATATTTTTAACATATAAATACAAATTGGAGCTCTGGAAATTTCTGTGCATATTTTATTCATCAACTGATCCCTGTTAACTTATGCAATTATGCTTTAGGTCTGATGAATATGCTGTGAGGGAAAATGAAGGCAATGCCATTTAGAGTCAAATTGCATCACATGATCACATTGATCTCTTCATATCTTCAGATTCAGTGTGTGGCATATGCATGTTTTCTTGTTGCATACTCATACTGTGTATTATCTTGGCAATTCACGTGTTATTTAGAAGTATATTGGAAGAAAAGATTGTTCAGATTAAAAGGTAATTCGAACAATTCTCAAAAGATTTGATCTAAAAGTTCCAGACGTTTAATTGTTCAAGGGTTATTCAAACTTCAAAGTAGATGAACCACAGGCATACTTAATGTCACATTTTGGAGGAATGATTTTACTGCATCCATATTTAACAATATTGTTAAGGGAAAAAAATCCATATCGTCCCATATATTTAAAAAAAAAATTATAACTGATCTAAATTTTAGCCTCCCCAAGAATGGCATGGAGTTGGAATTACAATAATCACATGGCGTTAGGACAAAATTTCCCCCTCTCCAAGACTCATGATGCTCTTGCACATGTATAGCTTGAAGCACTCAATAATAAAATACTAGTAAGTACTAGTAAGCATGCCATAGTTCTGCAGGTGTTTGGGCTTCACGCCATATTCAATATAGAAAAATCAAAATAAGAATGAAAATGGTTATTATAAAAATTCAGAAAATAGAATTAATATGGAACAAGAAAATTGAGAATGCTATTACGAACGCACACAATTATTTCGTAATTAACAGAAACATCTTACTGTCAACTAGCACCTTTCCATAAATTAACAATTGGCCGGTGAGATAATATGCTCAAAGGCTTGCTTGGATCAATTATAAAAGTACTCCGTAGTTCTAAAACTAGAAGAAAGATGATCAAAATCACAATTGAGAGGAATCCTGCATACGGAAGAAAGGGAAGCTCAAAAATCGGATAGAAACGATTGTCTGTTCTGCACGCAGCTTTTGGAAGCTTTTGGTAGCTTTAGCTTTTATTTTAAAACAAAAGGTCCGTTCTGCACACTAGCTTTTAGGAGCTTATGGGAGCTTTTGGGCGAGTATTAGCAAACATATTGGATGGATTAAGTGAAGTACACAATTATGGGACCATTTGAGAAACACACGAAAGTTGTGGGATTATTTTGGTTTTTTTGCCCAAATACTCCCTCTAATTCTTTTCTTTATTTTTTTTTCCTTAACATTTGCAATTGTGCTACTATTCACAGTTTTGACTTAAAGTTTTATCGTAGTTATACAAGTAAAAATATAACCATGTGGGATCTTGTTAGATTCATCTCATCGTATTGTTTTTAAATATCAAACTTTTAGAATTTTTACTTATACCAAACTTGAGTTGTTAATGATTTAAAACGTGGATTGAATAAATTATCATAGAATAAATTATTGGGGATGGTTTTCCTTTCTTATCTGGCTCCTGCAAGATATATACTCCCTCCGTCCCATTAAAAGTGGCCACTATTCCTTTTTGGGGTGTCCCATTAAAAGTGACCACTTTCCCTTTTAAGTAAATTAGATTAACATAAACATGATTAAAAACCCCACAATAATGACAATTGTACTTTCTGCACAAAGTCCCTATATATGTTTAACCATTAATATCTCAAAATGGGTATAAATAAAAATTATATAAAATATATATTCTAAAACTATACGATTAGACGATTCCAATAAGATGACACTTGACTATTTTTGTCTTTCTACATCATTACGATAACATTAAGTCAAAGTTAAATAATAAATATGGTTAAAAGTCAAATGTAACCATTATAAATTAGATGCATGAATTAGTCAAATTTACTCACACCACTTTAACTACTAAATCTCACTACCTAAATTCCGGTGCCCAAAAGAAAGGGCCACTTATATTGGGACGGAGGGAGTATATATATATATTGGGGATGGGGTCGGTCAGAAGCGGATGTTGGGGATGGGGTTGGTCAAAAGAAAGCACAAATTACCATTATCATTGAATAAATTATTGAAGCATGGGGCATAATGCACCCACCAATACACCAGTAATTGAAGGTCTCCCTCCTGTCTCCTTGTGACAAATCCATGAACTCTGGGAAACAAAATAGTTCTACAGTCACACTTTTCACTACCACTCTCATCTAGCCTCTCCATCTCTTCACTAGTTACCTACATCCTGTTTATTTTAAGTATGGCGGTAACAGCTTATGCTGCTTTACGTTCCCTTTTGGCCACCATCGCCATGGAGCTGATCCACAGTCCCTTACACCCTCCTTTCCCCTTCCCTGCAGGCCTCATTGATGCTCTGTTAGGAAGGGTTCAGTTCATGGTTGATTTTCTGGAACAGGGTTGGAAGGGTGCCGAACACTTGGAGTCTCGTATTACTCAATTAGCCTATGCTGCAGAAGATGCCATTGAAACCCCTATTGTCGATCTAATCTGCGAAGAATCCACAGGGAGTTGTAGCGAAAATGGATCTGACCAACATTATCTGGAAGCAATAGTAGGAGATATGGGTTGTGTCATGGCAGAGATGATGCTTCTGACTAAAGACAAGAGAAGTGAAATAACTGATGATGTGCATCAGGGAGGTTCCAAATCGTGTACTATCTCATCAATTGCTTCTCAGCAATGCGATAATACTAAAATGGTGGGATTTCAAGAGGACAAGAGTAAAATCGTTGACGAGCTTACTTGGCATGATCATCAACCTGGCCTATGTATTATTCCAATTTTCGGGATGGGTGGATCAGGTAAAACTACTCTTGCTAGAGATATCTTTGATGATAAACGTATTATGATGCATTTTGATGTTCGTGCTTGGGTTACCTTGTCCCAAGAGTATAATGTCGATGATATTCTTAAGGGGGTCCTCTCAAGCATTCCAAACCAAGGGAGTTCAGAAATTTCAAGAGACCAGTTACATAAGAGTCTCTTCAACAGATGGTATTTGGTTGTTTTTGATGATATGTGGAGCATTGATGTTTGGGATCAAATAAAGCACTACTTCCCAAATAACAACAACGGAAGTCGAATTATGGTGACAACCAGACTCACAATGTTGGCTGCAGAGCTAAGCATTGGCTTTAGGCATGAGATGAAGTGTCTGGATGAGGAGAAGAGCTGGAATCTATTTTGTAGGAAAGTGTTTAACCAGAAAAGTTGCCCTCTTGAGCTGCAGGATGTTGGAAGGAAGATTGTACGAAACTGTCGAGGACTTCCTCTAGCAATTGTTGTCATTGGAGGGCATTTGGCAAAGTCGAGCCAAACTCTCAGGTATTGGGAGTATGTAGTTGAATATTTTCACTCAATTTTATATTCAAGCGATGATGATCACTGCTCTAAAATATTGCTTTTGAGTTATGATCACTTGCCAATTCATTTGAAAACTTGCCTACTCTATTTCGGAGTGTTTCCAGAAGACTATCAAATTCTTGTTTCCAAACTTGTGGGGCTATGGATTGCAGAGGGTTTTCTAAAACCACTAGTGAGCAAAACACTGGAAGAAGTTTCCTTGGAATATTTGATAGACCTTACTGAAAGAAATTTCATTACGGTATCCGGTTACAACCCCATGGGAGAAATAAAGTATGTTACGATCCATGATCTCTTGAGAGAACTATGTTTGAGAGAGGCTCAGAAGGAGATGTTTTATCGTGTCGTGAAGCTAGACAGCCTTGAGGCTCTATTGGACATGCATTATGTACGCCGCATGGTTATTTTGGCATCTAGCCAACAATGGTTTCATCTTAGCGATTGTTCGAGATCAAAGTCACAAGTTCGCTCTCTGATATTGTACAACGGTTCTCATTTTTATTGGTCATTGCATTTGGAATCCTCTGGTATGAAGTTCTTGAGAATATTACTTTTCTCGGGTCCCGGCTCGTTATATTTCTCCCCAAGTAAGCCTAGTGTAACTAACTTACGGTTCCTTGCTCATACACATAATATCGGCACCATTGTTTCAAACATAGGCCTGCTCAGGAATTTTCAAATGATACACAGTATTGTATTTAGCGAACCAATTGAAATGTGGAATCTAGTTCAACTTCGTCACCTAAAGTGTCTACAATTGGAGTCCATTCCTACATGTCACATAGAGGATGGGCATAATTATATTGTCTTGGAAGATTTGAAATCATTAGGTACATTAAACGATTTTAGATTTAGCGAAGAAGCCATGAGAATAATCCCCAATCTTAAGAAATTGAAAGTTGATTATTCCTGGACAGAGGAATGTGAGGATTGGTCTCATTATAGCGCTCGGAATCTCGAGTGTCTGAAGAAGCTCGAATCATTTAGCTACTCATTTGGTTCGTTTGCTCCAGATAGGAAGGAGTTTGTTCAAAGTCTTGTTTTCCCATCTTCCCTCAAGAAGTTGTCCTTAGGAGGCTGCAAACTTATTTGGGAAGACATGACTATGCTTGGTTTGTTCCCCAATCTTGAGGTTCTCAAATTAAAATATAATTCCTTCATTGGTCCAGAGTGGAATCCCGTTGAAGGGGGCTTTCGTCGCCTTAAATTCTTGAGAATGTCTCAGATGCATGATCTAGCAATTTGGGAAGCTGATTGCACCCATTTCCCGTGTCTTAAGGAACTTGTTCTGGAGTATTGCGAAATGTTGAAGGAAATACCTTCGGGTATTGGTGAAATATCGACACTTCGGTTGATTAAATTGCAGCAATGTTCAGTTTCGGCAGTGGAGTCGGCTATACGCATATTGGAGGAACAACAGAGCTTCGGGGATGAGGATCTTGTAGTGAAAGTTGAAACCGTCTACAAGTACAGATCAATAGATGACGTGTGTTAGGTTCCCAGCAACCACAAGATGTACTCTTTATGCAATGGTTCAATGGAGGGGTTCAGTCTATCACAATGAACACACAGAATCAAACAACCAATGTAAAATGCTTGACCAGAAAACACATGCACAGCGGATAAATAAGCAAACAACAAGCATAAAGAGTAATTAGAGACACAAGGGTTGTTGACCCAGTTCGGCCTTCGGCCTACATCTGGGGGATACCAATCCAGGAGAGAGTTTTACTATGTGGTTCAATCATGGTTCACAACCATACACATAAGTAGAACTCGGACAGTGCTTTCTCTTCAAGACTTCCAGGAGGTAGGTTGGTTGATCAGGAACCTTCCCAGCTTCTGACTAGGTATCTTCACCTATTGCAACCCCTCAAAGCTTCCCACCTTGAGTTCTCCTGAAGACGTCAGAGAATGCACCTCCTTCAGAGCGACGGAGTCGATTGGAACAGCAATCCCCAAGGTCGCTTGGACAGCCTCTTTCAATGGTCGCAGACGCACCAAGGAAAGGATCAATTCGGTAGCACACTTTCTAGTCCAAGACGAACACTGATTCTTGCAGCTACAGGTTGAGTCGATTCACACGAACGCTGCGTAATCAGTTAGGGTTCTTTCTTTTCACCTGAGGCTCGACGCTCTTGAGAGTATTTTTGATTATAATCTGATCGATGTAACTCTATCTCTCAGAATGTCGAAACCCCTCTCTTAAACCAAGAATCCCACAGGCACATTTGAATAATTTTGCCAATTAGGGAAATAGCCGTTGGGATAATTCAGGGTTTAAGAGTACCAGCTCTATTCCTGAAATGGGGGAGTTTTCCTGCAAGAAAGATACGTTAGTATACCTCCTCCCATTTCAGCAAAGGAGCCGTTGGGATCTTCTCGAACTTCGGTCTCTTTCCCATAGCGATGCCCGAAATGAAAAACAGTACAACCAGAAGTTCAATCCTCTAAGTTCAATCATCGGTTGTGAACTTCCTACAAATTTACATGACTCAACAATCTCCCCCAATTTGGCAGGAAGTGAGCCAGCTATTACAAATTGCAAACCGATGATGAACACACCTACACACTAGAACATATTTCCCATATGGTAAGCTCTTTACATAAGGGATCACAGACAGAACCAATAGAGCTTGTACACAATAAAAGTAGGGAAAATATTCATCTACTAATTGGAACAAAAGATAATCAGTTCACACATCCATTCTGTCCCATGGGCAAGGTGTAAACAAACACACCAGCATAGACCAAAAAAAAAACCAAAACACAACAAGAGTTCTGATAAAATAGTCCAAGTAAATAGATATTTAAAAAGATAGGGTTAGAAAGATTATACCAAACATCCAGGGTTCCACAGAGCAGCTGCACTGCAATTTGGTTACTCCCCCTCTGGATCAGCTTCCTTGGCAAATCAATCCGAGTCCCCATCATCACCAGAGTCAGCTCCTTCGTCTTGTGCATCTCCTTCGCCAGATTCATCAGCCGCATTGTCAGACCAGTAGTCAGGCAGGAGTGCTAGGGCCTGATCAATCCTGGTTTCCTCTTGTTGGATGATGGCACGCAGTCCTCTGAAGCGTTCACGGGCCTGGTTCAAGATCTCTTTGGCCCTAGACAGGGCACTTTGATTGCTTAAGGCTCCATCTGCACCAGGTATATCTGGAACCTTGGCTTGAAGTTTCTGGGAGAGGACAAATTCAAAGATCTTTTCCTTTGGAGCAGCATTGTTGCCACGAATCCTCAAGGACTTTAGATACTTGTGAATCAGACCAGGATAGGGAATCAAGGTCCTTTGATCAGATGACAAGGACTCTGCAATGTTAACCATCTGAGATAACACCAACTGTCCATAGTTGATTGGCACTTTTTGATCAATAGCATAGATCAAATGGCACATTTCTCGAGTCACCAGGGAGTGATTTCCAGTGGGCATCACATTGGAGGCACAGAACTTGTACAGCATGTAGAACTTTTGAGTGAGATTTTTAGGCTGGACTCCTCTTCCTGGCATCTTCTTAATCTTGGTCTTGGTGATGGCATGGGCGACCTGGTTGCTGTCAAAGGACACTCCTTTCTTCAAGATTTCACCAAAATCGACCTCGGGTAGTTCCAACAGAGAGTTGATCTTGGCAGCTGAGAGGTCGTAGAGTACTCCACAAGTGAAATTCTTGTTGAACCAAGGTGTTCCATCATTGATCACGTCCTTTTTCAGATTGGCATAGAACTGCAAGACTAGCTCAGGCTTATAACTTCTGAGAAGGGTGGCCCATCCCAGTAGTCCACGTTCATCAAGATACTTGGTCCATCCAAGCTCTACATACTTTCCTCCACAGTAGGTGTACTCTTGGCGAAATTTCTTCTTGGATAGAACCTTTGAGAAGTAGGACTCACTTGCGGCATAATAGAACAGTTTGGAGTGAGCTAGATCAGCATCAAGGACTTCTCGCTTCTTGGGCTTGGAGGAGGATGGTCCTCTGATGTCAAGCTTGGATTTCTTCCTGAGTTCAGGGTTCTCATCCGCATCTCGAATTCTTTTCCCTTTGCTGACAGATTGACTGGGTTGAGGCACATCCTTAGCAGGAGCTGGGACTTCTTCCTCTGATTCTGAACTGGCTGAACTGTCATCCTCACCACTGGGTTCATCCTCCGCATTGAACTCACTGTCTGAATCCTTCTCCTTGTGAACTTTAGGAATGGGGACAGGAGCTACTTTCGATCCAATGCCAGTGGGAACTTCAGGCTCTTCAGCACTCGATCCTTCTTCTTCACTGCTTCCTTCAGACTTTTCTCCGGATTTATCTTCTCCAGACTCGTCTTGTTCTTCCTCAACAGTCTCCAAAACCTTGGAGGGATCATCAGTCGGCGCCTGTTGTGGTGGTTTGGAGGCAGCAGAGGGATTTTCCACAGCAGTGGACTCTTGAGAAGGTTCAGATGGCTTGGGATCTCCTTGCTGAGGGTGAGTCTCAGAGGTTTCCACATTCTTGGGCTTCTTGGAAGCTTTAAGAGGCTTCTTGACTTTAGATGATGCAGCAGGGGCTTTCCCGGTAGCAGCAGCAGTGTCCTGAGGGATGTCAGAGGGCTGGAACACAGGCTTGATAATCTTCAGAGGCACAGCTGCTATTACTTCATCCTGAGTCGAGGATCCTTTGGCCTTTGAAATAGATTTTGAGGCTTTCTTTGTCTGAGGCACTTCTTGCACAGGAAAAGCGGGCTTGGGAGAATCACAACTCTTTTGCTTCATGAGAGCGGCCGTGACAGGGGCTAACTCGGCTAGGGCATCAGACTGAGTTTGATCCTCATCCACACTGGTACTCTGAGGGTTAGGGGTACCTGCAACAGAGACATTAGAAGTGGTAGAGGTTTTCTTCGAGACCTTTTTACCTTTCTTGGTGGACTTCTTCGGTTTGGGGCTCCCAGAGGCTGTGGAGGCCAATAGCTTCAGGTTAGTCGGAGAGTCCATGGAGGGTTTGTCTTTGGAAAGCGAGTCGACAATCCCTTTTGAAGCAGTGGCTCCTGTAACCGTCGAGGGTTTAACTGCCTGGGACGTGGGTAGTGCGGACGAACCACCAGCGACGGTTGTCTCCCCCTCAACCGCCACACCCGACTCTCGAAGCTCATTTCTGATGTCCAAGGGATCAGTCACACGAGGAGCTTGAGTGGCATTTGCAGTTGACTCCGTCAATTCCAGTTTCTTTTTGGCCACTGAACCTCCTTTCGTCGATTTAGGGTTCTTGGGACCCTGAGGTGCCTTTTCTCCAGAGTTAGAGCCCTTCGATCCTCTGGTTTGAACCATGATAGCTGCACTGGAGAAAACTCAAGACACCCACACCCAGTTATGAGAAGAAAAAGAACGAAAACCAAGTAAGACGTTTGAGCTTCTCTGAAGAGCTGTGGCAGGAATAGCAGAGAGAGAGAGAGAATCAAACTTAAGACGTTGATATGACCCTTCCCGCCATAGACTCCTAGAGTCATCATAATATTCCACTGGGCCTGTTGGGCCGGACAATACAAATATTTTGTTTGGGCTCATTTGTCCGGTCTTTGGGCCATGGTCTCCCCCTATAAAACATAATTTCTGCACCCAACAAGTGTTAGTAAATAAAATCTATGGACAAGAGTTGAGTTTAGAAATTTAACCAAAGTGTACTGAGGGGAGACCCGAGTGACCTAGCTCATATCAGGTTGCAAAGTCCAAGGTCTCTTCTGAGTGATTCAAAGCGATCACTATTTAGAGCCTTGGTAAAAATGTCTGCATGTTGAAGATCAGTTCCAACGTGTTGAATGGACACCACTTTGTCTTCAACCAGCTCCCTGATGTAATGATGTCTAATATCAATGTGCTTCGTCCGGCTATGCTGAACTGGATTCTTAGCAATGCTAATAGCACTCATGTTGTCACACATTAGAATCAGTTCTTTCTGCTCCACACCATAATCCTTAAGCATCTGTCTCATCCATAGGAGTTGGGCGCAGCAGCTTCCCGCAGCAAGGTATTCAGCCTCTGCAGTGGACAATGAGATTGAACTCTGCTTCTTACTGTACCAGCTTACCAGATTTGTTCCAACATAGAAACAGCCACCCGTAGTGCTTTTGCGATCATCTACACATTCAGCCCAATCAGCATCACTGTATCCAATAAGTTGTAGGCTGGAATCCTTAGAATACCATATCCCCAGATTGGCTGTTCCAGAGATGTACTTGATAATCCTTTTGGCAGCATGTAGATGGGATTCCTTAGGATTAGCTTGATATCTTGCACATACTCCTACAGCAAAGCTTATGTCAGGTCTGCTAGCTGCTAGATAGAGCAAGCTCCCAATGATGCTTCTATACAGCTTAGGATCAACACTAACACCAGTGGGATCAAGGCTGATCTTGTCATTTGTCCCAATGGGTGTTCTGACCGCTTTACTTGACTCCATTCCAAACTTCTTGACCAATTCTTTGGCATATTTGGACTGATTGACAAAGATGCCTTCCTTCTTTTGAGTAATCTGAAGGCCAAGAAAGTAGGTCAGCTCTCCTACAAGGCTCATCTCGAATTCATTACTCATAATCTTAATAAACTCATCCTTAAGAATGTGAGATGTTGATCCAAACACTATGTCATCAACATAGATCTGAGCAACAATAAATCCCTTGGATTCCTTCTTGATGAACATTGTCTGATCAGCACTTCCTCTTTCATAGCCATGCTCCAACAGATAGCTTGATAATCTTTCATACCATGCCCTGGGAGCTTGCTTGAGGCCATAGAGAGCTTTGTTGAGCCTGTACACATGATCTGGATAGTGTGGATCTTCAAACCCCTTGGGTTGTTCAACATAAGCTTCTTCTTTCAGATATCCATTAAGAAAGGCACTCTTCACGTCCATTTGATAGAGTTTGAACTCAAACGAACATGCCACAGCAATCAGAAGTCTGATGGCTTCCAACCTAGCTACTGGAGCAAAGGTTTCACTGAAGTCAATTCCTTCGATTTGAGTATACCCCTGAGCAACAAGCCGCGCCTTGTTTCTTGTGATGTTACCATTCTCATCTGATTTGTTTTTGAAGATCCATTTGGTCCCTATCACATTAACATCAGCTGGCCTTTCCACAAGATCCCACACATGGTTCCTGGAGAATTGTTGAAGCTCCTCTTGCATAGCAGACACCCAGTGCTCATCAGACAGAGCTTCCTCTACCTTCTTTGGCTCGATTCTGGAAGTGAAGCAATGAAGCCCAGCCAGCTCCCTGTAGTCAATCTTCTTCTTGGCTCTGGTTCTTCTCCCTTCATTAATGTCACCAATGATGTCTTCTTCATCATGGTTCTTGTGAACTTTCTTTCCAGAGGGAGGACAGGTCAGCAGGGGGTTCAGTTCCGTAGAGTGGACTGAACTCTGATCATCCTTTCCTGGAGAAGGTGACTCAGACGAATCTGACTGAAGGTTGATAACTTCTTGAGCAGAGATATCTGGAGTGGTTTCAGACAAGAGGTGATAATGGCCAAAAATGACCATTATTTTCAATCCATTTCCGTGTCTTAAACGGGCATTTGATCGCATTCCGGTCTTACATTAAGTAAGAAAGCAGTCGAATTGGACTGATTTATGCATAATTGTAAAAATAATAAGCTGGTGTGAAAAAGACATAAATATGTAATTTTATTACATATTTATGTTAGAAAAATCCAAAAACATGAAAAAAAAAAAAAGAGAAGAAAAGGAAACAAAAAGATGGGAAAAAGATAGAAAAGCCCACAAAAAGAATATTTCCGGCCCATCTGGCCCAATCCATGCAGGCCCAGGTAGACCTTTGTCGCGGAAGCCCTTGGCGCGATGCAGTGTTCCGCGACAAAGGCATACTCCGCGACCAACTGGCCCCAAATGAAGAGGAGACCAGCCAAGCCCTTGGCGCGATGACCCTTGTCGCGATAGCATGACTCCGCGACAAAAGCCCATTCCGCGACCAAGATGCACAAATAGAGACACAAGACCCAGTCGAGAAGCCTTGCCACATGCAGCATGTTCCGCGACCAACTTGATGTTCCGAGACAAAGCTGTGATGTGTGTGATGTCTTAAGACACAATGGGCTAGAATCAAGGCCCATGGGCTTAGGGTTACACTTCTATAAATATGAGGTGTCTCCCATGAGCTAAGGGTTGGTTGGATAGTTGGAAGTTTGAATTTGAGAGTTCTTGAAGGCAAACTTAGGAGTTCTTTCTTAGGTAGAGTAGTTAGGTTTATTTTTATGTATTATTTAATTTTTGCACTTAGTTTAGTTTAGATTAGTGTTTTACTGTTCACAGTGCTTAGATAGCCATTTTTATACTATGTTTTGTTGTCTAAACTCTTGTTTTAGGGTTTGTAATACCCAAATCATGGGTATTAACAACACCCCTTCAATAATATGGGAAAACATTCATCATTTGTGTCCCAAATCATGAAATGGGTCTCACACCCCATGGATTTATGCTTCCTTTTTCATTTTGGGGTTATTTGACCCCTATTTTGTTATTTTCGTGTTCACTGATAGCATATTATGGATAATGTTGTGTGGATGTGTGATCAAACCCTAGATTAGGATTCTTGCTTTATTTTAATATCCTGCTCAGTCTTGTTATTTTTGTTTAAGCATGTTCTTCCTTATTTTGAATGTTTCTTGCTTATTTTTAGCTTAGAATAACTTTTTGATCTGAAATAGGGTGAGATCACGCTGTTTGCATGCCACTGTTCATTTCTGCTTTTTCTGACTTTTGTCCTGAACCACCTTGGGCGCCAACCGCCTTCTGGCGCGGAACCACGTTCCGCGACAGAGTGGCAGTTCCGCGACCAAGGTGTTTCAAGACACTTGTCTCTATAATTTAAAACCCTTTGTCGCGGAATACCTTGTCGCGGAGCCACGTTCCGCGACAAAACTGTCCATGCATAGCGACAAAGGAGCCAAACTCTTGCATTTTGTCTTCATGGCTTCTTGTCGCGGAATCATCTTGTCGCGGAGC
The DNA here is from genome assembly GCA_030278955.1 of Hygrophila difformis. Lineage (NCBI taxonomy): Eukaryota > Viridiplantae > Streptophyta > Magnoliopsida > Lamiales > Acanthaceae > Hygrophila > Hygrophila difformis. The sequence goes on from JAOANR010000001.1 coordinate 73,985,089, forward strand.
CACGTTCCGCGACAAAATCCCATTCCGAGACAGAAAAATTAGGCCATGTCTCTTAACCTTTGAACACTTTGTCGCGGAACACCTTGTCGCGGAGCCACGTTCCGCGACAAAATCTCCATGCATAGCGACAAAGGTTCAAATGCCTTAGAGTTTTATTAAAACACTTTGTCGCGATGTCACCCTTGTCGCGGAGCCACGTTCCGCGACAAAACCTTGCATAGCGACAAAGAGGCGTTATGCTGCCAAAAATTCTAAAAACTTGTCGAGATGTCCATGTCGCGGATCTCGGTCCGCGACAACATTTATGATATAGCGACAAGATTTCTATCCTTCTATTTAATCGCAAACAAATGTCATTCTCTCTCTATTTTATATTGCAACACTCACATCATAGCCCCACGGGTTAGGATGTAACATTCTGGAATTGCAATATAGGGTGTTATGCTGCCCAAATTTTGATTCTCCATTTGCACTTCTTAACTGATTGAACCCTTGACTCATTAATGATTAAAGATTGAGATTAGCAATAATCAAACTTCAATAATCATCATGATTAAAGGATCTTTGTTCAATTGCCATTAAAACACTCTTGTATAAACAAAACCTCGATGGCTTAAACAGATAATCTGGACTGTAATTAATTATGGTAGGAAGGATTATTTAAGACCATTACATGTGGACCCGATCCACAACCTTGCATGAGAAACCAATGTCTCTCATACAATGGATCTTCTTTTGCTTCTTACTTATTTTGTCCTTGTGTATTGTGTGGAACCATTAGTAAAGAATGCATCAGAATAATGTTGGCGGGTACTCCCTCATGGATAACTAGCTCGTATTCTGGGTATTAGTTACTAATCGTTATTTTGCATGGTCTGAATGGCTGTCAGTGGAAGCCTTGGCGGTTCGCCCATCCGGGGTTATAATAGCTGCTCAACTGACTCCCATCCAGATACAGTTTATTTTTGTTATCTTAATTTCCAAACCCAAATTCCAATCTGTAATGGGAATCAGTTGGCATCAGTCAATGCCAACTGATGATCATTATCGAAGGGAAGCATGTAGGTTTTTATCCGAATTCACAAACAGTGGAGGCCCAACTGGTGTTGACACCACCATTATAGGGTCTAAGCTGTCTAAATTCGCTCCATCCGAGTGATTGGGAAATTGGACAGTAGATGTTTACAGTCCACCTGATTATTCTGCCATTACTTTGATACCTTGACCATTCCATTCTGTGTTTCACCTTCTGTCTAGACCCGCTTCTATATTTTGGGCCAATTAATTTTACACTTCCATATACCCTTATGCATGATAATATTATGTACTATTGTGGTCTGTAATTATTTTGGGATCCTTCCCTTGGACAATAGAAGTCTAGATCTTAAACAGATATTGCTTCATAAACTTCCAACAAAACCTCTTTATAAAATCCGGATCTGAGTAAGGGATAAATTCTTCAGTTATGACTAATTCATATTCTATCAAGGGTTATATTTTGGGAATTAAGAAGCAGATTCAGCGATTAGGTCTCGTCTAGACTGAAAGGGTCTGTGTTTTAACTGAGAATCTAGTACCTGATAGGGAATGATTTTCAAATCCATTATTTTCCAAAATTGCTGGTTGATGGAAATGTAAGATTAAGTGCTACACCGAGATGGGGTCCACTTGGATTCAAATACAGTGTAGTAAATAATCTTAGAGGAACATCATCCAGGCCTTGGTTATCTTCCAAGATAGGGTTGAGTTTTCTTTCAACTGCTATCTTCTTCTGCCAAAGCCTACTTTTGAGTCCTGAGTGAGTGCATCCGGAGCGAACTAATTGATTAGCTCGTTTCATTAGTTTGTATCTCATAACCACCCGGAAGGAAGTGAACACATTAGTGATTCACCGAGAGCCGGGAATTCTTGATCCATCCTCCTTCATTCTGACGGGGAGCTGTCTTTTACTACCAGGGTCAGATTTTCAAAACCTCCGAGTGATAGGTTTTAAATGCTTTCTTTACTGCTTTCTTTTAATCGCTTTCATTAGAGGTCACTCGGTTGAATTGAGAGTTGTGTAACTGCTACTAGGATTGACAGTTAAGGGATAGTTTAGGACTTGATTTAAATCTTTGGGTGTGACATGGGAGAATGATAGTGGTACTCGGCATCTCAATAAATGATGTGTCGGGTGTTGCTTATCCACCACAGATGAAGTAACATACCCAGGCCAGGGCAGTTACGAATCTGTGGTATCTTAGAATTTGCGGTCTTAAGAACATGTAAACTCATATTGCAAGTACCTGTCTGCTAAAAGGGAAAGCCTTATTGAGAGCATGAGAATTAGCTATCTGAAAGAAATATCCCAAACAAAGATCTGCGTATAAAAATGGAAGTTTAATATTGCTGTATCTTGCTCTTGTCCAACTTTCATTCTTTTCTTCCTGTCCTTTCTGTCCACATTGTGACTCAACCTCACGGTTGGCACAATGCTCTTTTTCCCTGCTTTCGTAGATAATGTGTACTGCGTTCTTAGAATAATTCTTATCCGCTTTCTAGAATAGATTTATTTGCTTGTAGATTAATTTAACTGCTTTCTAGATCTAATTTACATTCATGTCATTAGTTATTAATCACCTTTCAAACCTATTGAGCAATACGAATGGAAAATCTAGTAAAACGACGTGGGACCTGCTTCTATCGCACATCCTCCAGTGAACGATCCGGTCTTACTATAAATTACTGCAATTTTTGACACCGTGCGCTTTCGGGCCACAGTTTCTTAAACACGAGCAATAAAAACATGACTACTTATGAATATATCCCTAATCACAATTCCGCTATCATAAAGTGGTTTCATTAAATAAAATCTAAACCAGGACCATGATTTTTCGGAAAATACTCATGTAGTGGGAACTTGCCAAAAGTTTCATGGCAGGAACTCTCATGGCAAGAATTGATGAGAAGTATCATGGCATAAGTGCCGGGGATCCTCAGTGTGACAGGCTGAAGGTCAACCTATCCCGGTCATGCCATGAGATTTGTCAACATTTCATGCCAGAGAGGACCACAGCGCCATTTGAAATTAAAGCACCACACTTGAGTAATAAAAAGACTAATAATCTAGATATATCCCTAAACCCTTTCCCGTGAATCATAACTCTCTTCATGTAATAAATCTAACCTGGTATATTTTTAAGGAAATGCTCGTGGGACGGAAATTGTCAAAAGTTTCATGGCGCCGTTGCCGGGGAGGATGCAGCGCCGTTTTAATTAGAGAATTACATTCCTCATTGCTCCTAGATTAGCCTATACATATAATTATAAATATTCACCTTCAGAACCACTTCTAACCTGGGGATTGTACAGGTACTGTCATTATTGAAGCCATTGTTCTATGCAAAGGAGGAAGCAAACGCCAGCCGAGATCCCGTTTAATTCAGAGATAGAAAAGACAGCTCGACGTCTTAGGGCGGAGACTAAACGAAGAAGGGAACGGGAACGACAGGCATTACTTTCGCCAAGCACCAGCAGCGATATTTCCGAAATGGCAAACCCTGACATCCCACCAATCATTCAACCCAATCCCCCACTTCACAACATTGAGGAAGATCCCGAGGATGCTGATCATGATGAATTGGATGATCCCCCTCCCCAGATCATACAAGGAGGTGGGAATCCACCAAACATGGACCAGCAGCACTTCGAGGCACCCCCTCCCAACCCGAACCAAAACCCACCAAACAACCAAAACCAACCAAATCAGCAAAATTTCCCAAACCAACAGAATCAGCAATACCATAACCCCCATCAGAATCCCCCGAATCCGAATGATTTCAATGATCCGAGGAACTATTTCATGCCTCAGAACTACTACCCACAGCAATACCAAGGCGGGCCTGAGAACAATCATCAAGCAGCAGCTGCTGCTGATTACATGCAGCCGATTTTAGAGCCGTATCTGAACATTCCTGGACAAGCTCCATTCTTGGCCAGGAATTTCGAACTGAAACCGGCCCTGATCAATCTAGTCCAGAGCAACCAGTTTGCCGGAGCAAGTCATGAAGATCCCCATGATCACCTGCAAACCTTCCTAGAATTGTGTGACACGATCAAAAATCGTGATGTACCCGCAAACACCATTCGACTAAGGCTATTTCCCTTCTCTCTGACAAGCGGAGCACGAACATGGTACAAGTCACTGCCCGTAAATCAGAAGTCTACATGGGAAGATGTGATCAGAAACTTCCTAGCAAAATACTTCCCGGAGTCCAAGGTGGATGAATGCCGCTCCAAAATTGCGGAATTCAAGATGAAACCCGACGAGTCCTTGTATGATGCAAAGGAAAGATTCTTCAACCTACTCAGAAAGTGCCCTCAACATGGTTTTCATGACTGGGAGAGACTGAGAAAGTTCTACAGTGGTCTGACCCCAGCATGGAAATCCATGCTTGATGCTGCCGGTGGTCAACATTTGCTCTACATACCAATGGACCAAGCCTGGGCAAAGATTGAAGCCATGAGTGTCAACCGTTCTGTTCTAACTGATGATGGTAATCCCACTCCCCCTCGTGGTTTGTGTGTTGTAGGTACAGTAGAGAAGTCAGACATTGAAAAGCTTCAAGAGCAAGTGGCAGCGTTATCTGTGAACCAAGGAGTTGGAAGTTCTGCGCAGGGACAGCAAACTGATGTGATCTGTGGACTGTGTCAAGGTGCTCATGCAACTGACACATGCGAGCAAGTCACAGCAGAGAGCTGTAACTATGCAGGAGCTTTTCCGAATAGACACCCGAATTTGTCTTATTCAAACAACAACGCCTTGAACTCACATCTCCTGAACAAGCCACAGCAACAACAGTTCAATCCTCAGCAGAATCAGGGATTCAATCAGAACAGGGGCCAACATTTTCAGAATCCAGGTTTCCAACCTCAGATCCAGCAGAGGCCACCTCAGAATTTCCAGAACTTTCAGCCCAATCAGAATTTCCAGCCTCAGTTTGTCCCAAACCAAGGCCAGTGGAATCAGAATCAGCAGCAAAATCAGAATCAGAACCAAAAGCCTCCTTCAAGGCTTGAGAATATGATGACTGATTTCATCACTAGTCAGAAAGAAATCAACAATCAACTGCAGGCCTCCATCAGAAATGTGGAGACCCAAGTTACACAGATGGCTAATGAGATGCAGAAAAGGGACAAAGGAACATTGCCTAGCACTGCGGAAAAGAACCCGCAATGCAAGGCAATAACCTTGAAATCTGGGAGAGTACTAGCTGGACCAAAGGGAGCGGATACTGGAGCGGAATTTGAAGAAGATGATATTGTTGACAATGCTGGTAAGGAAGCTGATAATGGGAACGAAGCAGAAAAAGAGACAGCCGAAATGCAGACTGAAGCTGCACCTGAAACGGCTGAACCAGATAAGGGTACAGGTGAAGGTACAACTTCCTTCCCTTCACCACCAAAAATTGCTAATAACAAGTACATGCCCAGGATTCCTTATCCTGCGCGGCTTAAAAATAAAGAACATGATCTTAAATTCAAGAAATTTCTGCAACGATTAAAGTCTGTAGAGATAACCATTCCTCTCACAGAAATGATTTCCGAAATGCCCATCTATGCTAAGTTCTTGAAAGAATTGATTTCAGGAAAAAGGCAGGTTGAGCAGGAAGAGGCAATTATTCTCAACAGCACGTGCAGTGCCATTGTTCAGAGGAGAATGCCTGAAAAGAAAGAGGACCCCGGATGTTGCACACTTCCAGTACAATTCGGAAAGGCTAAAGTGAGTATGGGGCTCTGTGATTTAGGATCAAGCATCAATGTGATGCCACTAGCTATGGCTGTTCGCCTTAAGCTTGGAGAAATTCAACCGGTCAAGATGAGACTGCAACTTGCAGACAGATCGATCACTCAGCCCGTAGGAATCCTTAAGGATGTTGTGGTCAAAACCGGGCAAGTTCTTTTCCCGGTCGACTTCATCGTCCTCGACATTGAAGAGGATTCTGAAATGCCACTTATCCTTGGACGCCCATTTCTAGCCACTGGTGGTGCACTGATTGACGCCAAATCCGGAAAAGTCACCCTAAGGGTCAATGGCGAGGAGATCATCTTTGATATGGAGAAATTGCAGAAATTTCCGAATGACAGTTCTTGTTTTTCATTTGAAAATGTAATAGTTAGGGAAGAGCTTGACTCTGAACTTGAGTGTGAAATGATGCTGGATGAACCATCAAAGCAGGTACTGAAGCCTGCTGGCGTGGAGCACAAAGAATGCAAAGCCGTTCACTTCGCCGATCCCGAAACAGGGGATTTGGAGGAATTTGATGGCATGGGCTTCCACGAGGACGCCAACCAAGAGGAGGAAGAGGATCCTGTACTGATGCAGGATCCCGAAGGTAAATCTGTTCTCCCACTACCCAATTCTCGCAAACTACTCCCTTCCGTTGAATGTCCACCAGAGCTTGAACTTAAAACACTACCCGATCATCTCAAGTACGCGTTTCTCGCAGAACATAAAAAGTTACCTGTGATTGTTTCGGCTAAGCTCTCCCAAGAGCAAGAAAATGCTCTGGTGGTCGTTCTTAAGAAACATGTACATGCAATAGGTTGGACCATTTCTGATATAAAAGGAATAAGCCCTTCTATTTGCATGCACAGGATTCTAATGGAAGAAGAGTTTAAACCCTCCCGTCAACCTCAGAGGCGATTGAACCCCCTTATGCAGGAAGTGGTAAGGAAAGAAGTTATCAAGCTCTTAGATGCTGGTATAATCTATCCTATCTCTGATAGCAAATGGGTTAGCCCAGTGCAGGTCGTACCCAAACGAGGAGGGATGTGCATAACCAAGAATGAGCAAGGAGAAGAGGTTGCAACCAGGCCAGTGACCGGATGGAGAGTTTGTATCGACTACCGGAAGCTGAATGAGGCCACACGCAAGGACCATTTTCCATTGCCATTCATTGATCAGATGCTTGAGAGGTTGGCAGGGAGAGCGTTTTATTGCTTTTTGGATGGTTATTCTGGTTATAATCAGATTGTTATTTCCAGTGAGGACCATGATAAAACCACTTTCACTTGCCCGTACGGCACTTTTGCCTATCGACGGATGCCTTTTGGTTTATGCAATGCACCTGCTACTTTTCAAAGATGCATGATGTCTATTTTCTCTGAATTTATCGAAAAATGCATTGAGGTCTTTATGGATGACTTCTCTGTATATGGAGATACGTTCGAAGATTGTTTGACCAATCTTGCTAAGATTTTAAAGAGGTGTGAGGACACTAACTTGGTTTTAAATTGGGAAAAGTGCCATTTTATGGTCACTGAGGGCATAGTGTTAGGTCATCGCATTTCTCGTGCAGGCATTGAAGTTGATCCAGCCAAAGTTTCCATCATTTCTAATCTCCCTCTTCCTAACTCGATCAAATCAGTTAGGAGCTTCTTAGGGCATGCCGGTTTTTACCGGCGATTCATTAAGGATTTTTCTAAAATTGCCAAGCCGCTCACTAATCTGCTTTGTAAAGAAAATCCTTTCTTAATAAATGAAGCGTGTGTCCAAGCCTTTGACACGCTCAAGAAGATGTTGGTTTCTGCACCGATAGTGCAACCACCCGATTGGTCAATACCTTTCGAGGTAATGTGCGATGCTAGTGGTCTCGCCGTAGGCGCAGTTCTTGGACAACATAAGGATGGGAGACACTGCGTAATTCATTACGCAAGTCATGCCCTGAATGAGGCCCAAGTTAACTACACCACAACGGAAAAAGAGATGTATGCTGTAGTCTTCGCGTTTGACAAGTTCAGACAGTACCTAATAGGTACAAAGACCATAGTATACACCGATCATACAGCATTGAGATACTTGTTTAGCAAACAAGATGCAAAACCTCGATTAATCAGGTGGGTACTTCTGTTGCAAGAATTCGACATCATAATAAAAGATAGGCGAGGTCGAGATAATGGTGCTGCTGACCACTTATCTCGATTAGATAATGATAAAAAGGAAAAAGCCGTCAATGAAGATTTCCCGGACGAACAGTTGTTCGCGTTGCATCTGCATAATCAAGCTTGTCCATGGTTTTCCGACATTGCTAACTTCTTGGCATGCGGAATAACCCCCCAGTTTTCGAATTATCATCAGAGGAATAAGTTCAAACGAGATGTATTAAGTTACTTCTGGGAAGAACCTTATCTCTTCAAACACTGCCCTGATTTAATAATCAGGCGATGTGTGACCGAGCATGAAGCTTATCAAATTGTCAGAAAATGCCATGAATCAGAATATGGAGGTCACCATGGTCCCGCTCGAACGGCCCACAAGGTCCTCGAATGTGGATTTTATTGGCCTCACATCTATGAGGATTGCAGGACATTTGTTAAGGGCTGTGACAGATGCCAAAGATTAGGAAACATCTCCAAGAGGGATGAGATGCCTCAAAAGGGGATTCTCACACTTGAGATCTTTGATGTATGGGGCATTGACTTCATGGGACCGTTTCCACCATCTGGTGGAAACTATTACATCTTGGTAGCTGTCGATTACGTATCCAAATGGGTCGAGGCTGTCGCATTACCAACCAATGATGGTAGCCAAGTCATCAAGTTCCTCAAGAACAACATTTTCAGTCGATTTGGCGTACCTAGGGTGGTGATATCTGATGGAGGAACACACTTTATTAATAAAGGTTTTGAAACTTTAATGAGTAAAAATGGAATCCTCCATAAGATAGGCACGCCTTATCATCCCCAGACTAGTGGTCAAGTCGAAGTATCCAATCGCGAAATCAAACATATACTCGAAGCCACTGTCGGGATAACCCGTAAGGATTGGGCACGTAAGCTCAATGATGCTCTATGGGCATACCGCACAGCATATAAGACTCCCATCGGGATGTCTCCATATAGGCTGGTCTTCGGAAAAGCCTGTCATTTGCCTGTAGAGCTAGAGCATAAAGCTTACTGGGCCGTTAAAACGCTTAACTTCGATCCGAAAGTTGCTCAGAGCAAACGTAAGTTGGACCTCAATGAAATTGAGGAAATACGAGCGCAAGCTTATGAGAGCTCTCGAATTTACAAGGAGCGGACCCAGAAGTTGCACGATCGCCGGATCAAACCTAAGTATTTCTATGTTGGTCAACATGTGTTATTATTCAATACTAGGTTGAAGCTGTTCCCCGGAAAGCTCAAATCTAGATGGGAAGGACCACATGAAGTACTAGAGGTGTTCAAAAATGGAGCTGTCAGGATTCGAACTGGCAGGGGCGATATAGTGGTGAATGGACAACGATTGAAAGAGTACCTCGGACAGTTCGATCCGGAGAAAGAAAGCCAAGCAGTGGCAGACCCGGCTTACACTCAATAAGAAACAGCATTTAAAAATACAAAAATTTCAGTTTATATATATATTATATATTTACAGTATTTGTTTCATGGCAAGAAAGTACCCAAAGATCAATTAAACATTTAGAGTACTAAGACTCTAAATGTGAGGATGTTGATATTTGGAGAAAATCTAATGCGTCTTATTTGTCTGTCTTGCAGAAGTTCGGAACCACCAAAAAGAAGGAGCAGATAACAGTAACATGGAAAACCAGGTTCTTGGTTGGATTAGTTCTATAAATCTGAGAAAATGTTCTCGGGAATTGAAGAAATTCAAGACCCGAAACGAAATTCACAGATAAAATGGAACTGACCCAACCTAATTTTATGCAAGTGGATTATTTAATTTTCAGCCCAGCATTTTGAATTTACTTGGACTAAATTTATTCAGCCCAAGTCAAATAAAATGGACGCAGGCCCAATACCACACTCGGGCCCAGTCCAAGAAAATTTGAAAATTCAAAATCCCTTGTCGCGGAAGGACCTTTGTCGCGATGTCATGCATCGCGACCAGGCCCTACTCCGCGACAAACTCCCTTTTCCTTCTAAACCATTTCCCCACATCTTGTCGCGAAGCACCTTGTCGCGGAGCATGACTCCGCGACCAGCCCCTGCTCCGCGACACGATTTGCGTTGACTGTCTCCATACTGAACTTTGTCGCGATGGCCTTGTCGCGGAGCATGACTCCGCGACAAACCCTCAACTCCGCGACCACCCTAATGTCGCTATGTCTTGTCGCGGAACCCTGTTCCGCGACAAAGTCTCGGATTCCGCGACAAAAGTTCAAGTATTTATACCCCCCCCCACCCCCTCCAGTTTCTTTTCACCTTCCTCCTGTCATTTCAACTTCTTTCAGTTCTCCATCTTCCTTTCCCCCATTTTTCTCTCATCCGAACGAACACCACGTGTTCTTCGCACTCTTGCACACCATTTCTAAGGGAAACTATGGACCGATTTCATGGACCCCTCCCAATCCTTGGACCCGTGCCTAGACCCGAGCCAAGGAGGAGAGGGTAAACCCTATTTTCACCATGGACATAGCCCCCTTCGGATCCGTTCTTTTTGTTTTGTCTCGTTTTGTTTTTCAGTTTGTGTGTTCGTGGTGTGGTGTTGTTAGTGTGCACATCCAACTTCAGATTTTTAGAGGTTTCGAGTGCCCTCGGCTTTGAGCACCATTTTGAAGTTTTTGAGAACTTGTTTTGAAAACTGATTAAGGGTGTTAAAACTGATTAATGGATAAGATTTTTGAAGTTTAAAACTGGAAAGAACAAACTGATAAACATTTGGGTATTGTTTCGAATATCTTGATATTATTGGTTTGATTGATCCTGATGTGATGTGCACAGTGTGGGTTGTGTAATAAAGATGGAAGATCTTTTTGGGCACATTTGTTCTCATGTTAGAAATCTCATGGGAATAAATGTTTGTTTGTTTATGGAAACATAGTACAAACACCCAATAGGAAGCTTCCACTTTTAATAAAAGCAACCTTTTAGAAAAAGACAAAAAGAGTTATTTTTGTTTAATGTTTGACTTGAGTTTTGTTCCCAATGGAATACTAGTGTGAGTGAGATAGCAGTATTTTGTCACCTAACTGCTATCCTTTTCAAAAATCCAAAATGGGACCACTCACATCCCACCTTTGTTAAATAAAACAAGTCAACCATTTTTAAAATTAAAAATAGTGTTTGCAAATTTTCTGGATGCTAAAACTGTCCAAACAGTCTAAGCTATTCAGAAACAGCAAATCCGTTCCGCCACGTCTCCATTGCACATTCCAATATTCGAGCATTCCATTTCCACCTATCCATCTCATTCCACTTCCAACAAGTGTCTCGGACTTGTTTAATAAACTGAAAACTTTTAGGCCCTATGGCCCATTAAAAAAAAAAGATTTTAGGCCCAATGGCCAATTTTATTTTATTTTGGGCTCTTTAGCCCATTTAAAACCAAATATTATTTACATGTGCTTTAAATTAAAATTCAAGACAGAAATTTAATAATCTCACATCTAGAGCAAAGCTCTAAATGTGAGGATGTTGGTTTCTAAACTTGAATAATTTCCGAAAATTACATAAAAATTGGATTCATCACTTCTTATCTTTTCAGGGGTAATCCTCCCATTCCAGACCCTGCTCCAGAAGGAACCAAGTTGCTGGACTTGCCGGTCGAACTCCTTGGTGAAATTCTCTCCCGAATAGGAGAGGATGAAATCAAGGGGGTGTTCACTGCACAACGTGCATGCAAGAAACTTAGGGATGCTGGGAACCTTACTATCGTGTACAAGCGATGTGAGGTTATCACTTCCACGGTGAAGAGATGGCAAGAAAGGATCCGTCGGCAGAAGGAGAGATTCCTGCAAATATGCACAGCTGCAGGAAACTTCAACCTTCAGCTCGTTCCAGCACTCAGGGCATTTGCAGAGGGGAATGAGGAGCGTGCTTGTGAACTGCTACGCCCGGGACTTGAGGACAACCATAAGACATCAATCTTCACCCGCGGATTGATGCTTATGAGTAAGACAGATGAAAGCCAAGTTGAGCAGGGAATCAGAATGATCGACAGGATGGTAACAGATCGATCAGTCTTTAGGTATACGTCCCTCAACGTTCTCGCTTGGATAACTGATAACCCAGACAACCCACAACTGTGGGCAGGCCAAGGAGTCAGAGTCTATTGCCCAGAATGGCATGCACCTCTGAGAAACCGTGACTGGTGCCTGCGTTGTGAGCTTTCCAGCTGTGTCCTTTGGCTCCGATACATGCCCTGAAGAAGAAAAGAAGAAGCCTGAATCCGAATTTACCCTGCTTTATTTTATTTCCAGTCTAGTAGTAGTATTTGCAAGGGATTTCCTCCTTTTGTGTGTGCAGGTTCGTATTAACTGCACGAGAATCCCTTGCCTCGGATGTATTTAATTGCTTTCCCTAAAATTGGAACTCAACTTTTGAGACCACTGAACAATTCTTTACTGCTTTCCTTTGAAAAGATGTCTGTACAGTCCGAGATGAATAAGTGACTGTCAGACCAAAAATATGCTGTTGACATACTCAGTATGTCAGCAGTGCCTCTTTACTGCTTTCAATTAAATAACCAGCAAAAATATGCATAAACTTGCTCTAAATTCACAGGTTGAATTTAGGCTTGTGATTAAATTTTCAAACTTTTAAATTGGGATAATATAATTGAGAACATGCATGAAATGAATTCCTGAGGTTTTGAGCTATAAAAATTTAATGATGCAATCAGCTTATTGGGTAATAAATCTGCATGTTAGAGATTTCGATTGAATAAATTGTTAGAATTAAGCTTTGATTGAATTTGAGAATATTGTATGACATGAATCAACCATTCCATGTGAGATTTGAGCCATGAGTCATTTTTACTCATTCTTTTCTTTGATGTGTGAGAATCAATTTGATTAAAGGAAACTAGAACTTGCGATTGGGACCGATTCAAGACCATGCCATATTCCCGAAATCGAGCATATGATCGAGGCACTTAGAAAAACCCAAATTTTTGGCCTTCGTTTGAAATCCAAACCCAAAAATATTTTCCCTTTAGGATTAACCAAGTTGAGCCTTTATGCCTAATTTTTCTTTGAAACCCTCTATATTATTCCTAGCTTTACAAAAAGACCAAAAAATTTAAACCCAAGTGTGCAGGAATGAATTCTATCAAAGGCATTAAGTTTGTAATCATCAATAAAAACTATAAATCGGTATTCTATAAACCGATTCAAAAAAAAAAAAAAAAAAAAAAAAAAGTTGAATTTCATTCAACATCAATAAATTGCAAATGACAAAGCAATTAGACAATAGTCTAATGTCGATGCAATGTGAAGAGAGAAAAGGAAGAAACATTGATGATCATAAATTTTAAATAAAAATGCCAAGTTATGATGGAATTAAATTCTTACCACTACTTAGCCTAATAATTTCCCTTCCCTACCTAATGTTACAACCGTATGCCCCGTTACAACCCTTAAATAAGACCTCGTGATCTCGATTTGAAGAAATGAGCCGGTGGCGAGTTGGTCTGATTGCAAGCTTATGGGATAAATTAATTAAATTTGATTTTGAGCGTTCATAATTAAACCCCAATTGAGAGTGAGTGAATTTTCCGATTCTCTTATAAGTGAGGTCTTTTCTCATTACACATGATCGTGTCATACCTTAATTCTATTTTTTAATCTTTGCATCTTTCAAACACGATATTCATGAAGGATTAATAATAATGTTTGATTTGTAGGCCTGATATAGTGAGCAAGTATCATTTCATTAAACACTGCAATCAAGGGAATTCAATACTTGTAGTTTTGATTGTCTTATCCCAATCTAAAAAGGATGTTATTTATGAAGCCACGAAAATGAATTGAATATGTAGAGTCCGTGTTCCTAGGAACATTGACTCTGACTGCTCGGGGACGATCAGTATTAAATGTGAGGATGTTGATAATGGCCAAAAATGACCATTATTTTCAATCCATTTCCGTGTCTTAAACGGGCATTTGATCGCATTCCGGTCTTACATTAAGTAAGAAAGCAGTCGAATTGGACTGATTTATGCATAATTGTAAAAATAATAAGCTGGTGTGAAAAAGACATAAATATGTAATTTTATTACATATTTATGTTAGAAAAATCCAAAAACATGAAAAAAAAAAAAGAGAAGAAAAGGAAACAAAAAGATGGGAAAAAGATAGAAAAGCCCACAAAAAGAATATTTCCGGCCCATCTGGCCCAATCCATGCAGGCCCAGGTAGACCTTTGTCGCGGAAGCCCTTGGCGCGATGCAGTGTTCCGCGACAAAGGCATACTCCGCGACCAACTGGCCCCAAATGAAGAGGAGACCAGCCAAGCCCTTGGCGCGATGACCCTTGTCGCGATAGCATGACTCCGCGACAAAAGCCCATTCCGCGACCAAGATGCACAAATAGAGACACAAGACCCAGTCGAGAAGCCTTGCCACATGCAGCATGTTCCGCGACCAACTTGATGTTCCGAGACAAAGCTGTGATGTGTGTGATGTCTTAAGACACAATGGGCTAGAATCAAGGCCCATGGGCTTAGGGTTACACTTCTATAAATATGAGGTGTCTCCCATGAGCTAAGGGTTGGTTGGATAGTTGGAAGTTTGAATTTGAGAGTTCTTGAAGGCAAGCTTAGGAGTTCTTTCTTAGGTAGAGTAGTTAGGTTTATTTTTATGTATTATTTAATTTTTGCACTTAGTTTAGTTTAGATTAGTGTTTTACTGTTCACAGTGCTTAGATAGCCATTTTTATACTATGTTTTGTTGTCTAAACTCTTGTTTTAGGGTTTGTAATACCCAAATCATGGGTATTAACAACACCCCTTCAATAATATGGGAAAACATTCATCATTTGTGTCCCAAATCATGAAATGGGTCTCACACCCCATGGATTTATGCTTCCTTTTTCATTTTGGGGTTATTTGACCCCTATTTTGTTATTTTCGTGTTCACTGATAGCATATTATGGATAATGTTGTGTGGATGTGTGATCAAACCCTAGATTAGGATTCTTGCTTTATTTTAATATCCTGCTCAGTCTTGTTATTTTTGTTTAAGCATGTTCTTCCTTATTTTGAATGTTTCTTGCTTATTTTTAGCTTAGAATAACTTTTTGATCTGAAATAGGGTGAGATCACGCTGTTTGCATGCCACTGTTCATTTCTGCTTTTTCTGACTTTTGTCCTGAACCACCTTGGGCGCCAACCGCCTTCTGGCGCGGAACCACGTTCCGCGACAGAGTGGCAGTTCCGCGACCAAGGTGTTTCAAGACACTTGTCTCTATAATTTAAAACCCTTTGTCGCGGAATACCTTGTCGCGGAGCCACGTTCCGCGACAAAACTGTCCATGCATAGCGACAAAGGAGCCAAACTCTTGCATTTTGTCTTCATGGCTTCTTGTCGCGGAATCATCTTGTCGCGGAGCCACGTTCCGCGACAAAATCCCATTCCGAGACAGAAAAATTAGGCCATGTCTCTTAACCTTTGAACACTTTGTCGCGGAACACCTTGTCGCGGAGCCACGTTCCGCGACAAAATCTCCATGCATAGCGACAAAGGTTCAAATGCCTTAGAGTTTTATTAAAACACTTTGTCGCGATGTCACCCTTGTCGCGGAGCCACGTTCCGCGACAAAACCTTGCATAGCGACAAAGAGGCGTTATGCTGCCAAAAATTCTAAAAACTTGTCGAGATGTCCATGTCGCGGATCTCGGTCCGCGACAACATTTATGATATAGCGACAAGATTTCTATCCTTCTATTTAATCGCAAACAAATGTCATTCTCTCTCTATTTTATATTGCAACACTCACATCATAGCCCCACGGGTTAGGATGTAATATTCTGGAATTGCAATATAGGGTGTTATGCTGCCCAAATTTTGATTCTCCATTTGCACTTCTTAACTGATTGAACCCTTGACTCATTAATGATTAAAGATTGAGATTAGCAATAATCAAACTTCAATAATCATCATGATTAAAGGATCTTTGTTCAATTGCCATTAAAACACTCTTGTATAAACAAAACCTCGATGGCTTAAACAGATAATCTGGACTGTAATTAATTATGGTAGGAAGGATTATTTAAGACCATTACATGTGGACCCGATCCACAACCTTGCATGAGAAACCAATGTCTCTCATACAATGGATCTTCTTTTGCTTCTTACTTATTTTGTCCTTGTGTATTGTGTGGAACCATTAGTAAAGAATGCATCAGAATAATGTTGGCGGGTACTCCCTCATGGATAACTAGCTCGTATTCTGGGTATTAGTTACTAATCGTTATTTTGCATGGTCTGAATGGCTGTCAGTGGAAGCCTTGGCGGTTCGCCCATCCGGGGTTATAATAGCTGCTCAACTGACTCCCATCCAGATACAGTTTATTTTTGTTATCTTAATTTCCAAACCCAAATTCCAATCTGTAATGGGAATCAGTTGGCATCAGTCAATGCCAACTGATGATCATTATCGAAGGGAAGCATGTAGGTTTTTATCCGAATTCACAAACAGTGGAGGCCCAACTGGTGTTGACACCACCATTATAGGGTCTAAGCTGTCTAAATTCGCTCCATCCGAGTGATTGGGAAATTGGACAGTAGATGTTTACAGTCCACCTGATTATTCTGCCATTACTTTGATACCTTGACCATTCCATTCTGTGTTTCACCTTCTGTCTAGACCCGCTTCTATATTTTGGGCCAATTAATTTTACACTTCCATATACCCTTATGCATGATAATATTATGTACTATTGTGGTCTGTAATTATTTTGGGATCCTTCCCTTGGACAATAGAAGTCTAGATCTTAAACAGATATTGCTTCATAAACTTCCAACAAAACCTCTTTATAAAATCCGGATCTGAGTAAGGGATAAATTCTTCAGTTATGACTAATTCATATTCTATCAAGGGTTATATTTTGGGAATTAAGAAGCAGATTCAGCGATTAGGTCTCGTCTAGACTGAAAGGGTCTGTGTTTTAACTGAGAATCTAGTACCTGATAGGGAATGATTTTCAAATCCATTATTTTCCAAAATTGCTGGTTGATGGAAATGTAAGATTAAGTGCTACACCGAGATGGGGTCCACTTGGATTCAAATACAGTGTAGTAAATAATCTTAGAGGAACATCATCCAGGCCTTGGTTATCTTCCAAGATAGGGTTGAGTTTTCTTTCAACTGCTATCTTCTTCTGCCAAAGCCTACTTTTGAGTCCTGAGTGAGTGCATCCGGAGCGAACTAATTGATTAGCTCGTTTCATTAGTTTGTATCTCATAACCACCCGGAAGGAAGTGAACACATTAGTGATTCACCGAGAGCCGGGAATTCTTGATCCATCCTCCTTCATTCTGACGGGGAGCTGTCTTTTACTACCAGGGTCAGATTTTCAAAACCTCCGAGTGATAGGTTTTAAATGCTTTCTTTACTGCTTTCTTTTAATCGCTTTCATTAGAGGTCACTCGGTTGAATTGAGAGTTGTGTAACTGCTACTAGGATTGACAGTTAAGGGATAGTTTAGGACTTGATTTAAATCTTTGGGTGTGACATGGGAGAATGATAGTGGTACTTGGCATCTCAATAAATGATGTGTCGGGTGTTGCTTATCCACCACAGATGAAGTAACATACCCAGGCCAGGGCAGTTACGAATCTGTGGTATCTTAGAATTTGCGGTCTTAAGAACATGTAAACTCATATTGCAAGTACCTGTCTGCTAAAAGGGAAAGCCTTATTGAGAGCATGAGAATTAGCTATCTGAAAGAAATATCCCAAACAAAGATCTGCGTATAAAAATGGAAGTTTAATATTGCTGTATCTTGCTCTTGTCCAACTTTCATTCTTTTCTTCCTGTCCTTTCTGTCCACATTGTGACTCAACCTCACGGTTGGCACAATGCTCTTTTTCCCTGCTTTCGTAGATAATGTGTACTGCGTTCTTAGAATAATTCTTATCCGCTTTCTAGAATAGATTTATTTGCTTGTAGATTAATTTAACTGCTTTCTAGATCTAATTTACATTCATGTCATTAGTTATTAATCACCTTTCAAACCTATTGAGCAATACGAATGGAAAATCTAGTAAAACGACGTGGGACCTGCTTCTATCGCACATCCTCCAGTGAACGATCCGGTCTTACTATAAATTACTGCAATTTTTGACACCGTGCGCTTTCGGGCCACAGTTTCTTAAACACGAGCAATAAAAACATGACTACTTATGAATATATCCCTAATCACAATTCCGCTATCATAAAGTGGTTTCATTAAATAAAATCTAAACCAGGACCATGATTTTTCGGAAAATACTCATGTAGTGGGAACTTGCCAAAAGTTTCATGGCAGGAACTCTCATGGCAAGAATTGATGAGAAGTATCATGGCATAAGTGCCGGGGATCCTCAGTGTGACAGGCTGAAGGTCAACCTATCCCGGTCATGCCATGAGATTTGTCAACATTTCATGCCAGAGAGGACCACAGCGCCATTTGAAATTAAAGCACCACACTTGAGTAATAAAAAGACTAATAATCTAGATATATCCCTAAACCCTTTCCCGTGAATCATAACTCTCTTCATGTAATAAATCTAACCTGGTATATTTTTAAGGAAATGCTCGTGGGACGGAAATTGTCAAAAGTTTCAAGAGGCTTGGCTTATCTTCAATGACCACATTGGCTGACTCAATCACTTTCCTAGAGGAGGGCAGGTAGACTCTGTAAGCCTTGCTGGTAGAAGAATAGCCCATGAAGACTCCCTCTTCACTTTTCTCTTGGAATTTGCCCACGTGCTCCCTGTCATTCACAACAAAGCACTTGTTTCCAAAAATGTGAAAATATGAAAGAGTAGTCTTTTTACCAGTCCAGAGTTCATATGAAGTCTTCTTTGTATTGGCTCTCAGATGGACACGGTTAATGACATGGCAAGCTGTATGAACCGCTTCAGCCCATAAATATTGAGGAACTCCTTTAGCATTCAGCATGACCCTTGCCATTTCTTGAATGGTCCTATTTTTTCTTTCCACAACACCATTTTGTTGAGGAGTTCGAGGTGCAGAGAACTCATGCTTGATCCCCGCATCACTGCAGAATTCTTCAAAGGCATGGTTTTCAAATTCACCACCATGGTCACTTCGAATCCTCTTGATTTTGCAATCCTTCTCGTTTGACAGTTGATTGCACAGTTTGGTGAACGCTTTGAGTGCTTCGCTCTTTTCCCTGAGAAAGGATACCCAAGTGTAGCGTGAAAAGTCATCAACACAGACAAGAACATAGCTCTTACCTCCCAAGCTCTTTACATCAGTGGGTCCAAAAAGATCCATATGAACCAATTCAAGGCATTGGGATGTCCCATTTTGATCAATGGACTTGTGAGTAGCTTTATGTTGCTTGTTCTTCATGCAGTTGTCACAAATCCTTTCCTCAGGTTTGCTCAGAGTAGGTAGCCCCTTGATTGCTCCAGTACGACTCAGCTTAATTAGGTCCTTAAAGTTCAGGTGACCCAGTCGTTCATGCCACAGTTGGGTTTGAAGAGAACCTGTACTATCAACAAATAGACAAGACTGTGAGAGCATATAACAGTCATTATTGGATCTCTGACCTTTGGTGATGCACTTGTAATTTGAGTCGAGCACTAAACAGCAATCTTCATCAAACAGGACTTTCAACTTGTTGTCACAGAGATGACTGATGCTTATCAGGTTTGCACACAGACCTTCCACATGGTAGACAGTTTTGAGGCCAAAAAATCCATCTTCGGTAATAGACCCTTGACCAACTACTTTTCCCTTGTTGCCATCTCCGAAAACAACAAATCCTCCATCAACTTCATGGTAGTTACTGAGAAGCTCCTTGTCCCCAGTCATGTGCCTGGAACACCCGCTGTCAAAATACCAGCAGGACTTCTTCCCATTCTTGGATGTAGAATGGAAAGCCATGCTGCACAGCATGTTACATTTGATTTTCCATTCTCTCCTTGATATCTTTCTCTTGATATCTTCACTGGGCCAAATCATTGGCCTCCCTGAAAAGGCATCTCTGGAGAGTAGCCTACAGGTTTCAGTTTTGTGACCATAAGACTTGCAATAGGCACATTCAAGGGGAACAGCTGGAGGAGTCTTCCTTTTGATTTTCTTGGATTTGGATCTCCTATCAGGTTTTGGAGAGTCCTCAGAGTCCTTTCCTGAGGTGGTAGAACTGCTACTCCCTTCTTTGACAAAGGTCCTTGGAGCGGACGAGCTGCTTTCTTTCACAAAGCCAATTCCTCTCCTATCTCCATGGACTTTGGAGGCAGAAAGGATTTCTTGAAGAACGTCCTTCCCTTTGTTCAGCCTGTTTGCCAAGTCCTCAGATTTGGTGACTTTAGAGGTGAGATCTTGGACTTGAGCAGTCAGTTTGGCAATAGACTCTTCAAGCTCTACTTTGTTATCACCAAGTGAGGAGACTTGTTCAATGAGAGCTCCATTCACAACCTTTAGGTCTGTTAGTTGTTCAATGAGATTGACCACTTGGAGTTGAAAATTGTCCCTTTGGGTGGTAAGCTCAGCAACTTGCTCTGTCAGCTCCCTTTTTGCTGTCATATGTTCACCAAGCTCAACTGCGAGTTCATCAATCCGGACACAGTACTCCATGTTGGCAGGTTGCAAGTGAGCAGCAAGATACTCCAATTCATCTCTTCTGTGTTCAGCATCCTTAAGAGCTCTCCATTGCTCAAAGTGTGCATCTTTATATTTATTGAGCTCTTTCAGATATTCTCTGGCCTCCTCACCTTGGACATAGTGCTTGGCAACCAGCTCATCGAGTTCATTGTTGAGATATGCAATCTCCTCCCTGGATATAAATAAGTCACGGAGGGCACCTTCTAGTTCATCAAGTGTCTGTTCCAACCTGAGATTTGACTCGTCATACATGTTGCTGAGTGCTTCAATCCTTTGGTTGTCATCCCTGTAGGAGGTGGAAGCAGCAGCATCAGATGAAACAATATTGACACTGGATGAGGAAATACCTGTTTCAGACTCAGATTCGGATGCATCATCCCAGGGACAGACAAACGCCACTCCCACCTCATCTTCACCCTCATTGGAGTTGGATTCATCATCATCACTGAGAGTGACATGGTAGGATTTTTTATGCCCAGAGGACTTGTTCTTGAGATTGGCACAATCAGCTCGAACATGACCATACCCCTTGCATTCAAAACACTGAGTCCCTTTTGGATCAGATGATTCTTGAGAGGGTTTCTTGGTATGTTTGTCACTTCTCCTCTTGTCAGGCTTGCTGCTAGAGGAGCTTTCACCCCTTCGATTTCCAAACTCCTTAGATCTCTTGTTTCTGAGGATACGAGCAACTTGTTTGGACAGCAAGGCAAGGTCCTCATCATCAGAGGTGAGGCCTGAGCCCTCAGCAGCAGGGGCAGTCTGAGATTTGGTCTCGGCCTTGAATGAAACAGACTTCCCAGAGAACTTCTTGCAATGGCTCATTTCCCAAGATTGCAGGATACCCATCAACTCATCCACACCTATAGTAGCAAAGTTTTCTTGAAGCTCCAGAGCAGCAATCTTGGCATTGAATCTCTCAGGAAGAGTACCTACAATTTTAGTAACTATCTCCTGTGTGGAGTAGGTCTTACCAAGTTGTTGGGCTTGGTTGGTTAAGGTGCGTACTCTACTGAAGAAACTATTGACAGATTCATTTTCATCCATGCAAAGTTTATGAAATTGAGCATCAATAACAATGAGTTTGGATTTTCTTACAGAGGCAGAACCTTCATGAGAGTTAACCAATATTTCCCATGCTTCAAAGGCAGTAGTGCAGTTGGAGATGAGAAAATATTGGTCATCAGTGACTGCACTGAAGATGGCGTGCAGAGCCTTGGAGTTCATGTTGGATAAGGATTTCTCAGTAGCACTCCATTCACTGATGTTTTTCTCTTTGGTCACACCATCAGCTGTCACAGTTGGCACTTCATACTTGACATTCACAGCATTCCAAGCCAAGTCATCAATGGACATCAGGAAGGTTCGCATCTTGTTCTTCCAGAAGGCAAAGTTGGAACCATCCAACAAGGGAGGTTGCGTGTAGTTCCACCTTTGACTCATCTTGTAGTAGGGATCTCTCTCGGAAGAGTGTGGCTCTGATACCACTTGTTAGGTTCCCAGCAACCACAAGATGTACTCTTTATGCAATGGTTCAATGGAGGGGTTCAGTCTATCACAATGAACACACAGAATCAAACAACCAATGTAAAATGCTTGACCAGAAAACACATGCACAGCGGATAAATAAGCAAACAACAAGCATAAAGAGTAATTAGAGACACAAGGGTTGTTGACCCAGTTCGGCCTTCGGCCTACATCTGGGGGATACCAATCCAGGAGAGAGTTTTACTATGTGGTTCAATCATGGTTCACAACCATACACATAAGTAGAACTCGGACAGTGCTTTCTCTTCAAGACTTCCAGGAGGTAGGTTGGTTGATCAGGAACCTTCCCAGCTTCTGACTAGGTATCTTCACCTATTGCAACCCCTCAAAGCTTCCCACCTTGAGTTCTCCTGAAGACGTCAGAGAATGCACCTCCTTCAGAGCGACGGAGTCGATTGGAACAGCAATCCCCAAGGTCGCTTGGACAGCCTCTTTCAATGGTCGCAGACGCACCAAGGAAAGGATCAATTCGGTAGCACACTTTCTAGTCCAAGACGAACACTGATTCTTGCAGCTACAGGTTGAGTCGATTCACACGAACGCTGCGTAATCAGTTAGGGTTCTTTCTTTTCACCTGAGGCTCGACGCTCTTGAGAGTATTTTTGATTATAATCTGATCGATGTAACTCTATCTCTCAGAATGTCGAAACCCCTCTCTTAAACCAAGAATCCCACAGGCACATTTGAATAATTTTGCCAATTAGGGAAATAGCCGTTGGGATAATTCAGGGTTTAAGAGTACCAGCTCTATTCCTGAAATGGGGGAGTTTTCCTGCAAGAAAGATACGTTAGTATACCTCCTCCCATTTCAGCAAAGGAGCCGTTGGGATCTTCTCGAACTTCGGTCTCTTTCCCATAGCGATGCCCGAAATGAAAAACAGTACAACCAGAAGTTCAATCCTCTAAGTTCAATCATCGGTTGTGAACTTCCTACAAATTTACATGACTCAACAACGTGGACATCCAAAATCTTGTTGCTACGTCGGTGTAAGTGTATTCCTATTAGTATTTGATTAACGCAACACACAATTCTGCATAACTTACTGGATAGTGGCTTGTTTCATGGTTAGGACAGCTTCATCACGTTTTTAATCCAAGCTTTATTTCATATTTTCTGATGATTCAAAAAACTATTGATATAATTAACATATATACGCAAATGTACATACATATATTGTGTTTTTACTCTTGGATGCGTGTCTCTCGACCTCTGTTCATTTGTGTGAATATTATAGGCATGAACTTTATCCGTGTTACATCACTCATTTATGATACAGGTTTCAGAATTATGTTGAGAGGGACGATGACGACGAGGAGAGCAGTAAGAATGCAGAGATGAGCGTAGATGGTGACGACGAGAGAGATGAAAATGATGAGGAGAGCGATGACAATGACAAGGAGATACTAAGCATATAGTAATGACTTTGGGAAATGCTTTGTTCTTATCATACTTCATAATGATGTATTGGTTTTCAGCGTTAGATTTCATATCTTGGAGTGGGGCATGCATTGTTGAATCTTTATGCTCTATTAAAATGTAATACTTAGTATTTTTCACTTCTGCTTTCTCTTTTTTTTGGGTATCTAATAATCTACCTACACATTATGGAACCAACTGGTGTGTGGTCTTTCTTGCTCGTTAATTTCTAGTTACACATTCAAGATCCTGACCATTATTGTCCAACATAGCCCGGCCTTCCATTTGAAAGCTTATCCAGTAACGCAGCCATTCATTTGGCGAATTTAAAGTCACCGGAGCAACACAGTTTTTGAATAGAACATCTTTTGAGTATCGGACACGATTCGGGAGTTGTAAGAGTCGACACTTAATTTTTAAAATTTGGGGACACGATCAAATAAGTTTCTTGACCATTTTCAAGATACAGACACGATTTAAAATGTCCGAGAATTAATATTGGACACTAATTTTTTTATAATTAGATTGTATTAATATATACTCCCTCCGTCCCACTTAACTTGTCTTGTTTCACTTTTGCACACAATTCAATGCACTTTTTCAACTACTAATATCTCAAAATGTGTACAATAAAAATTATGTAAAATATATATTCTAAAACTACATGATTATACGATTCTAACAAGACCCAACTCGACTATTTTTTCCAAATATATACATAAAATAAAATCGAGTCAAAGTAGAACAATGAACAGTGTCAAAAAGTCAAACAGGACACGTTAGCTGGGACGGAGGGAGTAGTAATTTATTTCTAGTTAACATTGTTCCAAACCACTTTAGTGGGCTCACTCATTCTTCTTGCTAAATATTCAGCTGCTTTTATATTTATTTTTTTGGGTAAATTAGGGACTTTTAAAAATCTTTCCATTTTTTTAAGGCATCATTCCAATTTTATTACACTTTGCCACGTTATTTGTATGTGTCTTACCTAGATACTATATGGTATTTACTAGGTTAATGATATGTGATTTACCAATGTATAGTATGTGCTTTACCATAGCTACCTTATATTAGTACTTACCAAATTACTGGTACGTGGTTTAGCACACTATACCAGTATGGTTTACCATAGATACCATATGGCATTTACCAAGTTTTTGGTATGTGCTTTACTACAAGTACCTTATGGTGTTTACCAAGTTATTCCACATACACCATATGGTATTTACCAAGTCTTGGTATGTGCTTTACCACAAATATCTTATGGTGTTTATCAAGTTATTCCACATATATCATATGTGCTTTACCAAGTTTTTAGTTTGTGCTTTACTACTATTACCTTATGGTGTTTACCAGGTTATTGGTAGTGTTTTACCATTGTATTGATATGTGATTTACCAAGTTCTTGGTATGTGATTTACGAGGTTATTACATAGGGCCTAAAACACAATGTTTCAAATTGAGAGGCTTTGACTCTTATAATATTTTATCCATAGATACCGGGCCATAGTTTTTCCTAATTTTTTAATAACAGCCCAAGCCCAATTAGTCCAACAACCCAACATTCCACTACCCTAATTTTCCTTCCCTTTCACCTGTGCCGTTCCCATTCCCATCCTCACATCTCATTTCCTCCCTCATGCGTTTCCAATTCCATTCGATGTGCCACCAACACCGCTCCCCGTTGGGCTGCTTGTCGTCGCCTCCGTGGTTCCGCTTCTCGGCCTTCGCACCTTAATAGCTTTCCTCCTTAATCCAAGCCGACTCCTTCCTCCAAACAGTGTCGACTCCGTGTCCGTTTGCCGGAGTCATTGCCGGACACGTGTCCCCTGTCGTGTCAGGGATAAAATCGTGTCCGACAATGATTCTCCACCCAAAAGTGGGTCCAAGTTTCATAGCCAGTATGAACATAATTATATTTAATTATGAGATCATATTTATTATAAAGCAGCTATTCATTTGTAGAATTTGCAGGTAGGGGTGTGCAAATTTCAGTCGAAACCGAACAAACCGACCGAACCGAACCGAATTTTACAATTTGGTTTGGTTTTTGGATTTCGGTTTGGTTTTTGGTTTTGAAAATCCAAAATTTCGATTTTCGGTTCGGTTTTTGGTTTTTAAAAATCTGTAATTCGGTTAACCGAACCGAACCGAAATTTGAATTATATATTAAAGAAACATAAAATACATTATGCCATTATACAATAAACCCAAAATAATACCCCTATTTGGTGACTGTTTGTGTGGATGAGTAGTGAGAACACTACTGTTGAGAGTTTGAGACTTTTATATTGTTTCATATTTGAACTATTCGGTTACTGGTTCTTTATTTTGTCATTTCATTTGTGTGTAATTTGAACAATGCAATTTGGAATTGTTTAGTATTATGCACTCATAGTTATATGTAGATATGATGTTTTTGTTTGACATGGCGAATTTACAGGTTTGATAATGGTAATAGAGATGTTTTGATCAAAAATATTTTATTTTTTAGAAAAGCAGTTCGGTACGGTTCGGTTAACCGGTATAACCGAACCGAAATATTTTGGTTTGGTTATTTCGGTTTTCAGTAATTTTGGTTCGGTTTTGGTTTTTAGAAAAAATTCGATTTTTAATTCGGTTTTGGTTTTTAGAAAAAATTCGATTTTTAATTCGGTTTTGGATTTTGGTTCAGTTCGATTAACCGAACCAACCAATGCACACCCCTATTTACAGGAACAAAGCAAACCTATGCCGAATAGGACATTTTATATTGCAATAGTAGAACTGTAAAAATGAATGCACTCTCTGACGTCTCTTGACTATATAAAGGGGGTGTTTAGGGCATCTCCAACCCACCCTGCATATTGCTATTTATGCAGGGTGGGCACTCCAACCCACCCTTCAATTATACAAGCAACATCCTCCCATTTGGGAGGATGCAACAGTATTCCGCTCAATTGAGCGGAATACTGTAGCTCCCGCTGGCTTGCGGG
Organism: Hygrophila difformis; assembly: GCA_030278955.1. Lineage (NCBI taxonomy): Eukaryota > Viridiplantae > Streptophyta > Magnoliopsida > Lamiales > Acanthaceae > Hygrophila > Hygrophila difformis. Next base: position 74,011,566 of record JAOANR010000001.1, read on the forward strand.
AGCTGCTTTTTTCCTCTTTCTTTTTTTGTTTCTTTTACTTTTTTTCTGTTTTCTCTTTTATTTATATGTGATTATATAATCATATATTAACCTCAAATTAGTGTTTAGCCGATTTTAGTTTATAGCTTCAATATTTTTACTTTAATTATATAGTTTATTTTTTATAGGTAATTTTTTTAAATTCTTATTTATTATTGTTTAAATATTTTATTTTTTTGTATATATACTTATAAATATTTTAATTTATATTTTATTAAAACTTATATAAAATAAAATATATGGGGGAATATTCCTTGATCCTGCAAAAATAGAGGGTTGGGTTGGAGATAGAGTTACTGTAGATGTCCTGCAAATATAGAAATTTGTATTGTAGTTCCTGCAAAAATAGAGGGTGTGGTTGGAGATGGTCGTAGGCTTTATTTGCGCGGTTTATTGACTTATACGTAGCCCCTCTAATCATTTTGGTAACCCTGTTTTAATAGAAAAAGTCAGGCCTATCGTACTAAAAAATTAAATACAAACTTTTTTTAAAAAATATTTGTAAAAGTAACACTATAGTAAAGAAATTAAAACATAGAAAATTTAACCTAACAGGTGTCTACCTATGACTGTGGTTTTGACATTTTCATAAGCAAAATTTATCAACTAAGTTTTTATATTTTATTATTTTTTTCTAAAGGATAAGATCATTTTCAATTACTACTATTATTGCTAGAAGAATTCCACTTTATTCTAGTAAATGAGTTTCTAATTGTCATATTATTTTTTCTTTAATATTGACATTCATGTGTTTGTAAAGCCGCAAAAATATGTAAGAGTCCTTTTGTCATGTTAAACTAACTAAATTGAATTTATTTTAATTTATTATAAATATTTATATATTTAAAATAATGGGGCCCTCAAAAATTGGGGTCGTGTGCAGTAGACCATCTTGAACTGGCTAATAGCCGGCTGTGCTTATATGCCAAGGCTTTAAACATGGGTTCCTCTTGTGATAAATGTAGAACTACAATCCCAGCAGAAGAAAAGATGCGATTGAATCCTCTTGTGGTAAATCAACGAATCGATTATTCGAATCGAACATACTCGGAGGCATGGAAACTTGGGTAAGGTTGTTAAGATCGAGATTCTATACGGGATTGTTTTTCTCTTTATAAGATCGGAATCGTAGGATCGAATCGGGATCCTAAGATCTTATGAAATTGCAAAAATGGATAAACACAATTATGCATACTAATAAATAAAAGTATTAATTCATGTGTTTATGAATATTGCAAGTTAATTAGTACAATACAATATAAAAACATCACAATTAAAATAAAATATTTCCACATACATGCATATTAGTATATTTTTTTACACATCATATATAAGGAGTATAAGTTGTTAAGTTTAAAATTAAAGTAAAAAATTACTTTTACCCCAAATCGTAAAATACTACAAAAATCTTATGGATTTAAAAGGGTATGATCGTAAGATTGTAGAAATGTTTAAGGAAGTATGACCATAAGATCATACTATTTTACTATTAGGATCGGGATCTTATTTAGATCTTACTAATTTTAAGATCCTAAAAAGATCGGGATCGTTTGAGAGAAGTATGATCGTAAAATCGTAAGATCTTAAGATCGGGATCGGGATCTTAACAACTATGGGTAGAACTGCTCATCCATTTTGCTTTTCTCAGTCCATATATGGGTCTTTTTCATAAGTTCTGTATGATGCATTTCTTATTAATGTTATCTATTTCCAGATTTTCAAGAATCACACGGCGTTGGGAAAAATTTCACCCTCCACAAGAATCACATGGAGTTGGAATTACAAGAATCACATGGAGTTGGAATTACAACAATCACATGGCATTAGGACTTAGGACAAATTTCACCCTCTCCAAGACTCATGCTCTTGCACATGTATAGCTTGAAGCACTCAATAATACTATAATACTAGTACGCTAAGAGCCTGTTCTCCTGGATTTATTTCCAGAATTTATTACTTATTCTTATAAAAATCACATCAGATCAGACAAGACAAAACAAGGCCAGACAATACCAGACCAGATCAAATCTGATCTGACCAGATCAGACCAGACCAGACCAGACCAGATCAGATCATTATAATAAAATTATATAATCACGTAATATTTTTTTAAAATAAAAAAATTAGCAATTTATATATTATTTAAATATACTAATCACGTTCTTAATATATTCTACAATTATAAATACTTTCAGTATTGTATATTTTTTATATGAATATTTGCGGATTAATAAAATATTTTATAATAAACAATAATATATAAATTATTAATTATGATAATTTGATATTTATTTTAAAAATGCAAAATGTTGGAATTTTGAATACAATACATGAATTAATTATAAAAACTAAAAAATTAAAATTAATTGTTATAATTAATTTATTTAATGATAAACATAATAATAATACAATAATAAAAATAACAAATTTTTATTACTAATTTAATAATAATTAATAATTATTATTTTTATATCATTATTTTATATTAACAATGATTTTAAGTAGAATAAAAATATCAGATCAGATCAGACCAGACCGAATCAGATCAGACCAGATCTTATAAAATTCGGATCAAAATACCTTATTTCGGGCGAAGAGAACAATGCCTAATTTCTAAAGTAAAATTAGTGAACTTGGAAAAAATATTATGAATAATTATGTTTAGGGTTATGACTAATTTTTAAATCTCATTTGTTGATGGCGGAAGGCCCCAAATCAATGTAAATAACCATTCATGACATCACCAATTCAGGAATCTCATTCGTGATAACAATTCACTTTGAAGTCAAATGAATCTATCCTAATTCCACTACCTTTTACGACATCGCATAGACCTACTCAATATTTTATATTGACAACCTATACTTAATTTTTTTCAGACTTCAAAGACAAAAGGTTGAGCATGGAACATTACACGGCGATGGGTGTTTGAAAAAGATATTCCGCATCTTTTATTTATTTTTCTTTAATTATTTGAATAAAACTATATTTTAAACCATGCGACTCCTTTATACTCCCTCTGTTTTTTTTTTTTTGGCGTGTACCGGGTATCCCCAAGCCACATCGGGTCCAAGACTAATCCCTCGAGGATCTGGTGGGCATTGAATTAGAATTTTTTACTTATACCGAATTTGAATTATTAATACTTTAAAAAGTGCATTGTCATACGTGCAAATGAAAAGCGTTACACTTAAAAAAAATGCAATAAGTATTTATTTTCTTTTAAATAAATTCCTATGCAGGTTTTAAAGTATTTTTTTTAGTCCCATATATTTTTTCAATTTCCAAAACCATCCCACAAATACCAAATTAGACGAATCCATCCATTAACTATCCTAATCAATGCCGAATCCATCCATGAACCTGATTTTTTCGCAAATCATCACCGAACCCGTCCATTAAATAACTTTTAATAATAGCCAATAATTGCATTAAATAATAGCATTCATGTGAAGTAATGAAAATATAAATACTCCATGAAAAGACTAAATTTTTTAACAATACGATGTAAAATACTCCTCCGTCCGTCTTGTTTCCTGTTGCGCATGAAAATTAAGGTAGAGTTGATTTGTTTGTATACGATGGGGTCTACATAATTGTTCGAGGGGAAATTTATGTCTATTTATAGAAAGAAGACATTTTTATGGGACATCAAAAAATAATAAATAGGACATTTGTAATGGGACGGAGGAGTACTTTTTTTTTTATCTTTGAAAAGACTACTAAACACCAATTAACTATTGAGGCACACCCAACGAAACACCAATCATTTACGTCTCCCTTCGTTACGTTCTCCTCGTGACAAATCCGTTCACTTGCGGAAACAAAATAGATCATCTACGTTATCACTTTTCACTACCACTCTCATCTACCCTCTCCATCCGCCGACACTCACTGCCTACATCTTACATCTCTTTTCCTTTATTCTTGAGACATCTTCATCATTGAAACTAATTCCCAGCTATTTAAGTATGGCGGCAACAGCTTATGCTGCTTTGCGTTCCCTTCTGATCACCATCGCCATGGAGCAGACCCAGAGTCCCTTACACCCTCCTTTCCCCTTCCCTGCAGGCCTCATCGATGCTCTGTTAGGTAGGGTTCAGTTCATGGCTGACTTTCTGGAACAAGGTTGGAAGGGTGCCGAACACTTGGAGTCACGTATTACCGAATTAGCCTATGCTGCAGAAGATGCCATTGAAACCCCTATTGTCAATTTAATCTCCGGAGAATCCACAGGGAGTTGTAGCAAGAATGGATCTGACCAACATCATCTGGAAGCAATAACAGGAGAACTGGGTTGTATCATAGCAGAGATGATGCTTCTGATTAAAGATAAAGACAATAGTGGTGGTATAATTGATGATGTGCGTCCGGGAGGTTCTAGATCGTGTACTAGCTCATCAACTGCTCCTCCACAATGGGAGAAGTCTAAAATGGTGGGATTTGAGGAGGACAAGAGCAAAATCATTGACGAGCTTACATGGCATGATCCTCAATCTGGCCTACGAATTATCCCAATTGTTGGGATGGGTGGAATAGGTAAAACTACTCTTGCCAGAAATGTTTTTGACAATGAGCATATTAAGAGGCATTTTGATGTCCGTGTTTGGGTTACTGTGTCCGAAGACTATAATGTCAATGATATTGTTGAAAGAGTCCTTTCCACGATACAAAACCAAGCGAGACCTGGAAATTCAAGAGAACAAGTATATAAGAGTCTATTTAACAGGAGGTATTTTGTTGTTTTCGATGACATGTGGAACACTGATGTTTGGAATGAAATTAAGCAGTACTTCCCAGATAACAACAACAGAAGTCGAGTTATGGTTACAACCAGACTCACAAATTTGGCAGCAGAGCTAAGCACCGGCTTTAGGCATGCCATGAAGTGTCTGGACGAGGAGAACAGCTGGAATCTATTTTGCCAGAAAGTTTTTATCCAGAAAAGTTGCCCTCTTGAGCTGGAAGATATTGGAAGGAAGATTGTGCGAAATTGTCGAGGACTTCCTCTAGCAATTGTTGTCATTGGAGGGCAACTTGCAAAGTCCAACCAAACGTCCAGGTATTGGGAGCATGTTTTACAAGATTTTCACTCATTTTTATATTCAACTGATGATGATCACTGCTCGAAAATATTGCTTTTGAGTTACAATCGCTTGCCAATTCATTTGAAACCTTGCTTGCTTTATTTGGGAGTGTTTCCAAAAGACCGTCGCATTCGTATTAGGGAACTTATGAAGCTATGGATTGCAGAGGGTTTTCTAAAACCACTGGTGAGCAAAACCTTGGAAGAAATTGCTGAGGAATATTTGATGGACCTCACGGAAAGAAATTTCATTACGGTGGTGTCTGACAGCAGCTTGGGAAAAATAAAGTATGCTATGATCCATGATCTGTTGAGAGAACTATGTTTGAGAGAGGCTCGAAAAGAGATGTTTTATTGTGTTGTGAAAGTAGATAACCTTGAGAGCATGCATTACCAACGCCGCATTGTTATCTGGGAATTTAGAGCAGATTTCCAACAATGGAGACATCTTAGTGATTCTTTTTCGTCTCATGTTCGCTCTCTGATATGGCCTATAAATTATCGCTCTTTTCTGCCATTGTGTTTGGAATCCTCTTCTATGAAGTTTTTGAGGATATTATACTCCCCAATGCACGATTCTTTATATTTCTCCCCAAGTAAAACAATTAGGCCTAGTCTAGTTAACTTACGGCTTGCTTATACACATAATATCAGCAACATTGTTTCAAAATTTGGCCTTTTGAGGAATTTTCAAATGCTGAACTCTTTTAAAATCACAGAACCTTTTGAAATTCGGAATCTAGAACTTCCTCACCTAAAGTGTGTACAAGTAGAGTCTATTCCTACATATCACTTAGAGGATGGGCATAATTATATCGTGTTAGAAGACTTGCAGTCATTAGGTACATTAGTGGATTTTAGATTTAGCCAAGAAACCATGAGGAGAATCCCCAATCTTAAGAAATTGAAAGTTGCTTATTATTGGACAGAGGCATCATGTGTCGATTGGTCTGATTATAGCGCTCACAATCTTGAGCATCTGAAGAAGCTTCAATCATTTAGCTACTCATTTGGATCGTGTGCTCCAAATAGGAAGGAGTTTGTTAAAAGTCTTGCTTTCCCACCTTCCCTCAAGAAGTTGTCTTTAGAAGGCTGTAAACTTATTTGGGAAGATATGACTCTGCTTGGTTCGTTACCCAATCTTGAGGTTCTCAAACTGAACAATAATTCCTTCGTTGGTCCAGAGTGGAATCCGGTCGAAGGGGGGTTTCCTCGCCTTAAATTATTGCAGATGTATTTGATCCGTGATCTACTGAAATGGGACGCTGATGGCTCCCATTTTCCACACCTCGAGAGACTCAAAGTATGGTGTTGTCCAAAGTTGAAGGAAATACCTTCAGGTATTGGAGAAATATCAACACTTCGGTTAATTGAGGTGTGGGAATGTTCTGTTTCGGCAGCAGAGTCAGCTATTAGCATATTGGAGGAACAGCAGAGCTTTGGGGATGAAGATCTTGTAGTGGAAGTTCACACCATCTACAAGTACAGATCAATACATGATGTGGACATAAAAAATCTTGTTGCAACATCACTGTAAGTGTATTCCTATATATGTATGCATATTTTAGAAATGAACTGATCCCTGTTACATAATGAATTTATTCTACAGGAATCATAAATATGCTGAGGAGGAGATGAAAAGGATGTTATGCATCGCATTTCCCCAATTAAAGTGAAATGAACTTTCAGAAGAGGAGATAAAAATGGAAAGGAATCATAAATGTGAGAATGGCAAGGAGCAAGTAAGTATATAAGTTCACGGCTAGAATTAAAGTGCATTGCATACATTAGCGGCGTGCTCATATTATAACTTTTGAAATGCTTTGCTCTCATCACTTGAAATTCATTTTCAGCGTTAGATTTCATATCTTGGAGGATGTTATGCATTGTCGAATCTTTATACTTTGTTAAAATTTAGAATTTTTTTCGGTTTTTTTTTTTTTTTTTTTTTTTTTTTTTTTGGGGTGATATCTACTTACATTATGGAACCAACTGGCGTGTTGGCTCTCTAGCTCATTATCTATATCTATATAATATATAAAAACAATATCCTTATGAACAGTAACCTACTCTTATGAACAGGGAATAATGTCTAAATTGGTCCTTTATCTTTAAAAAATTTTCAAATTCGTCCTTTATGTTATTTTGGCCCTTTTTTGTCCTCTATCTTTTGTGTTAATGGCCAAATCAGTCCTTTTTATATTAAATTGACCCATAACCTTTTAAATTATTTCATTTCAGCTCCAAAATATTAATTTTTTTTTTATTGATCAATTTGTCAAATAAATATCCAATATGCTTACGAAAGTAAAATTAAACATTAAACTTCATACCTTTGATTTGACCGCCTTGTGTCGGGTCTTCCGACCTCTTGAATTTTACGGACTCCCACCGAAAATGCTGTCGTAGCCAATGGTTTACCTTTTTAGATCGAAATAGTTATGGAAGGGAGTCCTCGTGGTTGGAGGTTCCAGAGCCACTACAAGAAATTTGCGGGAAGGCGACGAATTTGGCGATGAAATTTTGTTGTTGTCGTCGCCTGACGGATTTCATCGCCTTGTTTATCGCCTAGTGCTCTAGGCGACGAAAAAGGAGATAAAATCCTTTCGTTACCTTCCCGCGAAATTTTTGTAGTGAACTAGGAAGACCCGACAACAAGGTGGTCAAACCGAATATATAAATTTTAATATTTAATTTTACTTACTGAAGCATGTCGAACATTTATTTGATAAATGAATAATAAAAATAAAAATTCAATATTTTGGGGCTGAAATGAAACAATTTAAAAGGTTGTGGGCCAATTTAATATTAAAAGGACCTATTTAGCCATTAACACAAAAGATAGAGGACTAAAAAGGGCCGGAATAACATAAAGGATGAATTTGAAAAATTTTGAAAGATAAAGGATGAATTTGGACATTTTTTCCTTATGAACAGTAACCTATCAATTATCCCTCAAAAAATCTCCTTATGAACAGTAACCTACCTATTTTCTCAACATTCACTTTCTGCACGCAATCCAATACACATTTCTAATGATCATTAACTCATCAATAACTCAAAATGTGTACAAGAAAAAATTCTAAAAATTTAATATTTAAAAACTACATGATGAGACGAATCTAACGAGATCCCACTTGACTATGTTTTTTCTTATATAGATGTTGTATAAACATTAGTCAAAATTGATTAATAAACAGTAGCAAAAGTCTATTCCTTTTCACTATAAAAATGAAAGAATATTATAAATAAATAAAAAAATATACTGCACTTTCAAAATATAGGATAACCAAATTCGAGCGAAATTTACGTTAGATAATTTAATTTCATTAATTATTATAGATAAAGAATACTATAAAATAAAAAGATGTAAGAAAAACTTTATGGGTTGATAGTTGAATAATAAACAGTAGCAAAAACAATCCATTTTCACTAAAAATGAAGGAATTATTAAAAAAAAAAACATAATGCACTTTCAAAATATAGGAGAACCAAATTCGAGCGAAATTCATATTAGATAATTTGATTTCATTAATTATTATAGATAAAGAATACTACAAAATAAAAAGATGTAAGAAAAAGTTTATGGGTTGATATTATATTTATTCTTTAAATATAATTTCAATATTTGTTATTATTCTTAACTAATACTCTATTAATTGAAATTATGGATAAAGAATATATATATATATATTGTAAAATATTAATAAGCACTTTATAGATTGATATTATATTCATTAATGAATAGAAAATATTCGTATTAGATAAATTAACTAAATTAGATAAATTGTAATAGGATAATAAGTTGTTGAAACTATAGTTATTTTAATTTGTCAATGGATTCATTTACAAGAGTATTTCTTATATTTTCTAATTTAATTTGGAAATATCTATATCTTTATGAAATTTCTAACCTTTTGGACACGTAGTCTAATGCATTTGTTTAATAGTTAATATTTTAAAATGTGTCGAAATTAAAATTCTATAAAATATATTATACTCTAAAACTATGTGAAAAAAAGAATCCAACAAGATCTCACTTGAGTATATTTTTTCTTATCTAATAATTTCAACAAAAAATTAGGTCAAACTTATATAATGAACAATATCAATAGCCAAAATGAGACATTACAAACGGCACAGATGGAGTATTTTTTTAAGGCACTAAATTGGTAGTAGTATATTATCTATTGCTCGGTTTTTGTATAAAGTATGCATGCATTAATGTAATATTTAAAATAATTTAAGATGCTTGAGAAATGTAATCGACGTGATAAAGTTGACCAATTTTATTTGTAAAAGTCGATTTATACATTGCATAGCAATTGATCAATAGACATATGTCATTATCAAATATTTATATATTACTACAATTTAGTACCTTAAAAAATATTATACTACAAACAAAAGTTGAAATGATAAAAAAAAAAGGATAAAACACTTTCTACTAATGGCTCTAATGTCATACATTAACAAAGATAGTACGTGAAATCACATTGCATTCGGTAATTCATTATTCATATTGATTCACCCTAAAGCGTTGAGAAATTAGAAATTTTGCAAAGATAAATTTCACCCTAAACCCTGTTTGGCAAATAAGCTAAATGAAATTAGCTTATTCTAGTCAATTTAAGATAAATTAGATTATTTAAAAAGACAAAATAACTTAAAATAGTGTTCAATCAGCTCTTTTTGAAACCGCTGCAAATAGCAGTATTTTGGAATTAGCTTATTCTAGGCAAAAAATTTGCCTCAAAACTGTCAAACAAATAATTTTAACTAATTTATTATTCATATTACTCACATAATCAGTTAACAGCTAACTGTTAAATCCCAAACAGGCCCTTAGATAAATTAAATTAGAAAAATATAAGAAATAATCTTGTAAATGAATCCATTGATAAATTAAAATGACTATATTTCATCAACGTTGTACTGTCGTTTCGGAGTAATGCTTAATCCTCTAGAGGGTGCCTTCAAGACGGAAGGCGGGATAAGGACTATTCCAATGAATGCTAGAAACTGGAGCATCGCAGAAACTAAAGGAAAGCAAATGCGAAAATCAGTAAAGAAAATAATTAAAGAAAGCGGTAAATAAAAGTAAAATACTAGAAAAGTAAAGACATTGTATAAAAATTTTGGTGGTTGAGGAATCCATATTACATCTTTGATTCTAGTATTTATACAATGCAGGCGCATGTTCAAGAAAAGGCACCAGTTGGGGGAAAGGAATTAGGATTTTGAATTTCGAAATAAATCTTCCCCGCCTTTATTCGGTCTGGCACGAATAAGGCTTCTGCGAGGGTGAGGAGCGCCTTTTTGCTCGGGATGACGTCACCTCGCAACGCCTCGGAATCATTTCCTCTGACTCGTGGTACCCGGGCAGTTACCTTGCTCGGGTCTTGCTTTCTCTGGATTGCGCTTTTATTTAGATATGTGGCTTGCTCGGGATGACACTTGCTTGGATCCATGGGTTAGTCCTGCGCTATCTTTCTTTGTCCAAGCCTAGTAATTGGGCCCTTATGCGAATTTGGGCCTAGATATGTATGTGGGCACATATAAGATAACACACTCCTGGAAAGAACCCTGCAGGTCTTTTATCTTCAAAATGAGGGGCGTCAATCTATAAACTTTGACTCTCAACTCTAGCAGTTTAATCACCAATTTAGAATCAATATAGCAACAAAGCCGTGACACCCCCATATCGCGCACAAATTAAAGACCTGCGTCCAAAGCAGATACCTCCGCAAAAGAATTAGAGGCGTGCCCCAGTAATCCACAACCATCCCCCAACCAATGGTCATCTTCAGAGCGGACCACAAAGCCGAAACTGGCATGTCCTGGGTTACCCAAAGAGTTCCCATCAACTTCAAGAAACAATTAGTGAAGAAACAATTAAGTTTATGCATGGGTTAAAAAATATATTAAAAAATTGAATTGATCTATTTTAACAACATGATATATATACATTTATTATGGCTTATTACAATAAAATAGAAAGAGAGATTAATAGTAACAGAGGCCACTATAAGTGCTTATTTTTATTTTAGGTCATTATGAACACTAATTACTAAAATAGGTCACTAGGATGGTTGAAAGGCGTTGTATTTAGGGGTGGGCATCGGGTCAGGTTGTCGGGTTCGGGTACCCGAAAGTCGGGTACCCGACACTATCGGGTTTCTAAAATGGCTACCCGACCCCGACCCGCATAAGATCGGGTACCCGATATTCGGGTACCCGACTTTGTCGGGTCGGGTTGATCGGGTACCCGATACCCGACAAAAATATATTTTTTTTAAAAAAATATATTTTATTTATTTAGTTTTACTTTTTATAAAAATACAATTACCAACCTAAATTACACAATTCATTCAAAAAAAACTAAGATTACTAATATTTAAGCAAATATATAGGTATATTCATCTATATTGTTATTAAATAATAATAACTATCAATTTTCTTATTTAAAAATATAAAATTTCAGTTTTATTTATTATTATTTAATGTTATCTTATTTCTTAGTATTATTTAATTGAATTTTAGTGTTCAATGACATTATTTATTAAAATAAAAATATAACTCATCAAAGTTATTTACAATTCTTGAAATTTATTATCATATATATCATGTTCAAGGTTAATTATCCATTATTAATTCCAAAAAAGAATTAATATATGAGACTTCACAAATTTTTCAAGCTTATACATGGCTTTTCACCACATAGAATAAAATACTAATCCTACTAATTATAAAATAAGTATAAATATTGTAAAACAAAATAAATATTAGAAAATAAATATTAAAATATTTATTTATTTATTTATTTTGTCGGGTACCCGATACCCGATCGGGTACCCGACCACAAACCCGACACCCGACCCGACATTTAGTGTCGGGTTCGGGTACCCGAAATGTCGGGTTTTTAATATCAAAACCCGACAAAACCCGAACCCGACATGTCGGGTTCGGGTCGGGTACCCGATACCCGACAAAAAATGCCCACCCCTAGTTGCATTGTAAAATTAGGCCGAATGATTTTGTAGTGGCATATATTGATAATCATCTTTACTGTTATAAACACGTAAATTTTGTTTGCCGATAAAAATGCGACACGTGTAATTTTAAATATTAATTTATTATTATTAGGCATTTTAAATTAATTAAATGCTTAAAATAATTATTAATATTTATGAGGCTATTTTGATCATCAAGTCAAATGAATTTATATTGGGCCAATGTAGATAAGTGCAAATGAAAGACCCGCATGCCAAATGGAAGTCAGTCGATGTGGACAAACTCAAACAAAAGGCTCACATGCAACATCATTTAATGACACTTGGAACAAGCCCAGACCATGAAGATCGGCCCATGTGAACAAGCCCAGATGAAAGGCCCACGTACTTGGATCAGCCCATGTCAACAAGCCCAGATGAAAGACCCACGTACTTGGATCAGCCCATGTGAGTAAGCCCAGATGAAAGGCCCATATACTTGGATTGGCTCATCAAAATCGGCCCACAATTGCTATGTTTTTCTCTATAAATAGAGGCATTCTCTTCACAAATGAAGGGGACGGAAGACATCTTAAGAATCATAGATTTGAGACCAAATCCTATAGCAACAAAACGCTGCAGAAATTCCGAGGAGCCATAGAGGAAGTATCAAATACACTTCCAAGTGATCAACGTTGGAGGAATCAAATGAGCAATAGAAGTTGAACCACATATCGTTTGATATTCATAAATTTCTTATATTCTTGTAAATTGTAGACACTTTGATTGTGAATTAATAAAATTATTCGCAGTTGCCTGTCTATCAAATTTTCTGTTCTACAGATTTTGGCACGCCCAGTGGGACACTTCTACCTTTCATCTCCTCCTACAAAAGTTGAAGATGACATATGGCTCTAAAGATCATTAAGAATGTCTCCAAGAAAAACGCCTCCACATCCAATGTTGCTGCTACTCCCAGAGCCACCTTAAGAAACATGAAGAAGGCCATTGAAGATGTTGCGGTCACGAAGGATGTTGATTCGATTCTTCCGCAAAAATTTGAATATTCAAGATCCACCTCATCACCGTTAAGCATGCGGGAAGATCAAGAACATACTTCAACTCTCCCCCACATTGCTGTGATGATGGCAGATGCAACCACTTTGAAAGAACAAATTGCAAACTTGATGAAGATGGTCGGAATGCTGGTCAAACACACAGAAATTCAAGATGCTCGGTTGGATAGAATTATGCATATGCTTGAAGGTTCCAATGGAGATCAAGTCAGCAATCAACCAAAAGAAATCCATAAAGACTTGGAGGCATCCCAACAAGGTGCCTTGGAAAAGGAAACAGTTAATGTTGTTGCCCAAGCCACTCCTGAAGGCTTCATCCCTATGGATCAACCGAAGAAATTCATCGCTGAAACTCTGAAGAAATATGTCCCCAAAAGCTCAAGATCATCATTGAAGTATTCCAAGCCCTACACTGCTCGAATTGATGCCGTGAAGATGCGATCGGATACCAACCGCCCAAGTTTCAACAATTTGACGGCAAAGGAAATCCGAAACAACACATTGCCCACTTCATGGAAACTTGCAACGACGCAGGGACATAGATGATCAACTCGTCAAACAGTTCGTGCGATCAATCAAAGGGAATGCATTTGATTGGTACATGAACTTGGACTCTGGCAGCATCGACAGTTGGGGGCAACTTGAACAGGACTTCCTAAACCGCTTCTACAGTACAAGGCGCACCGTTAGCATGATGGAACTCACAAATACATGTCAGTCACAAGGCGAGCCGGTCATCAACTACATCAACCGTTTGAGAAGTCTAAGTCTCAACTGCAAATATCACTTATTTGAAGCGTCGGCTATAGAGATGTGCATTTAAGGCATGCATTGGGATCTCTTGTACATTCTGCAAGGTATTCGGCCACAAACATTTGAAGAATTGGCTACACGTGCTCACGACATGGAATTGAGCCTGGCATCAATGGAACTTTATCAAATTGAAGACTTCGAACCTTAATTGAAGGAAAATTCAACCTAAGTGCATCATTGAAGATTCAAACAAATTCAAGAGGTCAAGCTCGAAGCCCCTCCCGAAGTCCTTCAAATCTTCAAGTCTCAAACACTTCATGAGGATCAAGCTCAAAGCCCCTCTCGAAGTCTTTCAAATCTTCAAGTCTTCAAACCCTTCAAGAGGATCAAGCTTAAAAGCCCCTCTCAAAGTTCTTCAAAATTTCACGTCTTCAATAGAATCAAGCCCAAAAGCCCCTATTGAAGTAAGGAAACAAGTTCCTGGAGAGTCAAATCACCTTCAAGGATACCGAAAGTTCCTCTCAAAGTCTCAAAACCTTCAAGAACGTAGATCAAGTACCAAAAGACCCTCTAGACGTTCTTCAAATTTTCATATCTTCGATCGGATCAAGTCCAAAAGCCCATGTTGAAGACAAGAACTATGTTTTGGAGGACTAAATCACATTCAAGAATACCAATAGCACATCCTGAAGTTCTTCTTAGTATGCGCCAAATGCATCTCACGTGGATCTTTATCAAACTGAGACCCTTGACACAAAAAATTCAAGGAAAAACACCAAAGACAAAATTCTGGAGACCAAACTCATCTTCAACATAGTCCAAGTGTCCCAAAAAAGCTGACTGGGGGCAATGGGCAAAAGTTAATGCGACGACCCATCAACTTAAAAGGTGGTGGACATGATCATTGACAAGTCTTGAAAAAAAATCAAGGAAAATGCTCCTTGAAGCACGAGCTTAAACTGTACGTCACTCTTCGCCTGCAAGAGTTTAAACATAAAAGGGCAAGAAAAAATGTGATGTAAAAAAATGCATCACTTGAACTACGATTTGGCTTGATTCCTCAAAAGGATACGTAGGCAACTTGGCCAAAATCCAAGTGCAGCCGCAAATTCAAAAAAAAAAGGCATCACGAATTTTTTTGCAAGGTTGATTGCTTCATCTAAGTGTGTGCAATGCATGTGATTCAAGATTGAAGATAAAATTTTTGAGGCAAACAGTAAAGACGAAAACAAAAGTACTTTTATTGCTTCACGATTTTCATTTACAGCATATGAAATCAAAGCCCCAAAGGATGAAGGGATTACGAAAAGGAAGAAGAAAAAAAATTCAAGCATCTCCAGTACAATCATTCGGTGAACCAAGACATCTTGACATGGGCATATTCGTGATGCTTCTCATGGTCCATCAACATGGCAACATCTTCAAGCTAATTATTTAAATAATCCGCAAGTTGATATTCATGATCCACAACTTCGACGTGATCTTCAAGCCAACAGTGATGCCACTTCGAGCTAATAACCATGAAGCCGAATTAAAAGAGATTATGGTGTTGAAGACATGAAAACTCTTCGTACTTTTCAACATGCTCGAAGATTTCACGATGGATGGTTGAATTGTCCCCAAAAGAATGTCACTAAGTTAGCAAGAAAAATGGCTTCATTCCAAGAAAAATGCTTGACAAATTTGGGGATTAATTTTTAAGTTCATTTAAATTTTTGACTTGGAATTAAATTCCCACAAATTCAATTTTTTTTTTTTTTTTACTTGATTAGTCCTGAAAGGCCGGAAAAGGTTGTAATATACAAGTAAAAGAAGAGAGGAAAACCAAAAGCAAAATCAAAGAAACAGCCGCAAACAAGCAAAATCACATTTAGTAGCGGAGATACCAAGTCCCCGCTAGATCGGCTGCGAGAAAACTTTTAACTGAGTCCGGGGGAAAGCCCAGGTCGTATAGAACGCCTCACTGTCAACACCCAAATGCGCCAAGCCGTCAGCCACCGAGTTTCCTTCTCTCCAAATGTGAGCAAAATGACATCGTCGAAAAGAAGCAGTGAGGTCCTCAATCTGGAGGAGATATGGTGCCAGTGCATGTGATCGAGATATTGGAGAATTAATCAATCTTACTGCTTCCGATGAATCACACAGACAACAGATGTATTGAATCTTTAATTCTACCGCAAGCTCCAGCCCAGCCAATACACCTGTCAACTCCGCTTGTAGGATGGAAGCATCAGTGAAACTTTTGACAAATTTCATTAACACGAGTATTTTTCAATAAAATATATCAGGATTGAATTTATTAAATGAAATGAATTATGATTTATGGAAGGGGTTTAGGGATATATTAAGAGTGCTACTTTTTTATTACTCAGGTGGGGTGCTTTAATTTCAAATGGCGCTGCAGTCCTCTCATGTCATGAAACTTTTGACAAGTCTCATGGTACAACCGGGATAGATTGACCTTCAGCCTGTCACACTGAGGGTCCCCGGCATATGTGCCATGATACTTCTCAAGATTTCATGTCATGAGATTACCTACCATGAAACTTTCGGCAGATTCCCACTACATGAGTATTTTCTGAAAAATCACATTTTTTATTTACTCGTGTTAAGAAACTGTGCCCCCGAAAGCGCACGGAGTCAAAAATTGCAGTATTTATAGTAAGTACCGGATCGTTCACTGGAGGATGTGCGATGGAAGCAGGGCCCACGCCGTTTACTAAGATTTTCCACTCGGTTACTCAATTCAAGTTTATGATTGAATTACCAACTACTTGACAGAATTTAAACTAAGCTATGAAAGCGATTAAAATAAAGCAGGTAAAGTTATTCTAGAAAGCGAATTAAATTTGATCTAAGAAAGCAATAAAATTATTTTAAGAAAGCGGTTAAAGTTATCTAAGAAAGCAGATTTAAATTATGACAGAAGGGACAGGAAGAAAAGAATAAAGATTGGACAAGATTCAGATGAAACACAGTTAAACTTCCATTTTAATTACACAGATCTTTGTTTGGGATAATCCTTCAGTTAGCTAATTCTCATGTTCTCTGTACCATGTTCCCTTTAACAGACAGGTACTTACAGTAAGAGTTTACATGCTCTTAAGAAAAATATAATCTAAGATACCACAGACTCATAACTCCCTTCACAGGCCTTGCAAAGTTATATTATTTATCTGTGGTGGACAAGCAACACCTGACAAATCTTTTATTGAAGTGTCAAGTACCGTTATCATTCCCCCATGTCACACCCAAAGATTCTAATCAAGCCCTGAACTATCCCTTAACTATCAGTCCTAGTAACAGTTACACAACTCTCAATACAACCGAGTGACCTCTAATGAAAGCATTTAAAAGAAAGCGGTAAAGAAAGCATTTAAAATCCTATCACTCGGAGGTTTTTGAAAGTTTGACCCTGGTAGTAAAAGAAAGCCCCCAGTCAGAATGACTGGGTGTGGATCAAGAATTCTCTATTCTCGGTGAACCGCTTGCAGTGTTCACTTCCCGTCAGGTGGTTATGAGATACAAACTAATGAAACGAACTAATAAATTAGTTCGTTCCGGATGCACTCACTCAGGACTCAAAAATAGGCTTTGGCAGAAGAAGATAGCAGTTGAAAGAATACTCAACCCTACCTTAGAAAATAACCAAGGCCCGAATGTTGTTCCTCTAGTATTATCTGTCACACCTTATCGGAATCCAAGTGGAATCTGACCCAGTGCAATGTTTAATACGAGATTTCCAACAAACAGCAATTTTGGAAAATAATAAATCTGAAAATCATTCCCTGTCAGGTACTAGACTCTCAATTAAAACACAGATCCTTTCAGTCTAGGTGAGACCTAATCACTGACTCTGCTTCTAATTTCCCAAAATCAACCCCCAGTCGGATATGAATTAGTCATAACTGTCGAATTTATCCCTTACTCAGATCCGGATTTTATAAAGGATTTTTTGTTGGAAATTTATTATGAAACATCTGATTTGAATCGAGACTTCTATGTCCAAGGGAAGGATCCCAAAATAATATTGACCACAATATCTACGTAATAATATCATGCATAAATTTATAGAGAAGTGTAAAAGTAAATAACCCAAAATATAAGGCGGGTTTAGACAGAAGTTGGAACACAAAGATGAAATAGCCGGAGATGAGAAGAATTTTGGCTAAAGAGAGTGCCAGAAATAACTAGGGTGATCTGGACTGCAAACATCTGCTATCCAGTTCCCAATTATTCCAGATGGAAAGATTTTTAGACAGAAAGGAATTCCAAGTGACGGTGACCGCAGTCATTCAGCTCCCTTTTGTCTGTGAATGGAAGAAAAACCCACATATTTTCTTGTTGTATTAATTCTCAAATAATGTTGGTCGACATCATTTAATAATACTACAACTTGAATTCAGGTTTTGAAATTAAGATAAAGAGAATAAAACTGTATCCGGATAGGAGTCAGCTGAGCAGCTATTGTAATCCCGGATGGACGAACCGCCAAGGCTTCCACCGGCCACTATCCAGACCATGCAAAATAACATTTAATAATTAATATACAGACCACGAGCTAGTTATCCGTGTGGGAATACCCGCCAACATTAATCTGATATATTCCTTATTAGCTGTTTCACACATTACGGGAAAAGACAAAATAAATAAAAGAAAAATATTTTTGGGTCATCTTGCATGAGAGACATTGGTTTCTCATGCAAGGTATGGAAATGAATCCATAATTACTCTTTATGGTCTAAATAATCTCTCATTCCATAATTAATTAATTACAGTCCGGATTATATACTTAGATCATTAGAGTTTAATCATTTGTAGAAAAATCTTTTAATGGAAAATTGAACAAAGTTCTTTATATCAAATTAATCATGGGTTGAGATCATTGGATTTCAACCTCAAAATATTAATATAAAGGTTCAATTAATTAATGGAGTGAGATGAAGAATAAAAATTTGGCAAAAAGGTGCCACTTTGTCGCGATGCAGAGTTTGTGTCGCGGAGCGTGGCTCCGCGACAAAGGGGTGGGAAATAAGAGGAATGGAATTTTGAAAATTAGGGTTTGTTTTGTCGCTAATCAAAAAATTTTGTCGCGGAACATGGTTCCGCGACAAGGGGGTATAGCGACAAAAGGTTTGAAAATTGGTAAGGACATAATTTCTGGTCGCGGAACAAGGATTTTGTCGCGGTCCGTGGTTCCGCGACAAAGGTTCCGCGACAGAGTCCTCCCAGAATAAAATTACAAGTATTTGGGTCCTTGGTCGCTAATCAAGGATTTTGTCGCGGAACGTGGTTCCGCGACAAGAGTTGCATCGCGACCAAGGGGTTTCAAAATAATGGCAAGGCATAATTTTCTGTCTCGGAATAAGATTTTGTCGCGGAACGTGGTTCCGCGACAAGGGTATTCCGCGACAAAAGCCATGCAGACAAAATGCAAGAATTTGGTCCTTTGTCGCTAAACATGGGTTTTGTCGCGGAACGTGGTTCCGCGACAAGGGTATAGCGACAAAGGGTTTTAAAATTTTATAAAAATTTTTGGCAGCATAACGCCTAATATTGCATTACATGGGAGTGCGTTGTGATCCGTGGGATCACAACGGGAAAATTACATTGCAACCCGTGGGGTTACAATGTGATGCAATACAATATAGGAAATGCAATTTTTAAATAAATATGCATAAGCACTTTAATACTATCCCTCTCTAGATCTAATGTATTAAAAATAAAATAAGAAAATAATAATAGAACTAGACATAAAAAGAACACTACCTAATAACTAAAGGAAAGAAACAAAATAAGAACAGCATACTAAAAATAAAAATAAAATAAGGAAAATAACAAAAACAAGTACTGGCAACATGAGATGCAAACAGCCTATGTTATCACTAAAATTAAAATAACACCTACACTAGATCTATCAAGGGCCAAATATCAAGTATTTATGCACTCATTAATCTAAATAAGCATTAAACCCTAACTAAAAATAATAAAAATGGTCAAGTGACCAAAAATGCAAAAATAAAGCAATAAATATTATGGAAATGATCCATAACAAATTTTTGGTGGAACATTTTCTCATATTACCAAAAACCAAAAATGGGTTAAACACACCCATTGATTAAGTGTTTTCAACCCAAAATACAAGAATATAAAACTGGAAAAATAAAATGAACACTAGCTACACTTATTTATTACAAAGCATAAATTAAACTAAGCTAAGATCTACTACATTGCATAAAATAAATAAAACTATCTACCTACACTAATTTGGAGAGCACAGTGGTGCCTCCTTGAACAGTAAAGAAAACTAAGTGTAGCTAGGTTACTGTTCAAGTGGGTGGGAGGATATATTTATAGATGAGCAAAATTAGCCCTAGGCCCATTCAAGGCCCACCTGGTCGCCAAACAACTGCTTTGTCGCGGAACAAATTGGTTAGGGACAAAACACTTTTTAGCTCCAAGATGGCGCCCAGGAGGGGCCGGGAGTTGAAGTCCCAGGGGAAAAGACAAGGATGTTTCCACCTGCAGGACTTGAGGTCCTGGGAGCTTGGATTGATTTTGGCATGTGGGAATTTAGAATTGGGAGCTCACGTGACCTGTCCCTGTCCCTGGTCGCGGTGCACTGTCTTGGGCGCGATCCACTTTGTCGCGGAACATGGTTCCGCGACAAAATTATGTGCCTTGATTCTCCTCTCACAGTCTCGGAATAATTTTTTGGGCGCGGAGCACTTTGTCGCGGAGCAACCTTCCGCGACAAAGGTTGATTTTCTCTCTCTCTTCTCTCATTTCTCTTTCCTCTCGTTCCAGTTTCCAAAATCCTGCTTCTTTCTTGCTTTCTCAGTTTTCTCTCTTCCTCGTTTCTTTCTTCTTCTTCGTTTTTTCTTTCTATCTTTCTTCTTCAATTTCTGTTTTCATCTCCTCCCTCTCGCCATTTCTGTTTCCAGCTTTCTTCTTGTTCTTCTTCCTCTTCTTCTTCATTTTTCCTTGTGTGGTCGAATTCATCAATGGAGGCGATGATGAGGATGAAGGCCGGTGGCGCTGTCGACGGAGGAAGCTTGAAGACGCCCGGAGTCTCGTTTGGAGAAATGGTGGTCGGCTGTTTGAGGGGGCTTGGTGCAAGCGGCGGCGGTCGGAGAAGCGACGGGCGGTGGCGACGGGAGAGCTGGATCTGGGGTTTGCTGTGGTGGCCGGAGCAGCGGCTGTTGGAGAGGATTTGGGGGCGATGGACTGTGTTGTGGTGGTGGTTGGCGCTGTCGGACGTGGGGGCTGCGTTGGTGGCTCGAATGGGGCGGCGAATGGATAGTGGTGGTGGAATGGAGGTGGAGAAGTGGTGAGGGTGTCGGATTTGGACTGGTGGATGAAGGAGGTCGGCCGGAGATGGTTGGGGGAGATGACCGGAGTGTGGAGGTGTTGGCCGGAGCTCGGTGGTGGCGAGGGTTGAGGGCTGCTGTTGGGATGGGAGGCAGCGGCGGCGGCCGTGCGACGGAGATGGAGGGCTTGGTTGTGCTCGTCGGAGGAGGGCGTTGGTGGCGCGACTGATCGGAAATGGATGCAGGAGAGCGGCTGTCCGGCGAGAGGGGTATGAGGATGGGAGATGGCCGGAGCGTCGCCGGAGCGGTGGTCGGCGGCGGCTGGCGGCGCCGGATTAGGGTTAGGTTTAGGGTAGGGTTTAATTTTGGGCTTTTGTTTAATTGGGCTTGGAGTGAATTTGGACTGGACTAGATGGGCTTGGACTGTATTTTTGGAAAATGGGTTGGACTAGCCCAAGTTGGATTAAACACCTGCAATTAATTCAATTCACAAGTGATTAGTGGAGTTAATGACACAGAATGTATATAAACCAAAATTATAAATAGATAAATATATAAATTATAACACAGAATAATAAACATAAAAAATTATAATTATATAAATCAAAATATAAATAAGTATGTTTATTCCACTTAATGATTTGTTTGTGTTCCATTTAATGAACCCGTGTTCCACCGAATAGACAACATCGAAACAAAATCATCAAATGTGGGATTTTTAATATTTTTATCATGTTTTTGGATTTTTTAACATAAATTTAATGAAAATAACCATATTTTTGTATTTTTCAATACCAGCTTATTATTTATACAAACTTGCATAAATCTGTCAAATTCGACTGCTTTCTTATTTAAATAAGACCGGGATGCGATCAAATGTCCGTATTAGACACGGAAATAGATTGAAAATAATGGTCAATTTTGGCCATTATCAATCAGCAATAAAACCCGTAACCCCACCTAGCCATTGTCCAGACTGCTCCCTCAAAACAGCCCCAAATCCTGCTCTGGATCTCTCTTCCAATCGTGACCCGTCCGAATGTAGAAACACCCCATTCCATCCCCCCATATTCCATGCAACTAAACGTGGAGATGATACATTCTTCCCCGACTTTTGTATGCTCCTTCCCAGTTCTGTCTGCCAATGTGAAATTTGTCGACACATAGCAGGTGGTTGTGTCTGAGTACCTTGAAAGACTCTCCGACATCTCTCACGCCCAATCAGCCAGATCCCGGCAATGAAAACTTCACCAAATTCTTTAAACATAGCAAAAAGCCAATCCCGAATATTATGATTTTCCATAACGTTGAGCTAATAGGGAACTGTGACCCTGAGCGCTGTCCAGACCTGCTTAACCCAGGTGCAGTAGAACAAACAATACCCTCAATCTTCTCTTGCAACTCCACAAATATTACTGAAACTTTTGACAAATTTCACTAACACGAGTATTTTTCAATAAAATATATCAGGATTGAATTTATTAAATGAAAGGAATTATGATTCGTGGGAAAGGGGTTTAAGGATATATTCCACTTTTTATTACTCATGTGGGGTGCTTTGATTTCAAACGGCGTTGTGGTCCTCCCCGTCATGAAACTTTTGATAAATTTCGTGGTGCAACCAGGATAGACAGTTACTTTTCATAATTTCATGTCATGAGATTCCCTGCCATGAAACTTTCAACACATTTCCCATTATATGAGTATTTTCTGGAAAATAATAATCCCGGTTTTCAATTTTATTTGATGAACCCAATTTAGGAAGGCGGAGTTGGGATTAGGGATATATTTATAGGTTGGTCACGTTTTTATTTACTCGTGTTAAGAAACTGTGCCCCCGAAAGCGCACGGAGTCAAAAATTGCAGTATTTATAGTAAGTACCGGATCGTTCACTGGAGGATGTGCGATGGAAGCAGGGCCCACGTCATTTACTAAGATTTTCCACTCGGTTACTCGATTCAAGTTTGTGTTTGGTTATCAACTACTTGACGGAATTTAAACTAAACTATGAAAGCAATTAAAATAAAGCAGATAAAATTATTCTAGAAAGCGAATTAAATTTAATCTAAGAAAGCAATAAAATTATTCTAAGAAAGCGATTAAAATTATTCTAGGAAAGCATATTTAAAATGAGACAGAAGGGACAGGAAGAAAATAATAAAGATTGGACAAGATTCAGAAGAAACACAATTAAACTTCCATTTTGTTACGTAGATCTTAGCTTGGGATAATCCATCAGATAGTTAACTCTCATGCTCTCTATACCATGTTCCCTTTAACAGACAGGTACTTACAGTAAGAGTTTACATGCTCTTAAGACAGCAAAATCTAAGATACCACAGACTCACAACTGCCCTTACACGGCCGTGTAGAGGCATGTTATTCATCTGTGGTGGACAAGCAACACCTCACAAATCATTTATTGAAGTGGCAAGTACCGCTATCATTCCCCCATGTCACACCCGAAGATTCTAATCAAGCCCTGAACTATCCCTTAACTCTCAGTCCTAGTAGCAGTTACGCAACTCTCAATACAACCGAGTGACCTCTAGAGAAAGCAGTTAAGAGAAAGCGGTAAAAGAAAGCGGTAAAGAAAGCATTTAAAATCCTATCACTCGGAGGTTTTTGAAAGTCTGACCCTGGTAGTAAAAGAAAGCCCCCAGTCAGAATGACCGGGTGTGGATCAAGAATTCCCGGATCTCGGTGAACCGCTCGCAGTGTTCACTTCCTTCCGGGTGGTTATGAGATACAAACTAATGAAACGAACTAATAAATTAGTTCGTTCCGGATGCACTCACTCAGGACTCAAAAATAGGCTTTGGCAGAAGAGGATAGCAGTTGAAAGGAACTCAACCCTACCTTAGAAAATAACCAAGGCCCAAATGTAGTTCCTCTAGTATTAACTATCACACCTCATCTGAATCCAAGCGGACTCTGATTCAGTGCAATTTTTAATATAAGATTTCCAACATACAGCAATTTTGGAAAATAATTGATATTTGAAAATCATTCCCTAAACAGGTACTAGACTCTCAATAAAAACACAGACCCTTTCAGTCTAGGTGAGACCTAATCGCTGACTCTGCTTCTAATTTCCCAAAATCAACCCCCAGTCGGATGTGAATTAGTCATAACTGTGGAATTTATCCCTTACTTAGATCCGGATTTTATAAAGGAATTTTTGTTGGAAATTTATCATGAGACATCTGATTTAAATCATGACTTCTACGTCCAAGGGAAGGATCCCAAAATAATTATGACCACAATATTTACATAATAATATCATGCATAAATTTATAGAGAAGTGTAAAAAAATAACCCAAAATATAAGGTAGGTTTAGAAAGAAGTTGAAACACAGAGATGAAATAGCCGGAGATGAGAAGAATTTATTTGGCTAAAAAGAGTGCCAGAAATAACTGGGGTGATCTGGACTGCAAACATCTGCTATCCAGTTCCCAATTATTCCAGATGGAATGATTTTTAGACAGAAAGGGATTCCAAGTGACGGTGACCACTGTCATTCAGCTCCCTTTTGTCTGTGGATGGAGGAAAAACCCACATATTTTCTTGTTGTAATAATTCTCAAATAATGTTGGTCGACATCATTTAATAATACTACAACTTGAATTCAGGTTTGAAATTAAGATAAAGAAAATAAAACTGTATCCGGATATGAATCAGCTGAGCAGCTATTATAATCCCGGATGGACGAACCGCCAAGGCTTCCACCGACCACTATCCGGACCATGCAAAATAACATCTAGTAATTAATATACAGACCACGAGCTAGTTTATCCGTGTGGGAATACCCGCCAACATTAGTCTGTGATATCTCTTACTAGCTGTTTCACACAATACGGGTAAAGACAAAATAAATAAATAAAAGAAAATATTTTTGGGTCATCTTGTATGAGAGACATTGGTTTCTCATGCAAGGGCATGGAAATTAATCCATAATTACTCTTTATGTCTAAATAATCACTCATTCCATAATTAGTTAATTAATTACAGTCCGGATTATATACTTAGATTATTAGAGTTTGATTTTGTAGAAGAATCTTTTAATGGAAAATTGAACAAAGTTCTTTATATCAAATTAATCATGGGTTGAGATCATTGGATTTCAACCTCAAAATATTAACATAAAGGTTCAATTATTTAATGGGGTGAGATGGAGAATAAAAATCTGGCAAAAAGGTGCCAAGCCTGTCGAGAAACAAGCTTGTCGAGAAACAGAAATTTTGTGTCGCAGACCGTGGGTCCGCGACAGGAGGATCTCGACAGAGAGGTGGGAAATAAGAGAAATTGAAATTTTGGAAATTAGGGTTGTTGTGTCGCTAAACAAAATTTGTGTCGCGGACCGTGGGTCCGCGACAGGGGGATAGGGACACAAGGTTTGAAAATTCAACAAGGGCATAATTCCTGTCGCGGAATGAGAAGTGTGTCGCGGACCATGGGTCCGCGACAGAGCCCTTCCCGAATGAAATTACAAGCATTTGGGTCATTGGTCGCTAAACAATGGTTGTGTCGCGGACCGTGGGTCCGCGACAAAGGTTGCATCGCGACCAAGGGGTTTCAAAATAATGGCAAGGCATAATTTTCTGTCTCGGAATAAGATTGTGTCGCGGACCGTGGGTCCGCGACAAAGATGCTCGCGACAAAAGCCATGCAGACAAAATGCAAGAATTTGGTCATCTGTCGCTAAACAGGGGTTATGTCGCGGACCGTGGGTCCGCAACAAAGTTTATGGCGACAAAGGGTTTTAAAATTTTATAAAATTTTGGCAGCATAACGCCTAGTATTGCATTACAAAAGTGCGTTGTGATCCGTGGGATCACAACGGGAATTGTGTTGCAATACAATATGGGGAAATGTAATTTTTACATATACATAAACACTTCAATACCATACCCCTTTTAGATCTAATGCACAAGAAAGAGAAAATAAAAAGTAACAAAAGTACCTAACACTAAAAAGAACAAGAACAGTAAAGTAAGAATAAAAAAAAGACTTAAACTAGTGCATAAAGCAAAAATACAAACACACTATGCTAACACTAAAAATAAAATAAAATAAAACCTACATTAAATCTATCAAGGGTAAATATCAAGTGTTTATGCATTTTATTAAATAAGGAAGGCAATAAAACCTAACTACAATACCAAAACATGGTTCAAAATACACCCATTAATTAAGTGTTTGAAACCCATAAACTACAAAATATAAACTGGAGAAAAAAGAAATGAACACTAGCTACACTATTTTATTACAAAACATAAATTAAAACTAAGCTAAAGTCTATTTCTACATGGCATGAAAATAAATTAAACTATCTACCTACATTAATTTTTGGAGAGCACAGTGGTGCCTCCAAGAACAATAAAAAAAACTAAAGTGTAGCTAAGTTACTGTTCAAAGGGGTTGGGAGGATGTATTTATAGAGTGATGAAATTAAGCCCTAGGCCCATTCAAGGCCCACCAGTCGCTAAACAATTGAGCCTGTCTCGGAACAAAATCTGGTTCAGGACACACTTTTTAGCTCCAAGATGGCGCGCAGGAGGGGGCGGGACTTGAGGTCTAGGAGGAAGAAGACGAAAATGTCATGCCTACGGAAGTCCAGGGAGCTTGCATTGAATTAGGCATGTGGGGATTTGGGCTACGGTTATATACACTGACCAAATGGTTAGGGCATACAATCTTGTAATAAAATGTCAAATATATCCCTCATTAAAAATTCAGGATTGGGCACTCTTTTTCTACGATTAAAACACACAATTTTGGTTTCATTCCCTCACTCCATTAAACAAAAACAAGAACCCTACTCTCTCGCAAAGTGTTTCTTTTAATGCTATTCAATTCTATTATGAGGAAATGGTTTTACAGAAACACAATTACACAGCACAGACAGAAGAACAGACAGACAGAATTGCATGGACGGCCAGAACTGGCCGTCCTAATTGCCTACAGAACGGCCAAGCATGGCCGTTCTGCAAGTTGTGCAAACGGCCAAGCATGGCCGTTTGTCTTGTAGACCGATCGGCCAAGCGTGGCCGTGTATTATGAAGAGCAAACGGCCAGCGTTGGCCGTTTGATGTGGTTCTGTGAGTGATGGTCTCCATTAAACAATAAATATCCAGAAATATTGTGTACTAATCGTTTCAACTATTAATACTCAAAACCTCACCAAATTGACTGGGTAGACCACTGGTTCTGGAGCACCAAAAAAAGCTTCACATTAAATGAAATCTCAAAAGAAGGAAACCAAGAGCATTACACTCGACAAACTTGACACAAGGCCTCTCCACACATCTGAGGAAAATGGTAGGAAGAGAGATTGCAACTATATACTTAGAAGATAGAAGAGAACCATAAAATGGAGTCCAGCTCTCACTCAAGCAGCAGATCACTTCAAACAAGATGGAAGTGTAGGCCCATGGCAAACAAAAGCGACGACGACATAAATTACTACCAGGAGAAGGAATATAAGCGCAACCCTGCAAAAACCCAACCATTCTAGCTCATCAACAAATATGTTGTTGCAAATGTGTCTTTCCCTTCCCCTTCCCCGTTCTCTTGCCCGATTGGAGTGTTGTGTGGGAATTGTTGTGTGCCCCAATAATTTTGATCCTGGACTCCCAAGTTGTGTGCCCTTATTTGTGTGAGGAATGAGGGTAAGTTGGGTATAAAATATTTATCTTGTGTGTACGAGGGAAAAAAAGTGAGTGTATATAACGGGACCCGGGGATTTGAAATGGGAGTCCATGTGAGGGGTCACGTGACTCTGCTTTCTTTCTGTCGAGGTCGCGGAGTGTGGTTGCGATCCATGTGTCGCGGTCCATTGTTCCGCGACAGAGTGTTCCGCGACAGACTTTGTGTCTTGATGCTCCCAGTCTCTAACCATTTTCTGTGTCGCGGAACACCTGGTCGCGGTCCATGGTATCTCGACCCGGGGTCTGTTTAGCGACACGGATTTTGTGTCTCTAAACCTCCCCAGTCCTTAAGCTATTTTCCAGTCGCGGAGCACCTGGTCGCGGTCCATGGTATCTCGACCCGGGGCTTGTTTAGGGACAGGATAAAATTTATCTTTTTTTCTTTTTCTTTTCTCTTTCCTCCATTTTATTCTTTCCTCCATTATTTTTTTCACTCTCTTTCCTATCCCATTTCTCGACACAGCTTTTTCTTCTTCATTTTCCTTCTTCTCTTTCTTTCCTCCATTCCTTGTCTTTCTTCTTCTTCGACAGTTTATCCATTTTTCTTTCTGTTTCTTGCTTCTCCATTTTTCTAGTTCTTCTTCCATTACAGATTTTTTCTTTCTTCATTTTCTCGTCTGTTCTCTTTCGCTCCAGTTTTCAATTTCCGCTTGTGTTCTGAAATTTGAGGAAGTAGAGAGGGGCGACTGTTGGAGCTTGGCGATGGAGGTTGGTGGCTGCCGGAGAAGGAGGCGGCAGTCGACGGGAATGGCCGGAGTTGTTGAAGAGGGGCCGCGACAGGAGACGGAGGCGAGCGGTGGTGGTGGCGGAGCTCGGCGGTGTTGGCAGCGGCTGAGTTGGACGGAGGTGGTGCAGGCGGCGGCGATGGACAGAGATGGGTGGTGGGAGTGGCGGCCTGAAAATGGAGAAGGATCGTGGGAGACAGATCTGGAAGGGGTTGCCGGAGGTGGCTCTTGAGCTCGCCGGAGGAAGAGATGAGGTCGGCGATGGTGGAGAGCATGCGGAGGAGGTTGAGGGTGAACGGTGGTGTGGCTCGGAGATGGTGGCGGTGCTTCCGGTTGTGCGAGTCTGAGATGGAGGGAAGTGGCCGGAGATGAGCAGCGGCTGGAGATGGCAAAAATGGAGCTGCCGGAAGTCGGGATCTCGCCGGAGTTGCAGCGGCCGGAGCTGCTCGATGAAGAAGACGATGGCAATAGTCTGGTGGGTTGGTGGAGGTGTTGCTGGGCCTGAAGAATTGTGGTGTTGGGCCAATTTCATTGTTGTTGGGCCGGGTGTAAAGAAATAAATTCACTTAGTGGGCCTGTGTAATGAAATAAATTCATTTAGTGTTATAATAAATAAGTATAACTATAAAATGTAAAAATAAATAAAATATAAATATTTCTTCCAATTAATAACTTGGTTTGTGTTCCATTTAATGGATCCGTGTTCCACCGAACAGATAACACCAAACTATCATAATTCTCAAATTATATCAAAAATTGGATTTTTAATATTTTTATCATGTTTTTGGATTTTTAATATAAAATATAATAAAAATAACAATATTTTTATATTTTTCAATACCAGCTTATTATTTATACAAACTTGCATATATCTGTCAAATTCAACTGCTTTCTTATTTAAATAAGACCGGAATGCGATCAAATGTCCGTATTAGACACGGAAATAGATTGAAAATAATGGTCAATTTTGGCCATTATCAATTACATAAAGGGTTATTGGCAAGGTGACGGTACCTTAATTCATTGCATGGCAGGGTAGCCCGGCTTAGCAACCATAAGAAGAGGCATATTCTTTCAGGGAATGAAGTATTCCAAATCCACTTCCATCCTGTGGACTTTGGTACATCTCCCATGAGGTACTTATAGCCCGACGCCGATGAATATTCTCCATGAAGATTGCTGAAACTTTTGACAATTTCCGCACACGAGTATTTCTAAAAATATCCCAGGTTATATTTATTAAATGAAAAGAGTTATGAGTCGTGGGAAGGGGTTTAAGAATATATTCCACTTTTTATTACTCATATGAGGTACTCTGATTTCAAACGGCGCTGTGAACCTCCCTGGCATGAAACTTTTGACAACTTTCACGGTGCAGCCGGGATAGATAGTTCAATCTTAACCTTCAGTCTGTCACACTGAAGGTTCCTGGCATTTTGCATCATGTAACTTATCATAGTTCCATGTCATGAAAATCCGCGCCATGAAACTTTTATCACATTCCCACTATATGAGCATTTTCTAAAAGATCATAATCCTGGTTTTCGATTTTATTTAATGAAACCAATTTATGAAGGCGGAGTTGGGATTAGGGATAAATTTATAAGTTGTCACATTTTTATTACTCGTGTTAAGAAACTGTGGCCCGAAAGCGCACGGTGTCAAAAATTGCAGTAATTTATAGTAAGACCGGATCGTTCACTGGAGGATGTGCGATAGAAGCAGGGCCCACGTCGTTTTACTAGATTTTCCATTCGTATTGCTCCAATGGGTTTGAAAGGTTATTAACAACTACTGACCGAATTTAAACTAACTATAAAAGCGTTTAAATTTATTCTACAAAGCAAATAAGTCTATTCTAGAAAGCGGGTA
The DNA here is from genome assembly GCA_030278955.1 of Hygrophila difformis. NCBI lineage: Eukaryota > Viridiplantae > Streptophyta > Magnoliopsida > Lamiales > Acanthaceae > Hygrophila > Hygrophila difformis. The sequence continues at coordinate 74,042,131 of JAOANR010000001.1, forward strand.
AAGATTATTCTAAAAATACGATAAATACTATCTATGAAAGCAGTGAAAATTTACACTATGCCAGCTGCGAAGCTGAATTATAATGTAGACAGAAAGGACATGAAGAAAAGAATGAAAATTGGACAAGATTTAGATAAGGCAATATTAAACTTCCATTTTTGTACACAGACCTTTGCTTGGGATAATTCTATCAGATAGCTAATTCTCATGCTCTCAATACTGCGTCCCCTTTAACAGACAGGTACTTACAGTATGAGTTTACATGTTCTTAAGACCGCAAAATTCTAAGATACCACAGATTCGTAACTGCCCTGGCCTGGGTGTGTTACTTCATCTGTGGTGGACAAGCAACACTTGACAAATCATTTATTGACGTGCCAAGTACTACTATCATTCTCCTATGTCACACCCAACGATTCTAATTAAGCCCTGAACTATCCCTTAACTATCAATCCTAGTAGCAGTTACACAACTCTCAATACAACCGAGTGACCTCTAATGAAAGCATTTAAAAGAAAGCGATAAAGAAAGCATTTAAAACCTATCACTCGGAGGTTTTGAAGGTCTGACCCTGGTAGTAAAAGACAGCTCCCCATCAGAATGAAGGGGCACGTATCAAGAATTCCCGGCTCTTGGTGAACTACTCGCGCGTTCACTTCCTTCCGGGTGGTTATGAGATACAAACTAATGAAACGAACTAACCAGTTAGTTCTTTCCGGATGCACTCACTCAGGACTCAAGAGTAGGCTTTGGCAAGAGAGGATAGCAGTTGAAAGAAAACTCAACCCTATCTTAGAAAATAACCAAGGCCTGGATGATGTTCCTCTAAGATTATTTACTACACTGTATTTGAGTCCAAGTGGACCCCATCTCGGTGTAATATTTAATCTTAGATTCCCAACAAACCGCAATTTCGGAAAATAATCGATGTGAAAATCATTCCCTAGACAGGTACTAGACTCTCAATAAGAACAAAGACCCTTTCAGTCTAGATGAGATCTAATCGCTGACTCTGCTTCTAATTTCCCAGAATCAACCCTTGATAGAATATGAATTAGTCATAACTGAAGAATTTATCCCTTACTCAGATCCGGATTTTATAAAGGAATTTTTGTCGGAAATTTAATATGTAATATCTGTTTAAGATCTAGACTTCTATTGTCCAAGGGAAGGATCCCAAAATATTATAGACCACAATAGTACATAATATTATCATGCATAAGGATATATGGAAGTGTAAAATTCATTGACCCAAAATATAGATGCGGGTCTAGACAGAAGGTGGAACACAGAGATGAAGTGGTCAGGAGACCAAAGTAAGGGCAGAATAATTGGGTGGACTGTAAAGATCTACCGTCCAATTTCCCAATTACTCGGATGGAGCGAATTTAGACAGCTCAGGTCCTGTAGTGGCAGTGTCAATGCCAATTGGGCCTCCACTGTCTGTGAATTCGGATAAAAACCTACATGCTTCCTCTCTGCAGTACTTATCAGCTAATGTTGACAGACATTAGCAGAGTTGTATTACAGATTGGAATTTGGGTTTAGAAATTAAGATAAGTAAAATAAAACTGAATCTGGATGGGAGTCAGCTGAGCAGCTATTATAACCCCAAATGGGCGAACCGCCAAGGCTTCCACTGACATGCCATTCAGACCATGCAAAATAACATTTAGTAACTAATACCCAGATTACGAGCTAGTTATCCGTGAGGGAATACCCGCCAACATTAGTCTGATGTATTCTTTACTAATTGTTACACACAATACACAAAAGACAAAATAAAATGAAATAAAGAGAAGAACTTGCATGAGAGACATTGGTTTCTCATGCAAGGTGATGGAATTAATCCATAATTGATGGCTTAAATAATCCCTCCTACCATAATTAATTACAGTCCGGATTATCTGTTTAAGACATCATGATTTTTTGTTTATAGAAAATTATTTTAATGGCAATTGAACAAAGGTCCTTTAATCACAGCAATTACTGATTTAATTATTGCTAATTAGAATCACCAATCATTAATGACTAGAGGGTTCAATTAATTAATGAGGGAAATGGAGAATGGAAAATCTGCATGAAGATGCTGATTACGACGCTATACAGATGTGACGGCGCTATCCTAGGATAACGCCGTGAGGGTAGCGCCGTCATGGGTTGGTGCAAGAGAGAATAAATTTTGGATTAAAGTGGGTAATTACGGCGCTGTACACTACTACGGCGCTATACTAGTATAGCGTCGTAGGTGTAGTGTCGTAGGTGGTTTGAGAAATTAGAAGTTTTTGGAAAAAGAAGGGATATTACGGCGCTATACGTTAAATGACGACGCTATCCTAGGATAGCGTCGTAAGGATAGTGACGTAGATGGGTTCTGCGAGATAAAGGAATTTTGGGGACCTACGGCGCTAAACAGAAATTACGACGCTATCTGAGGATAGCGCCGTTGGTTTAGTGCCGTAGGGCAAATTTTGTTTAAGTTCTAGGCAACTACGGCGCTATACCTCACCTACGACGCTATCCAAGGATAGCGCCGTAGGGCGGTTAGCGTCGTAGCTAGCCCAGAAGCATGTTGTTGTTCGGGTGATGCAATCTCTGCGATTGCAAACCCTATTTTCAAGTTAATGGCTCACAAATGCATGAAAATGAAATAACAAGCTAAGACAGTGAAAGAAAAATGCAAGAAATGTAAAACAGTAAAGGAATGACATGCTATGCTACACATTCATGAACCACAAACCCAAATGAGGGTTTTCAACCATAAGAGCATGCATAGAAACCCAAAAATGAAAAGAAAACAGAAAACCCACATAAAACAGGAGACTAAAATGACCAAATGGTCATGGAATCAAAAGCAAAGCATTAAATCCATGGACCCATGTCCATTTCATGATTTTGGGATACTTTCAAGATTAACTTCCCATTTATAAGAAAATGGTTTGAAAATACCCATCATTTGGGTATTTCAAACCTAAATGAAAGTTTAACAAAATTGAAAACAAGAGAAAACAGTGGCTAACCTAACTAGAAACCTAAGTAACACGAATCTATGCAAGAATTTAAACTAAACTAGATGCTTAAATTAAATAATACACAAAAACAAAACTAACTAATCTAACTAACCTACACTACTCTCAAGAACAACCTCTTGTCTTCAAGTTTGAGAATGTGGTGAAGTGACAAGACCAGGGAGTCAACACCTCTATTTATAGGTGAGAAACCCTAGGCCCATGGGCCCCCAGACCTTGAAATTTGAATTCTGGCAAGGCTTACGACGCTATCGATGGCCTACGGCGCTATCCTTGCTACGGCGCTATAGATGTAGCGTCGTAGTCTTCCATCCCAAAGATACTCTTGCTTCTGAATGGACAGCCTACGGCGCTATCCTTACCTACGGCGCTATGCTTGATTACGGCGCTATCCATGCTTAGCGCCGTCCGCTCCTCTTCAGATTGCTGCTTTGGTTTCCTCCTACGGTGCTAGACCAAGCTACGACGCTATACATGCTTAGCGCCGTAGTTGCGTCTAGCGTCGTAATATCCTGAAAAATCAACTTTTTGTGGGTTTTTCATTTCTTTTCCCATCTTTTTGTTTCCTTTTTCTTTTCTTTTCTTTTTCTCATGTTTTTGGATTTTTCTAACATAAATATGTAATAAAATTACATATTTGTGCATTTTTCGCACCAGCTCAATGTTTTTACAATTATGCATAAATCAGTCCAATTCTACTGCTTTCTTATTTAATATAAGACCGGAATGCGATCAAATGCCCGTTTCAGACACGGAAATGGATTGAAAATAATGGTCATTGCTGGCCATTATCAACATCCTCACATTTAATATTGATCGTCCCCGAGCAGTCAGAGTCAATGTTCCTAAGAACACGGACTCTACATATTCAGTTCATTTTCGTGGCTTCATAAATCACATTCTTTTTAGATTGGGATAAGATAATCAAAAACTACAAGTATTAAATTCCCTTGATTGCAGTGTTTAATGAAATGATGCTTGCTCACTACATCGGGCCTACAAATCAAACATTATTATCAATCCTCCATGAATATCATGTTTGAAAGATGTAAGGATTATAAATGAGAATTAAGGGATGACATGAACATTATGAACATTATTAATGTAACAGAGCATCACTTATAAGAGAATAGGAAAATTCACTCACTCTCAATGGGGTTTAATCAATGAATACTCAAAATCAATTTTAATTAAATTATCCCATAAGCTTGCAATCAGACCAACTCGCCACCGGCTCATTTCTTCAAATCGAGATCATGAGGTCTTATTCAAGGGTTGTAATGGGGCATACGGTTGTAACATTAGGTGGGAAAGGGAATTATTGGGCTAAGAAGTGACAAGAATTAATTCTATCATAATTTGGCATAAAAATTTATGATCATCACCTATTTCTTTCTTCTGTTTTTCTTTTGCATGACATTAGACTATGTCTAATTTGCTTTGTCATTTGCAATTTATTTTTGTTGAATTGAATTCAACACACATTTTTTTTTTGATCGGATTCTTGGATACCGATTGAAATTTTGGTGATGATCAAAAATTGTAATGCCTTGATGAAATTTATTCTTGCACACTTGGGTTTGAATATTTTGGTCTTTTTATAAGGCTAGGAAAAATATAGAGGGTTTCAAAGAAAAATTAGGCTTTAAGGCTCAGATTGGTTAATCCTAAAGGGAAAATATTTTTGGGTTTGGATTTCAAATGAAGGCCAAAATTTGGGTTTTCTAAGTGCCTCGATCATATACTCGATTTTGGGAATATGGCATGGTCTTGAATCGGTCCCAATTGCAAGTTTTAGTTTCCTTTAATAAAAAAGATTCACACATCAAAGAAAATAAATGAGTAAAAGTGACTCATGGCTCAAATCTCACAAGGTTGGATTGATTCATGTCATACGATATTCTCAACTTTAATCAAAGCTTAGTTCTAACAATTTATTCAATCAAAATCTCTAATATGCAGATTTATTACCCAATAAGCTGATCGCGTCATTAAATTTTTATAGCTCAAAACCTTAGGAATTCATGTCATGCATGTTCTCAATTATATTATCCCAATTTAAAAGTTTGAAAATTTAATCATAAGCCTAAATTCAACATGTGAATTTAGAGCAGGTTTATGCACATTTTTGCTGGTTATTTAATTTAAAGCAGTAAAGAGGCACTGCTGACATACAAGGTATGTCAACAGCATATTTTTGGCCTGACAGTCACTTATTCATCTCGGACTGCTAGACATCTTTTCAAAAGGAAGGCAAATAAAAATTGTTGCAGGTCTCAAACTTGAGTTCAATTTTGTGGGAACCTGCATGCAAACCTGCATGCAAAAGAGGAAATCCCTTATATAATGCCAATACTAGGGCATAAAAAGGAACTAGGGCATACTAGGATTCATCTCTCCTTCTTCCTTTTCTCAGAACATGTATCTGAGCCAGTGGACGTAGCTGGTCAGCTCACAGCGCAGGCACCAGTCGCGGTTTCTCAAGGGTGCATGCATCCTTCTGCAGAAAACTCGGGGTGGTTGTCCTGCAAACAAGTAGGGAGCATGATTGTCTGCCATCCACGCGAGGGTGTTGGTGGATGTGTAGGTGAAGATCTCTCGATCGGTCACCATCCTTTCTATCATTGCGATCCCCTGATTGACCTGGACTTCATCCATCTTGCTCATGAGCATCAGTCCGCGGGTGAGGACAGACGCTTTATGATTGTCTTCGATGCCTGGCCGTAGCAGCTCGCATGCTTGCTCTTCATCCCCTTCTACAAATGCCATGAGTGCTGGAACAATTTGGAGATTGAAGTTTCCAGCCTCAGTGCATGTGTGCAGAAATCTTTCTTTCTGCCTTCGTATCTCCTCCTGCCAGTGCCTCACCCTAGCCGCATCCAGCTCGCATCGCCTGTAAACGATGGCGAGGTTTCCTGCGTCCCTCAGCTTCGTGCAAGTTCTCCTAGCTCTGAACACTTCTTTCATTTCATCCTCCCCGATTCAGGAGAGAATTTCTCCTAGAAGCTCTAGCGGAAGGTCCATCAGCTGGGTTCCTCCGGGCACTGGGTCTGGGTTTGGAAGATTGCCCCTGAAAAGATAAGAAGTGATGAATCCAATTTTTATATAATTTTCTTAGAAGTTATTCAAGTTCAGCAACCAACATCATCACAGTTAGAGTTTTGCTCTAAATGTGAAATCATTAAGTTCTGGCTTGAACTGAGTATAAAGCATAGGTAAAATGGATTTTTATGAAAAGATAGGGGTCATTGGGCCCCTATATATTTTTAATGGGCCATTGGGCCCAAAAGTTTGATTTTCAAATTTTATTAAACAAGTCCGAGACACTTGTTAAAAATGGGATGAGATGGAATGATGGAGGTGGAATGCTCGAAATTGGGAATATGCAATGGAGGCGTGGCGTAATGGATCTGCTATTTCTGGACTGCCTGGACTGTCTTGGACAGTTAAAACATCCAAAAATTTGCAAACACTATTTTTTAATTTTTAAAGGGTTGACTTATTTTATTTAATGAAAGTGGGATGTGAGTGGTCCCATTTTGGATTTTTGAAGAGAATAGCAGTTGGGTGACAAAAATACTGCTATTTACTCACACTGCAGTTCCATTGGGAACATAAGTCAAATATTAAATCTAATACTCTTTTTGTCTTTTTCATAAGGTCACTTTCTTTTGAAAAAGTGGCAAGCCCCTATTGGGTGCTTGTACCATGTTTCCAAAAATAAGGTGACACTTATTCCAAAAGATTTTGAGACAGTAAAGGCATGTATGCCAAAAAGGATCTTCCACCTTTAATGTTTCAAAACAACACTGCAAGTATACAAAATAAGATCAAAAACAAGGTTTTGAACAAAAACACCAAAAACTCAATTTTTCTTTGTCAAGAACTCAAAAATAGAAAAACTAACAATATCATGGTGCTCGAAACAGCACCCTAACATTCATCAGCTTATCCCTTCAAGTTTTGAACTTTAGAAAATCTCTAACCTTTAACAGTTTTTTTTTTTTTTAAACCATTTAAAAACAAGTTTTAGGGGTTTCCAAAAAGGTTTCAAATGGATTCCTCAAAACCGAGAGCATCCAGGACTCAAAACAGAAAGACAAGGGTTCACACAAACCACATTATGCCATTTTTAACCAAAAAGTGCGAAAAAGAAAACAAGGGTCCAAATGGAGGCCATGAACAAGGAGGGAAAAACATGGGCTTTACCCTGCCATCCATGGCTCGGGTCTGGGCAAAGGTCCCAAGTTTGGAAGGATTCTGTGGAATCTGTCCATGGTGTCTCCTTGGATTTGTGGAGAGAAGTGTTGTGCGAGAACTTTGCGTTCTGCGTAGGTGTTTTGAGAGTGGATTTCTGGAAATGGGGGTGTGAGAGTATGGGGGTGAAGAAGAAGACTGGTGGGGTATTTATAGGTGAGAAAAAGTGTTTCTACGACACTATACTTAACTTACGGTGCTATCCTAGCGCCGTAGGCTTGGTTCAGCGTCGTAGGGTGGTGGGAATGAAAGGGCGCACTACGGCGCTATACCTTTGGTACGGCGCTATCCAAAGATAGCGTCGTTCTAAAGGACTGCGTCGTAGGTAGATCAAGAAGAAGGGGAAGCATCCTACGGCGCTATCCCATTACTACGGCACTATCCTAGGATAGCGTCGTAGGTAAGGATAGCGTCGTAGTTACACTTCAGATTTTGAAATTTCTTCAAAATTTAGGTGGACTGGGCCCGCGTAGATGAAATTGGGCCTCAGTTGGTTTTATTTGTTTTGGACTTGGGAGATTTTAGTCCAAAACATTTTTTTGTGTTTTAATAGGCTAACTAAATTAAATTAAACTTGCATAAAATAGGTTGGATTAGTTCCATTTGTTTGCAAAAATTATTTCGGATTTTAAATTGCTTTAAATTCCGAAATCATTTTCTTAAATTCATGGACTTAATCCAACCCGGAACCTGGTTTTCTTCTTGATTTTCTGCTCCTTCTTTTGTTGGTTCGAATTTCCTGCAAGTCAGATAAATACCCAATAGGTTAAGTTTTCTCCAAATATCAACATCCTCACATTTAGAGTCTTAGTACTCTAAATGTTTAATTGATTTTTGGATATTCACTTGACAAAATATCACATATATAAATAGGTAATATGAAATGAAATTTTTATGATTTAAATGTTGTTTCTTATTGAGTGTAAGCCGGGTCTGCCACTGTTTGGCTTTCTTTCTCCGGATCGAACTGTCCGAGGTACTCCTTCAATCGATGTCCATTCACCACTATGTTGCCCTTGTCAGTTCGGATCCTGACGGCTCCATTTTGAAACACTTCCAGCACTTCATGTGGTCCTTCCCATCTGGATTTAAGCTTTCCAGGGAACAGCTTCAACCTAGAATTGAACAACAATACATTTTGACCAACATAAAAATGCTTAGGCTTAATCCTGCGATCGTGCAACTTCTGGGTCCGCTCCTTATAAATTCGAGAGCTTTCATAAGCTAGCGCTCGTATTTCCTCAATTTCATTGAGGTCCAACTTACGTTTGCTCTGAGCAACTTTCAGATCAAAGTTAAGCGTTTTGACGGCCCAGTAAGCTTTATGCTCTAACTCTACAGGCAAGTGACAGGCTTTTCCGAAGACAAGTCTGTAAGGGGACATCCCAATGGGAGTCTTGAATGCTGTGCGGTATGCCCATAGAGCATCATTGAGCTTATGTGCCCAATCCTTACGGGTTATCCCGACAGTGGCTTCGATTATGTGCTTGATTTCTGATAATGGCCAGAAATGACCATTATTTTCAATCCATTTCCGTGTCTTAAACGGGCATTTAATCGCATTCCGGTCTTACATTAAGTAAGAAAGCAGTTGAATTGGACTGATTTATGCATTATTGTAAAAATAATAAGCTGGTGTGAAAAAGGCATAAATATGTAATTTTATTACATATTTATGTTAGAAAAATCCAAAAACATGAGAAAAAGAAAAGAAAAGAAAAAGGAATGAAAAAGATGGGCAAAAGAATAAAGCAAGCCCACAAAATACAAAAAGATGGGAAAAAGATAGAAAAGCCCACAAAAAGAACATTTTCGGCCCATCTGGCCCAATCCAGCAGGCCCAGGAGCACCCTTGTCGCGGAAGCTCCTTTGTCGCGATGCATGGTTCCGCGACCAAGGCATGTTCCGCGACCAAGCAGACTCAGATGAAGAAGAAACCAGCCAAGCCCTTTGTCGCGATGTCCCTTGTCGCGATGGCATGTTCCGCGACCAAGGCATGCTCCGCGACCAAGATGCACCATTAGAGACACAAGACCCAGTCGAGAAGCTTTGCCACATGCAGTGTGTTCCGCGACCAAACTTGATGCTCCGAGACAAGCTGTGATGTGTGTGATGTCTTGAGACACAATGGGCTTAATTCAAGGCCCATAAGCTTAGGGTTTCCCCTCTATAAATATGAGGGGTTTCCTTTGAGTTAGGGGTTGGTTAGAATTTTAGAGAGAACATACACTCTTGAGGACAAGTTGGGAGCTCAATTAGTTTAGTTTAGTTTAGGGTAGTTTAGTTAGGTTTTTCTTGTATTATTTAATTTATGCATTAGTTAGATGTAGTTTCTAGCATTTTAGTTTAGATAGCCAGTTTTTACATCTTGTTTCTTGTTCTAAACTTTTGCTTAGGGTTTAGTGATACCCAAAATCATGGGTATTAACAAACCCACTTAATAATATGGGAGAGTATTCTTGAAAAGTGTCCCAAAAATCATGAAATGGGTCTCACACCCCATGGATCTTGCTGCTTTCATTTTCTTTTGGTCTTTTGATCCTGATTTTTTTTATTTTTAATGTCACTGCTTGGTGACTTTTCTTGGGATAATGTTGCATGTTTATGGGTGATCAAGCTTAGATTAGGGTTTCTTTAGTTTTAAGTTTGTTTTATTTCTATTATGTTCAAGCATGTTCTAGCTAGATTCAAATTCTGTTTTGTCTTTTTTTTTTTTAGCTTAGTTTAGCTTTTGAATCTGAAATGGGTGAGATCACACATAATGCATGCCACTGTTCCACCGTACTTTTCTGACATGTGTCCTGGACACACCTTTGTCGCGGAACAACTCTTGTCGCGGAACCACGTTCCGCGACAAAATGATACTTTGGCGACAAAGGTGCCAAAGAACAATTGTTAGCAATATTTTGAAACCCTTGGTCGCGAAACAACTCTTGTCGCGGAACCACGTTCCACGACAAAATCCTTGATTAGCGACCAAGGACCCAAATACTTGTAATTTTATTCTGGAAGGGCTTTGTCACGAAGTAACCTTGTCGCGGAACCACGTTCCACGACAAAACCTCTTGTTCCGCGACAAGAATTATGCCCTTGTCCAATTTTCAGACCTTTTGTCGCTATACCCCCTTGTGCGACAAAATTTTTGCTTAGCAACAAAGCAACCCTAATTTTCAAAATCCCATTCCTCTCATTTCCCACCCTTTGTCGCGAAACCCTTGTCGCGGACCCATGGTCCGCGACACAAACTCTACTCCGCGACAAAGTGGCACCTTTTTGCCAAATTTTTATTCTCCATCTTCCTCAGTAATTAATTGGACCTTTATATTAATATTTGAGGTTGAAATCCAATGATCTCAACCCATGATTATTTTGATATAAAGAATTTTGTTCAATTCCACTAAAAGACTCTTCTACAAGAAATTAAACTCTAATGATCTAAATATATAATCCGGACTGTAATTAATCAATTAATTATGGAATGAGTGATTATTTAGACATAAAGAGTAATTATGGATTTAATTCCATACCCTTGCATGAGAAACCAATGTCTCTCATACAAGATGACCCAAAAATATTTTTTCTGTTATTTATTTTGTCTTTGCCCGTGGTGTGTGAAACAGCTAGTAAGAAATACAACAGATTAATGTTGGCAGGTGTTCCCTCACGGATAACTAGCTCGCAGTCTGTGTAATAATTGCTAGATGTTATTTTGCATGATCTGGATAGTGGTTGGTGGAAGCCTTGGCGGTTCGTCCATCCGGGATTGTATAGCTGCTCAGCTGACTCCTATCCGGATACAGTTTTATTTTCTTTATTTTAATTTCAAACTTGAATTTCGAGCTGCAATATTATCAAAAGATGTCGATCAACATTGCTTGAATAGTATTACAGTAAGAAAACATGTAGGTTTTTCCCCTCATTTCACAGATAGTAGGAGTCTTGATGATAGCGATCACAGTTGTTAAGATCTTCTGCTGTCTAAAATCATCCCACCTGGAATAGTCAGGACCTGGATAGCAGATGTTTGCAGTCCGGATCATCTTGACCATTCTGTCACCTTTTTAGCCAAAATAAACTCTTCTCATCTCCGGCTATTTCATCTCTGTGTCTCACTTCTGTCTAAACCCGCCTTATATTTTGGGTTACTTAATTTTACACTTCTCTATAAATTTATGCATGATATTATTTTGTAGATACTGTGGTCATTATTATTTTGGGATCCTTCCCTTGGACATAGAAGTCGTGATTTAAATCAGATGTCTCACATTAAATTTCCAACAAAAATTCATTTATAAAATCCGGATCTGAGTAAGGGATAAATTCCACAGTTATGACTAATTCATATCCGACTGGGGGTTGATTTTGGGAAATTAGAAGCAGAGTCAGCGATTAGGTCTCACCTAGACTGAAAGGATCTGTGTTTTAATTGAGATTCTAGTACCTGTTTAGGGAATGATTTTCAAACATCTTTTATTTTCAAAATTGCTGTGTGTTGGAAATCTGGTATTAAATATCACACTGAGACGGGGTCCACTTGGATTTAAATACGGTGTGATAGATGATTCCAGAGGAACAATACATAGGCCTTGGTTATTCTCTAAGATAGGGTTGAGTTCCTTTCAACTGTTATCCTCTCCTGCCAAAGCCTATTTTTGAGTCCTGAGTGAGCGCATCCGGAACAAACTAATTTGTTAGTTCGTTTCATTAGTTTGTGTCTCATAACCACCCGAAGGGAAGTGAACACTGCAAGCGGTTCACTGAGATTAGGGAATTCTTGATCCATGCCCAGTCATTCTGACTGGGGGCTTTCTTTTACTACCAGGGTCAGACTTTCAAAAACCTCCGAGTGATAGGATTTTAAATGCTTTCTTTACCGCTTTCTTTTAACTGCTTTCTTTAGAGGTCACTCGGTTGTATTGAGAGTTGTGTAACTGCTACTAGGACTGAGAGGTAAGGGATAGTTCAGGGCTTGATTAGAGTCTTTGGGCGTGACATGGGGGAATGATAACGGTACTTGACACTTCAATAAATGATTTGTCAGGTGTTGCTTGTCCACCACAGATGGCTAACATACCCTTGCAAGGCATTGCAAGAGGAGTTGTAAGTTTGTGGTATCTTAGAGTTTGTTGCCTTAAGAGCATGTAAACTCTTACTGTAAGTACCTGTCTGTTAAAGGGAACATGGTATAGAGAGCATGAAAAATTGGCTAACTGAATGGATTATCCCAAGCTAAGATCTGCGTATTAAAAACGGAAGTTTAATTGTGTTTCATCTGAATCTTGTCCAATCTTTATTATTTTCTCCCTGTCCCTTCTGTCTCATTTTAAATCTGCTTTCTTAGAGTAATCTTAACCGCCTTCTTAGATCAATTTTATCGCTTACTTAGATTAAATATTAACTCGCTCTTTAGAATAGCTTTATCTGCTTTATTTAATCGCTTTCATAGTTTAGATTTAAATTCTGTCAAGTAGTTGACAGTCAAACACACACTTGAATCGAGTAACCGAGTGGAAAATCTTAGTAAACGATGTGGGCCCTGCTTCTATCGCACATCCTCCAATGGACGATCCGGTCTTACTATAAATTACTGCAATTTTTGACACCGTGCGCTTTCGGGCCACAGTTTCTTAAACACGAGTAATAAAGACGTGATAACCTATAAATATATCCCTACTCACAACTCCGCCATCATGAATTGGTTTCATTAAATAAAATTGAAAACCAGGATTATTGATTTTTCAGAAAATGCTCATGTAGTGGGAATGTGATAAAAGTTTCGTGGCGCGGATTTTCATGACATGAAATTATGATAAATTTCATGATGCCTATGGCCAGGGACCTTCAGTGTGACAGACTAAAGGTTAAGATTAAACTATCTATCCCGGCTGCACCGTGAGAATTGTCAAAAGTGTCATGGCAGGGAGGTCCACAGCGCCGTTCGAAATCAAAGTTTCCCGCATGAGTAATAAAAAGTTGAATATATCCTTAAACCCCTTTCCCATGAATCATAACTCTTTTCATTTAATAAATTTAACCTGGGTTATTTTAGAAAATACTCGTGTGCGGAAATTGTCAAAAGTTTCATGGCGCCGTTGCCGGGGAGGATGCAGCGTCGTTTATTAAGAGAATTACACTCCTGATTACTCATAGATTAGCTTCGTTTAGTGTAATATATCTAATTCGGAACAGAAAAAGTACCCTCAAGATTAATTAAACATTTAGAGTACCAAGACTCTAAATGTGAGGATGTTGAACTGAGGAGAAAACCTAACCTATTGGGTATTTATCTGTCTTGCAGGAAATTCGGAACCACCCAAAAAGAAGGAACATAAAAAGCATGGAAAACCAGGTTCTTGGTTGGGTAAATTCCACAAATCTAAGAAATTATTTTCGGAATTTAAAGCAATTTAAGATCGGGAATAAATCTCGCAGATAAATGGAACTGACCCAATCTAATTTTATGCAAGTAGATTATTTTAAATAATGGCCCAATGTTTTGAATTTATTTGGACTGAATTCATTCAGGTCCAAATCAAATAAAATGGACTCAGGCCCAACATCACACTCGGGCCCAGTCCGTTGAAAATTTGAAAATTCAAAAAGTTTGTCGCGGAATGACCATTTTGTCGCGGAACAACGTTACCAAGTGCAACTCCGCGACAAAATTTCATTCATCCCTGAGCTCTGTTTGTCTTTGTCGCGGAACACTTTGTCGCGGAGCGCTGCATCGCGACAAAGCTCATGTTCCGCGACACGAGCACATTTCATCACAATTTTTACTTCCTATTTTGTCGCGGTAGCCTTTGTCGCGGAGCATGACTCCGCGACAAACTAACCCTTCCGCGACACATCTGATGTCTCCAAGACCTGGTCGCGTAACCCTGTTCCGCGACAATGGGCTAGGGTTCCGCGACCGGCCCAGCAGTATTTAAACCTCTTCCCCTCCCTCTTCTTCCCTACGCATTCAGACTTAGAAAATTTTCGAAAACTGCTCGTACGCGAAAACCTTTCCCGAAGAACACCACAGTGTTCCTCGCACTCATTTCCTACCACTTCCAGGCGTTACTCTGCCCGATTTTCGCGCACAATCACTATGGAACCCTCGTCTTCATCTCCTCCAAAGCAAGCCGAGCCCTGGTAAGTGTTTTCTGTCCGATTCTTGCGCATTCTCGAGCCCCTGTTTTCGCGAGTCTAGACATTTGGGGATTCTTCATGTTTGGAATTTGTGTAATGTACGAATGTGCCTTATTGTGGTCTGGTTTGTTTTTCTGAGTTTATTTTTGAGGATGCTTTGTTGTGGGCAGTATTCGAGTGGATTCTATGATTAGTTTGGGTGTTGGCCGAGCATGATGGGAAGATGGGGAGGTTATTTTGTCAACAGGGGAGTGTTCGATTACTGTGGGACAGTTTAATTTCTGAACTTAGGACTTTATAGAGAACTTAGGAGGCAATGGATCTCGGATGCCGCCATTATTGAACCATCGAGTTCTAGGGTTCCTAGGTTTATTTTGTTTTAATATCCATGCTCTGCCTTTTTCTTAAATCTGTGGAAATTTCTTGCCAAAAAATTTGAAACCCGAAGGTTAGAAGGCAATGAGCATTTGGGTATTTTTGAATATGTTGATGCTATTGCTGTGTTAATCTTATTTTTGTGCACTGAGAAGCATGAGACTATGTTGGGTTCCATGTTTTAGCCAGGATGAGAGTATGATTTTGTGTTTCTGCCTTGCAGTGTTCATGAATATTGCATGCCAATTTGACATTTAATGTTTTTTCCCTGTTTGGTATGCCTGTGTATGTGTGCAGCAAATTGAGAAAAGTTGGTGTGTGTTTTGTTTTGGCACCTCTGTGCACCAATCCCTTTGCAACATCACTTTTTCACAAAAAGACAAAACAGTGTTGAGAATCTTGGTTGACAATGTGTTTTTGTTTCCAATGGAACTAAAAAGTGTGAGTTAAGTAGCAGTATTTTTGCCACCTCAACTGCTATCTTTTTATAAAATCCAAATGGGACCACACACATCCCACTTTTCATTAAATAAAATTAAGTCAACCTTTTTCAAAATTAAAAAATAGTGTTTGCAATTTTCTTAAACGTTTTAACTGTCCAATGACAGTCCAAACAATCCGGAAATAGCGGATCCACTCCGCCACGTCTCCATTGTACATTCCATTCTCGAGCAATCCATTCCATCGCCATCATTTCATTCCATTTTCAACAAATGCCTCGAGCTTGTTTAATAAAATTTGAAAAACAAACTTTTGGGCCCAATGGCCCTTTTTAAAAAAGAAATTTTTGGTCCAATGACCATTTTATTTTTATTTCTCCCTGGACTCAATAGTCCAATCAAGAATATCTCCTTCTAGGTCCTAAGGCATTAATACCTTATTTTGGGACTTTTTAATAAACTCAAGATTAAATCACTTAAATCACATTTCGAGCTTAGCAAAGCTCAAAATGTGAGGATGTTGATTTTCAAACTTGAATAATCTTTGAAAAACTATAAAAAGTTGGATGTGTCTAAACACCTTGGCCTTTTTTCAGGAATGAGTTGGTAGTACAATCAGGCATCGGGTTGCCTGACTGCACATATGAGGCTGTTGGCAAGGAGGCCTCAATTGATCGAACAGAAATTAAGGACATGAGAGATGCCATCAAATCAGTTCACAAAGTACCTCTGGACCACACTACGGATGAGAAACTGAAATTTCCCCCGGGATGGGACGTGCACATTCCTCCAGAAAACAGAACAATAGTTGCTGCATCGATAGAGAGGGATTACTATCATTTTCTGAAGAAGTTTTGGATGAGGATGATGGAGCATGCCCCCCAAGATGAAAAGACAACTCCAGAAGTCCACCACGAACGCATCAAACTAAAGTTCAAAGAGCACATGGCTGTGTGGAACCGACATGTAGAAAAAGGGACGAAAGACCCAAATATCGCTGAGTTTGACATCATCATCCCTAATCAGATCATAGACCCTCAAGTTTGGATGGCCTTCGAGCACAAGCAGATGGATCTAAGTAGGGTCATAAACAGTGGGGCGATCATGATGTATGAAGCATTCCCATTCAAGTGGAATCCATATCTGTTTGAAGCAAAAGGACCAGTGGAGCAGAGGTGGATTACAGATCTAGCTCGTGCCAGGCATCGAGAGCTGACCTTCAATCTGTACAATCGCCTCAAACACGCTGAGAAATTTGAACAAAGCCACAACACCTCATTATTGAATACAATGAGGAAGATGATCAAGGATGCACGCGATCAATGGGACGAACTGACTACGGTCTGGGGAAAAGGCAATACAAGTATCACTAAGTCCTTTCTGGATGAGGGAGTAGTGTTACCTGCAGATGAGGTACTTGAAACCATTTTCACACACAGAAGGTATGGACGGTATGGAACAAACAAGGATGATGAATTTCCCCAGCACATAGCAGTATTAAGGGAACAGCTGCAGGTGGATATACGCAAAGGTGGCTGGAAGCCCAAAAAGAAAAAGGAAAGGCAGTTCAATTTACTATCAAAAACTGAGGCTGGATTGTATCTCAAGTATGATTCGGCAAAAGATATGTCCTACCTTGAAGGAATTCAAAAGGATCTGATATGAGCCATGATGAATCAGTACAGGGATTCTTACTGGGACCTGATTATGGAGATGGACAAGTTTGCACTTGAATACTGTAATAGCACTGCAAACGGGAAGAAAATTCTGCATTACAACAATAATGTCCGGAGTAAGTTCTGCACCAAGATCAAGAAGGACTGGGAGGACCAGCTGGGGAGAATCACTCAAAAGAGTTTCATTGAGGATTACTTACAGCGCGCCGAGAAGCAACTAGGCTATGAGGATGAACCAAACAGAGAAGAAGATCCAGACGCTGAAATTGACGCCTATTTTTCCACTCCTCCTGAGGCCAACCCACAGCCTACCCAGCCAGCAGTACAAGCTTCAGCTTTGCCGCTAAGAGGGCAACCTGAAGTGCAAAAAGTTGCCACCACTGAGCCTGTGGAACAGCAAGAAACAACTCATGCATCAGAATCAGCTGCTGCTATGCCCGAACCTCCAATCCAGCCAAGTCAGTCTGAAAGGCCAGCACCTGCTGCAGCACCAGCCTCATTCCAGTCTGAACCTCCTAAGCAGCCTAAGAAGAAATTGATCAAGTTAGCAGACAAAGAGAAACCAGCAAGGGCCCCGGAGCCTAAAGTATCAATCAGAGAACCTGAGCCAACTGCTAGGAAAGTGGCAGAGCCCACAGATCCCAAGGACAAGGGTAAGAAGCCGATGCCACCATCACCCCCGAAAAAGAAGCATCAAGTGGCATCCGATGCTGAACTGGCCAGAAAATTGCAAGAATAGGAGAATGCACTGGCAGGCCTGCCTGCTCAAACAAATGAAATAGGTGGTTCGGGAGTAGAGAAAATGACTGAGGAAGAACGATTGGAAATGGAAAAGAAAGCTGCAGAGGAGGAGCAGATCAGAAAGAATATTCAGCAAACGAAGGACGAAGAGACTGCCAAGAAGATGCAGGCTGATCTGGAAAGTAGGAAATCTGGAGAGGCTGAACAGGGTGATGAAGAAGACTTCGAGTTGAAAATCACTGGTGGAGTCGAAGGAAAGGGATTGAAGATCAAAGAAGAACAACCATCTGGATGGACTGGCCCTCTTATTCGTAGTGCTGAAACCCTTCGGGAAGAATTGAGACAGAACATCAACGAACAGATTGAAACGAGAATTGATGCTGGAGAAAAGCCAGATCAAATCAGATATCAGACAGAAGTGGGTCAATTGATTGATCCTCACGTGGGCACGGCCAGAATTGAAGAATTCATCACTCAAGAAGGCCCGTCGCACCAACCTGAACGGTCAGAAGGATCGCAAGATTCCATCGATCCGGCAGCATTGGCCAAAACATTGGAAAAGCAGCCAGGCGACCATCCCATGGCTTCTGCGCTTAAGGAAAATATTTAGGGAATAGTGACTGATGCTACAGAGGGAAATGATTCAGAAGAAGAAGCTCGGCAGGAGGAGCAGGAATTCATGGACCAGATGGCGCCTATTTTGCAACGTCCAGTAGGACGAGCTGCAAGAATAAGGGAGGATGAGGAGGAACTTAGAGATGAAACAACTCACGAAGGGCCTAGTCAGAGGAGAGATGAAGCTGAACGAATGGATGCCCAACCACATGAAGGAGACGATCGAACAGATTGGCACTCGAGCAAAGACGAATCTGTCGGATCCATTCGGCCAGTCGAGTTCTGGTCCGAGAATACTGTGAGGCAGAGGATGGGCGTTTCAAAATCATACGAGAAGAAAAATCCGAGCGCAGAACAGGTGCAGATCAAGTTCAATGGCAACAAAGAAAATGCAGAAAAGTACACGAAATTGCAGAAAAGAATAGTGCCGGACAAAGGATTCAGACCCGATGCCTTGTCTCACCCCACTGTTGAGACTTTCTACAAAAATCAAGAGTGGGGGAACTTCATGCTGCACCAGGAGGAAGATGGCTTCGTGGAGCTGACAAAGGAATTCTTCTGCAATATCGACAAAGCTACCAGAACAACATGGATCAGAGGACAAGTGATAAACATTGCACCTGACTGGCTGAATCAGTTCTTTGGGACTCCGGACATTAGAAGCGAGTTTCCCCCTGATGAAATTATGACGAAAAGGGCCAAGACAAGCGAATATGCAAGATATGCAACTCTGGCAAACAGCATGACAAGAATAACTGCCCCCGGGCACACATTCGACGCAAATTGGCTGAGTCTGAAATTCATGCCAACTTATGAGTTTTACATGTCTAAGATCCGGCCTAATTCGCACCCGCACACCACATCTGGGAATGTATTGATGGGATTTGCAAGAATGTGGAGCGGAGCGAAGCTGAATGTGGGGAGGCATGTGTTCGAAGTAATGATAACCCGGATAGAGGACAGACAGGTGCTATGCTATCCAAATCTGATTAGGAGGATCTGCATTGCTCAGGGAATTGATTTGAGCGCTTTCGAGGGTGACGCGGTGGTGAAAGTAAACCCACCTATCAGTGTGCCGAGACTTCCCCTGTGTGAGAGTATTAGATATTCTCTTCCCCAATTGTTCGGCAGAGGAGATTCAGACGCCCAATCCTCTTTCATATCAAGTGGGCAGGCATCGAGAAAGAGAAAGAGACAGCCCAAGACAAAGAAGGGAACACATAAAACCTGTGCTGATGCAGGACCTTCAAATGTCCAAGAAGAGCCTCCTGCAGACCAAGAGCAAACAGAAGTACCAAATCCAATTCCGGCAGCTCCGACTCGACCTCAACCTCAGATGCCTCCTCAAAGCCAGAACGTATCTCAATTCCCTGCTGATTCCCAAGCATTTGAGATGGTGAGCAAGATGAGTCAATCTGTGCTCGAGGGAATGAAGTCTATGACTAATGTAGTTATGGCAAGCCAAGAGGAACAGCGAAAAAGGGCCGAAGAGGAACGTGAAGAGCGAAGGAGGGAGAGAGAAGAAGAACGCCAAGAGCGAAGGAGAGAAAAGGAAGAGAAGCGAAAGGAGAAGCAGGAGAAGGAAAAGAAAGAGGCGGAATTCAGGCAAATGATGATGGAAAGAGAAGAGCGCATGCACAGAGAAAGATTGGAGAATGAAGAAAAGCAGCGCAAAATGATGGAGACACTGATGCAAGCACTCATCAGTCAACTTCCCAAGCCACCCCCACCTCCATCAGATGCAGCAAGAGCCTCGAACCAGAAATCAGGCGAAGAGAAAGATGGCACGTCTTGATCATAAGTATTCGTGAGCTACATTGTAAATATCATATAAGAGAATTTCATTCCCCTTGTGCAAAATCGTCCTGATTGTAATGGAATCTCTCAATTGATATCATTCACTGTTTTAATTTTGGAATTTTGCAGTCCAAACAATTTTATTCTTGAAAAGATGTCTGCACAGTCCAAGATGAATAAGTGACTGTCAGGCCAAAAATATGCTGTGGACATACTCTGTATGTCAGCAGTGCCTCTTTACTGCTTTCAATTAAATAACCAGCAAAAATATGCATAGACTTGCTCTAAATTCACATGTTGAATTTAGGCTTGTGATTAAATTTTCAACTTTTAAAAAATTGGGATAATATAATTGAAGACATGCATGAAATGAATTCCTAAGGTTCTGAGCTATAAAAGTTTAATGATGCGATCATCTTGTTGGGTAATAAATCTGCATGTTAGAAATTTTGACTGAATAAATTGTTAGAATTTAGCTTCGATTAAATTTGAGAATATTGTATGACATGAATCAATCCAACCTTGTGAGGTTTGAGCCATGAGTCACTTTTACTCATTTATTTTCTTTGATGTGTGAATCATTTTGATTAAAGGAAACTAGAACTTGCAATTGGGACCGATTCAAGACCATGTCATATTCCCGAAATCGAGCATATGATCGAGGCGCTTAGAAAACCCAAATTTTTGGCCTTCTTTTGAAATCCAAACCCAAAAACATTTTCCCTTTAGGATTAACCAATTTGAGCCTTAAGCCTAATTTTTCTTTGAAACCCACTATATTATTCCTAGCCTTACAAAAAGACCCAAAAATTCAAACCCAAGTGTGCAAGAATAAATTCTATCAAAAGGCATTAAAACTTATGATCATCAATCCATGTTAATCGGTATGTTATAAACCGATTCAAAAAAAAAAAGGGAGAAGGAAAGAAGTTGAATCCCATTCAAATTGCAAATGACAAAGCAAATTAGACATAGTCTAATGTCATGCAATAGAAAAGAAAAGCAAAAGAAAGAAAATATTGATGATCATAAATTTTACATGAATGTGCCAAGTTAGGATAGAATAAATTCTTGCTACTTCGTAACCCAATAATTCCCCTTCCTACCTAATGTTACAACCGTATGCCCCATTACAACCCTTAAATAAGACCTCAGGATCTCGATTTGAGGAAATGAGCCGGTGGCGAGTTGGTCTGATTGCAAGCTTATGGGATAATTTAATTAAAATTGATTTTGAGTGATCACTGATTAAACCCCAATTGAGAGTGAGTGAAATTTCCGAATCTCTTATATGTGAGGCTCTGTCTTATTGCACATGTTCATGCCATGCCTTAATTCTAATTTTTAATCCTTGCATCTTTCAAACATGATATTCATGAAGGGTTGATAATAATGTTTGATTCGTAGGCCCGATTTAGTGAGCAAGTATCATTTTATTCGACACTGCAATCAAGGGAATTCAATACTTGTAGTTTTTGGATATCTTATCCCAATCCAAAAAGAATGTGATTTATGAAGCCACGAAAATGAATTGAATATGAAGAGTCCGTGTTCTTAGGAACATTGACTCTGGCTGTTCGGGGACGATCAGTATTAAATGTGAGGATGTTGATAATGGCCAGAAATGACCATTATTTTCAATCCATTTCCGTGTCTTAAACGGGCATTTGATTGCATTCCGGTCTTACATTAAGTAAGAAAGCAGTTGAATTGGACTGGTTTATGCATTATTGTAAAAATAATAAGCTGGTGTGAAAAAGGCATAAATATGTAATTTTATTACATATTTATGTTAGAAAAATCCAAAAACATGAGAAAAAGAAAAGAAAAGAAAAAGGAATGAAAAAGATGGGCAAAAGAAAAAAGCAAGCCCACAAAATACAAAAAGATGGGAAAAAGAGAGAAAAGCCCACAAAAAAAACATTTTCGGCCCATCTGGCCCAATCCAGCAGGCCCAGGAGCACCCTTGTCGCGGAAGCTCCTTTGTCGCGATGCATGGTTCCGCGACCAAGGCATGTTCCGCGACCAAGCAGACTCAGATGAAGAAGAAACCAGCCAAGCCCTTTGTCGCGATGTCCCTTGTCGCGATGGCATGTTCCGCGACCAAGGCATGCTCCGCGACCAAGATGCACCATTAGAGACACAAGACCCAGTCGAGAAGCTTTGCCACATGCAGTGTGTTCCGCGACCAAACTTGATGCTCCGAGACAAGCTGTGATGTGTGTGATGTCTTGAGACACAATGGGCTCAATTCAAGGCCCATAAGCTTAGGGTTTCCCCTCTATAAATATGAGGGGTTTCCTTTGAGTTAGGGGTTGGTTAGAACTTTAGAGAGAACATACACTCTTGAGGACAAGTTGGGAGCTCAGTTAGTTTAGTTTAGTTTAGGGTAGTTTAGTTAGGTTTTTCTTGTATTATTTAATTTATGCATTAGTTAGATGTAGTTTCTAGCATTTTAGTTTAGATAGCCAGTTTTTACATCTTGTTTCTTGTTCTAAACTTTTGCTTAGGCTTTAGTGATACCCAAAATCATGGGTATTAACAAACCCACTTAATAATATGGGAGAGTATTCTTGAAAAGTGTCCCAAAAATCATAAAATGGGTCTCACACCCCATGGATCTTGCTGCTTTCATTTTCTTTTGGTCTTTTGATCCTGATTTTTTTATTTTTAATGTCACTGCTTGGTGACTTTTCTTGGGATAATTTTGCATGTTTATGGGTGATCAAGCTTAGATTAGGGTTTCTTTAGTTTTAAGTTTGTTTTATTTCTATTATGTTCAAGCATGTTCTAGCTAGATTCAAATTCTGTTTTGTCTTTTTTTTTAGCTTAGTTTAGCTTTTGAATCTGAAATGGGTGAGATCACACATAATGCATGCCACTGTTCCACCGTACTTTTCTGACATGTGTCCTGGACACACCTTTGTCGCGGAACAACTCTTGTCGCGGAACCACGTTCCGCGACAAAATGATACTTTGGCGACAAAGGTGCCAAAGAACAATTGTTAGCAATATTTTGAAACCCTTGGTCGCGAAACAACTCTTGTCGCGGAACCACGTTCCGCGACAAAATCCTTGATTAGCGACCACGTACCCAAATACTTGTAATTTTATTCTGGAAGGGCTTTGTCGCGAAGTAACCTTGTCGCGGAACCACGTTCCGCGACAAAACCTCTTGTTCCGCGACAAGAATTATGCCCTTGTCCAATTTTCAGACCTTTTGTCGCTATACCCCCTTGTTGCGGAACCATGTTCTGCGACAAAATTTTTGCTTAGCAACAAAGCAACCCTAATTTTCAAAATCCCATTCCTCTCATTTCCCACCCTTTGTCGCGAAACCCTTGTCGCGGACCCATGGTCCGCGACACAAACTCTACTCCGCGACAAAGTGGCACCTTTTTGCCAAATTTTTATTCTCCATCTTCCTCAGTAATTAATTGGACCTTTATATTAATATTTGAGGTTGAAATCCAATGATCTCAACCCATGATTATTTTGATATAAAGAATTTTGTTCAATTCCACTAAAAGACTCTTCTACAAGAAATTAAACTCTAATGATCTAAGTATATAATCCGGACTGTAATTAATCAATTAATTATGGAATGAGTGATTATTTAGACATAAAGAGTAATTATGGATTTAATTCCATACCCTTGCATGAGAAACCAATGTCTCTCATACAAGATGACCCAAAAATATTTTTTCTGTTATTTATTTTGTCTTTGCCCGTGGTGTGTGAAACAGCTAGTAAGAAATACAACAGATTAATGTTGGCAGGTGTTCCCTCACGGATAACTAGCTCGCAGTCTGTGTAATAATTGCTAGATGTTATTTTGCATGATCTGGATAGTGGTTGGTGGAAGCCTTGGCGGTTCGTCCATCCGGGATTGTATAGCTGCTCAGCTGACTCCTATCCGGATACAGTTTTATTTTCTTTATTTTAATTTCAAACCTGAATTTCGAGCTGCAATATTATCAAAAGATGTCGATCAACATTGCTTGAATAGTATTACAGTAAGAAAACATATAGGTTTTTCCCCTCATTTCACAGATAGTAGGAGTCTTGATGATAGCGATCACAGTTGTTAAGATCTTCTGCTGTCTAAAATCATCCCACCTGGAATAGTCAGGACCTGGATAGCAGATGTTTGCAATCCGGATCATCTTGACCATTCTTGTCACCTTTTTAGCCAAAATAAACTCTTCTCATCTCCGGCTATTTCATCTCTGTGTCTCACTTCTGTCTAAACCCGCCTTATATTTTGGGTTACTTAATTTTACACTTCTCTATAAATTTATGCATGATATTATTTTGTAGATACTGTGGTCATTATTATTTTGGGATCCTTCCCTTGGACATAGAAGTCGTGATTTAAATCAGATGTCTCACATTAAATTTCCAACAAAAATTCATTTATAAAATCCGGATCTGAGTAAGGGATAAATTCCACAGTTATGACTAATTCATATCCGACTGGGGGTTGATTTTGGGAAATTAGAAGCAGAGTCAGCGATTAGGTCTCACCTAGACTGAAAGGATCTGTGTTTTAATTGAGATTCTAGTACCTGTTTAGGGAATGATTTTCAAACATCTTTTATTTTCAAAATTGCTGTGTGTTGGAAATCTGGTATTAAATATCACACTGAGACGGGGTCCACTTGGATTTAAATACGGTGTGATAGATGATTCCAGAGGAACAATACATAGGCCTTGGTTATTCTCTAAGATAGGGTTGAGTTCCTTTCAACTGTTATCCTCTCCTGCCAAAGCCTATTTTTGAGTCCTGAGTGAGCGCATCCGGAACAAACTAATTTGTTAGTTCGTTTCATTAGTTTGTGTCTCATAACCACCCGAAGGGAAGTGAACACTGCAAGCGGTTCACTGAGATTAGGGAATTCTTGATCCATGCCCAGTCATTCTGACTGGGGGCTTTCTTTTACTACCAGGGTCAGACTTTCAAAAACCTCCGAGTGATAGGATTTTAAATGCTTTCTTTACCGCTTTCTTTTAACTGCTTTCTTTAGAGGTCACTCGGTTGTATTGAGAGTTGTGTAACTGCTACTAGGACTGAGAGGTAAGGGATAGTTCAGGGCTTGATTAGAGTCTTTGGGCGTGACATGGGGGAATGATAACGGTACTTGACACTTCAATAAATGATTTGTCAGGTGTTGCTTGTCCACCACAGATGGCTAACATACCCTTGCAAGGCATTGCAAGAGGAGTTGTAAGTTTGTGGTATCTTAGAGTTTGTTGCCTTAAGAGCATGTAAACTCTTACTGTAAGTACCTGTCTGTTAAAGGGAACATGGTATAGAGAGCATGAAAAATTGGCTAACTGAATGGATTATCCCAAGCTAAGATCTGCGTATTAAAAACGGAAGTTTAATTGTGTTTCATCTGAATCTTGTCCAATCTTTATTATTTTCTCCCTGTCCCTTCTGTCTCATTTTAAATCTGCTTTCTTAGAGTAATCTTAACCGCCTTCTTAGATCAATTTTATCGCTTACTTAGATTAAATATTAACTCGCTCTTTAGAATAGCTTTATCTGCTTTATTTAATCGCTTTCATAGTTTAGATTTAAATTCTGTCAAGTAGTTGACAGTCAAACACACACTTGAATCGAGTAACCGAGTGGAAAATCTTAGTAAACGATGTGGGCCCTGCTTCTATCGCACATCCTCCAGTGAACGATCCGGTCTTACTATAAATTACTGCAATTTTTGACACCGTGCGCTTTCGGGCCACAGTTTCTTAAACACGAGTAATAAAGACGTGATAACCTATAAATATATCCCTACTCACAACTCCGCCATCATGAATTGGTTTCATTAAATAAAATTGAAAACCAGGATTATTGATTTTTCAGAAAATGCTCATGTAGTGGGAATGTGATAAAAGTTTCATGGCGCGGATTTTCATGACATGAAATTATGATAAATTTCATGATGCCTATGGCCAGGGACCTTCAGTGTGACAGACTAAAGGTTAAGATTAAACTATCTATCCCAGCTGCACCGTGAGAATTGTCAAAAGTTTCATGGCAGGGAGGTCTACAGCGCCGTTCGAAATCAAAGTTTCCCGCATGAGTAATAAAAAGTTGAATATATCCTTAAACCCCTTTCCCATGAATCATAACTCTTTTCATTTAATAAATTTAACCTGGGTTATTTTAGAAAATACTCGTGTGCGGAAATTGTCAAAAGTTTCAATTTCGCGATTGGATACTTCGACTTGACCACTAGTCTGGGGATGATAAGGCGTGCCTATCTTATGGAGGATCCCATTTTTATTCATTAAAGTTTCAAAGGCTTTGTTAATAAAGTGCGTTCCTCCATCAGATATCACCACCCTAGGTATGCCGAATCGACTGAAAATGTTGTTTTTGAGGAACTTGATGACTTGGCTACCATCATTGGTTGGTAATGCGACAGCCTCAACCCATTTGGACACGTAATCGACAGCCACCAAGATATAGTAGTTTCCACCAGATGGTGGGAATGGCCCCATGAAGTCAATGCCCCATACATCGAAAATCTCAAGTGTGAGAATTCCCTTTTGAGGCATCTCATCCCTCTTGGAGAGGTTTCCTCATCTTTGGCATTTGTCGCAACCTTTCACAAATGTCCTGCAATCCTCATAAATGTGAGGCCAATAAAATCCACATTCAAGGACCTTGTGGGCCGTTCGAGCGGGACCATGGTGACCTCCATATTCTGATTCATGGCATTTTCTGACAATTTGATAGGCTTCATGCTCGGTCACACATCGCCTGATTATTGAATCAGCGCAATGTTTGAAGAGATAAGGTTCTTCCCAGAAGTAACTTAATACATCTCGTTTGAACTTATTCTTCTGATGATAGTTCGAAAACTGGGGGATTATTCCACATGCCAAGAAGTTAGCGATGTCGGAAAACCATGGACATGCTTGATTATGCAGATGCAACGCGAACAACTGTTCGTCCGGGAACTCTTCATTAACGGCTTTTTCCTTTTTATCATTATCTAATCGAGATAAGTGGTCAGCAGCACCATTATCTCGACCTCGTCTATCTTTTATTATGATGTCGAATTCTTGCAACAGAAGTACCCACCTGATTAATCGAGGTTTGGCATCTTGTTTGCTAAACAAGTATCTCAATGCAGAATGATCGGTGTATACTATAGTCTTCGTACCTATAAGATACTGTCTGAATTTATCAAACGCGAAGATTACAGCATACATCTCTTTCTCCGTTGTGGTGTAGTTAACTTGGGCCTCATTCAGGGCATGACTTGCGTAATGAATTACGCAATGTCTCCCGTCCTTATGTTGCCCGAGTACTGCACCCACGGCGAGACCACTAGCATCACACATTACCTCGAAAGGTATTGACCAATCGGGTGGTTGCACTATCGGTGCAGAAACCAACATCTTCTTGAGCGTGTCAAAGGCTTGGACACACGCTTCATTTATTAAGAAAGGATTTTCTTTACAAAGCAGATTAGTGAGCGGCTTGGCAATTTTAGAGAAATCCTTAATGAATCTCCGGTAAAAACCGGCATGCCCTAAGAAGCTCCTAACTGATTTGATAGAATTAGGGAGAGGGAGATTGGAAATGATGGAAACTTTGGCTGGATCAACTTCAATGCCTGCACGAGAAATGCGATGACCCAACACTATGCCCTCAGTGACCATAAAATGGCACTTTTCCCAATTTAAAACAAGGTTAGTATCCTCACACCTCTTTAAAATCTTAGCAAGATTAGTCAAACATTCGTCAAACGTATCTCCATATACAGATAAGTCATCCATGAAGACCTCAATGCATTTTTCGATAAATTCAGAGAATATAGACATCATGCATCTTTGAAAAGTAGCTGGTGCATTGCATAATCCAAAAGGCATGCGCCTATAGGCAAAGGTGCCATAGGGGCATGTAAAAGTAGTTTTTTCGTGATCTTCACTGGCGATCACTATTTGATTGTATCCAGAATAACCATCTAAAAAACAATAAAACGCCCTTCCCGCCAATCGTTCCAACATTTGATCGATAAAAGGTAAAGGGAAATGGTCCTTGCGAGTTGCCTCGTTCAACTTCCGGTAGTCTATGCAGACTCTCCATCCGGTGACTGGGCGCGTGGCAATTTCCTCCCCTTGTTCATTCTGCGTAATGCACATCCCACCCCGCTTCGGAACAACCTGCACAGGACTGACCCATTTGCTATCAGAAATCGGGTATATAATACCGGCGTCTAACAGCTTGATCACTTCCTTTCTTACCACTTCTTGCATGGGTGGGTTCAATCTTCGTTGGGGCTGGCGAGAGGCCTTGAAATTCTCCTCCATTAAAACCATGTGCATACAAACAGAAGGGCTTATTCCTTTGATATCAGAAATGGTCCAACCGATTGCACGCACATAATTTTTAAGAACGGCCACCAGAGCATTTTCTTGCTCTTGGGAGAGCTTAGCCGAAACAATCACAGGTAATTTTTTATGTTCTGCGAGAAACGCGTACTTGAGATGATCGGGTAATGTTTTAAGTTCAAGCTCTGGTGGGCATTCAACGGAAGGGAGTAATTTGCGAGAATTAGATGGGAGAAGATCAATTTTACCTTCCGGACCCTGCATCAGTACAGGATCCGCCTCCTCTTGGTCGGCGTCGTCATGGAAATCTGTGCCGTCAAACTCCTCCAAATCCCCTGTTTCGGGATCGGCAAGGTGGACAGCTTTGCATCCTTTGTGCTCCACGCCAGCAGGCTTCAGTACCTACTTTGATAAGTCATCCAGCATCATTTCATGATCAAATCCAGAGTCAAGCTCTCTCTCCTCACAATCAATTTTCTCTCCACTATCTATTACAGAAAACATGGAGCAAGCTCCCTCATTCGGAAATTTCTGCAGCTGTTCCATATCAAAGGTGATTTCCTCGCCATCGACCCTCAATGTGACCTTTCCAGATTTAGCGTCAATTAGTGCACCACCAGTGGCCAGGAATGGGCGTCCAAGGATAAGTGGCATTTCAGAATCTTCTTCAATGTCGAGGATAATGAAGTCAACCGGGAAGAGAACCTGGCCGGTTTTGACCACAACATCCTTGAGGATTCCTACGGGCTGAGTGATTGATCTGTCTGCGAGCTGCAGTCTCATCTTGATTGGTTGAATCTCACCAAGCTTAAGGCGGATTGCCATAGCTAGTGGCATCACATTGATGCTCGATCCTAGATCACAAAGCCCCATACTTACTTTGGCCTTTCCGAATTATACTGGAAGTGTGCAGCATCCGGGGTCCTCTTTCTTTTCGGGCAATCTCCTCTGAACTATGGCACTGCATGTGCTGTTGAGAATAATCACCTCCTCTTGCTCGACCTGCCTTTTTCCTGAAATTAATTCTTTCAAGAACTTAGCATAGATGGGCATTTCGGAAATCATTTCTGTGAGAGGAATGATTATCTCTACAGACTTTAATCGTTCCAGAAATTTCTTGAATTTAAGATCATGTTCCTTATTTTTAAGATGTGCAGGATAAGGAATCCTATGCATGTACTTGTTATTAACTACTTGTTTTTGTGGTAAAGGGAAGGAAGTTGTACCTCCACCTGTACCCTTATCTGTTTCAGCCGTTTCAGGCGCAGCATCAGTCTGCAGATTGGCTGTCTCTTTTTCAGCTTCCTTTTCATTCTCCTCAATGTCACTTTCCAGTTCATTTCCTTGTACCAGTTTCTCTTTGCCCTTGGGTCCTTCCAGAACTTTACCAGACTTCAGTGTGATGGCCTTACACTGAGGATTCTTCTCAGCAGTGCTGGGTAGAGTTCCTTGGTCTCTTTTCTGCATTTCCTTGGCCATTTGTGTTACCTGCGTCTCCATATTCCGGATAGAGGACTGCAACTGCGTATTGATTTCCTTTTGACTGGTGATAAAGTCAGTCATGAGGGTCTCTAATCTGGAAGGGGGTTTCTGCTGGTTCTGGTTCCAATTCTGGTTCTGACCTTGGTTTTGACCAAACTGATTTGGATTTGGGACAAACTGACTCTGTGGCTGCTGAAAGTTTTGGAAATTTTGGTTTTGAGGTGGCCTAGCTAGAATCTGAGGCTGGAAGCCTGGGTTAAAGTGCTGGGGCCTTGGTTGGTTGAACTGTTGGGGCTGGGTCAACAGGTGGGAATTCAAAGCATTGTTGTTGGAATATGAAAGGTTCGGGTGCCAGTTTTGGAATCCACCTGCATAGTTACAGCTTTCATTTGCCACTTGCTGACAGGATTCAGTGGAATGCGGGCCTTGGCAAGTCCCGCAAATAGCTTCAGCATTTTGAGCCTGTGTAGAGTTCCCAGCTTCCTGATTCAAGGCTAAGACGGCCACTTGGTCTTTCAGTTTGTCCAGTTCAGATTTCCCTACTGTACCTACAGCACATAAACCACGAGGGGGAGGGGAATTAACATCATCAGAAAGAACAGTTCTATTTACGCTCATCGCTTCAATCTTGGCCCAAGCTTGATCCATGGGAATGTATAGCAGGTGTTGACCACCACCAGCATCAAGCATGTTCTTCCATGCTGGGGTCAAACCGCTATAGAACTTTCTCAATTTCTCCCACTCATGGAAACCATGCGGGGGCATTTCCTGAGCAAGTTGAAGAACCGTTCCTTTGCATCATACAGGGACTCGTCTGGTTTCATCTTGAATTCCGCAATCTTAGAGCGGCATTCATCCACCTTGGATTCCGGGAAGTACTTTGTCAAGAAGTTTCTGATCACGTCTTCCCATGCAGACTTCTGATTCACGGGCAGTGATTTGTACCATGTTCTCGCTCCGCTAGTCAGAGAAAAAGGAAACAGCCTCAACCGGATGGTGTTAGCAGATACATTCTGGTTTTTGATCGTATCACATAGTTCCAGGAAAGTCTGCAGATGATCATGGGGATCTTCATGACTTGCTCTTGCGAACTGGTTGCTCTGAACAAGATTGATGATGGCTGGCTTTAATTCGAAATTCCTGGCCAAGAATGGAGCTTGTCCAGGAATGTTCAAATACGGTTCCAGAATGGGCTGCATATAGTCAGCTGCGGCTGCCTGTTGATTGTTCCCTGGCCCTCCTTGGTATTGCTGTGGGTAAAAGTTCTGATTCGGATAGTAATTTCTGGGATCATTGAAATCGTTCGGGTTGGGGTGATTCTGATTTTGGTTGAACTGGGGGTCTGGAAATTGAGGATTCTGAAAATTTTGGTTATCAGGATTATTCTGGTTAAGTGGGTTGTTTTGGGGGTTTTGGTGGTTTGGGTTGGGTGGAGGCATCTCAAAGGGTTGCTGTTCGAGATTTGGGGGATTCTCACCTCCCTGAATAACCTGAGGGGGGAGATCCTCCAAGTTCTCAACGTCAACGTCTTCCGGGTCCTCTTGGATGTTTTGGAGTGGTGGGTTAAGTGGAATGTTTGGGGGATTGCCATGGTTATTTGCCATGTCTGAGATGTCACTGCTTGTGCTTGGAGAGAGTAGAGCTTGTCTTTCCCGTTCCTTTCTTTGTCTAGCTTCCGCCCTCAGACGACGAGCTGTTTTCTCGATCTCTGTGTTGAACGGGATCTCGGCTGGAGTCTCCTTTCTCTTTTGCATAGAACAGAGGTCTTAGCTATGACAGTACCTGCACATTCCCCAGGTTAGAATCGGTTTCGGGGTGAATATTTATATTTATATGTATAAGCTAACTAGGAGCAATGAGGAATGTAATTCTCTAATAAAACGACACTGCATCCTCCCCGGCAACGGCGCCATGAAACTTTTGACAATTTCTGCACACGAGTATTTCTAAAAATATCCCAGGTTATATTTATTAAATGAAAAGAGTTATGAGTCGTGGGAAGGGGTTTAAGGATATATTCCACTTTTTATTACTCATATGAGGTACTCTGATTTCAAACGGCGCTGTGAACCTCCCTGGCATGAAACTTTTGACAACTTTCACGGTGCAGCCGGGATAGATAGTTCAATCTTAACCTTCAGTCTGTCACACTGAAGGTTCCTGGCATTTTGCATCATATAACTTATCATAGTTCCATGTCATGAAAATCCGCGCCATGAAACTTTTATCACATTCCCACTATATGAGCATTTTCTAAAAGATCATAATCCTAGTTTTCGATTTTATTTAATGAAACCAATTTATGAAGGCGGAGTTGGGATTAGGGATAAATTTATAAGTTGTCACGTTTTTATTACTCGTGTTAAGAAACTGTGGCCCGAAAGCGCACGGTGTCAAAAATTGCAGTAATTTATAGTAAGACCGGATCGTTCACTGGAGGATGTGCGATAGAAGCAGGGCCCACGTCGTTTTACTAGATTTTCCATTCGTATTGCTCCAATGGGTTTGAAAGGTGATTAACAACTACTGACCGAATTTAAACTAACTATAAAAGCGTTTAAATTTATTCTACAAAGCAAATAAGTCTATTCTAGAAAGCGGGTAAAGATTATTCTAAAAATACGATAAATACTATCTATGAAAGCAGTGAAAATTTACACTATGCCAGCTGCGAAGCTGAATTATAATGTAGACAGAAAGGACAGGAAGAAAAGAATGAAAATTGGACAAGATTTAGATAAGGCAATATTAAACTTCCATTTTTATACACAGACCTTTGCTTGGGATAATTCTATCAGATAGCTAATTCTCATGCTCTCAACACTGCGTCCCCTTTAACAGACAGGTACTTACAGTATGAGTTTACATGTTCTTAAGACCGCAAAATTCTAAGATACCACAGATTCGTAACTGCCCTGGCCTGGGTGTGTTACTTCATCTGTGGTGGACAAGCAACACTTGACAAATCATTTATTGACATGCCAAGTACTACTATCATTCTCCTATGTCACACCCAAAGATTCTAATTAAGCCCTGAACTATCCCATAACTATCAATCCTAGTAGCAGTTACAGAACTCTCAATACAACCGAGTGACCTCTAATGAAAGCATTTAAAAGAAAGCGATAAAGAAAGCATTTAAAACCTATCACTCGGAGGTTTTGAAGGTCTGGCCCTGGTAGTAAAAGACAGCTCCCCATCAGAATGAAGGGGCACGGATCAAGAATTCCCGGCTCTTGGTGAACTACTCGCGCGTTCACTTCCTTCCGGGTGGTTATGAGATACAAACTAATGAAACGAACTAACCAGTTAGTTCTTTCCGGATGCACTCACTCAGGACTCAAGAGTAAGCTTTGGCAAGAGAGGATAGCAGTTGAAAGAAAACTCAACCCTATCTTAGAAAATAACCAAGGCCTGGATGATGTTCCTCTAAGATTATTTACTACACTGTATTTGAGTCCAAGTGGACCCCATCTCGGTGTAATATTTAATCTTAGATTCCCAACAAACAACAATTTCGGAAAATAATAGATGTGAAAATCATTCCCTAGACAGGTACTAGACTCTCAATAAGAACACAGACCCTTTCAATCTAGATGAGACCTAATCACTGACTCTGCTTCTAATTTCTCAGAATCAACCCTTGATAGAATATGAATTAGTCATAACTGAAGAATTTATCCCTTACTCAGATCCGGATTTTATAAAGGAATTTTTGTCGGAAATTTAATATGTAATATCTGTTTAAGATCTAGACTTCTATTGTCCAAGGGAAGGATCCCAAAATATTATAGACCACAATAGTACATAATATTATCATGCATAAGGATATATGGAAGTGTAAAATTCATTGACCCAAAATATAGATGCGGGTCTAGACAGAAGGTGGAACACAGAGATGAAGTGGTCAGGAGACCAAAGTAAGGGCAGAATAATTGGGTGGACTGTAAACATCTACCGTCCAATTTCCCAAATACTCGGATGGAGCGAATTTAGACAGCTCAGGTCCTGTAGTGGCAGTGTCAATGCCAATTGGGCCTCCACTGTCGGTTAATTCGGATAAAAACCTACATGCTTCATCTCTGCAGTACTTATCAGCTAATGTTGACAGACATTAGCAGAGTTGTATTACAGATTGGAATTTGGGTTTAGAAATTAAGATAAGTAAAATAAAACTGAATCTGGATGGGAGTCAGCTGAGCAGCTATTATAACCCCAAATGGGCGAACCGCCAAGGCTTCCACTGACATGCCATTCAGACCATGCAAAATAACATTTAGTAACTAATACCCAGATTACGAGCTAGTTATCCGTGAGGGAATACCCGCCAACATTAGTGTGATGTATTCTTTACTAATTGTTACACACAATACACAAAAGACAAAATAAAATGAAATAAAGAGAAGAACTTG
Source organism: Hygrophila difformis (assembly GCA_030278955.1). Taxonomy (NCBI): domain Eukaryota; kingdom Viridiplantae; phylum Streptophyta; class Magnoliopsida; order Lamiales; family Acanthaceae; genus Hygrophila; species Hygrophila difformis. The sequence goes on from JAOANR010000001.1 coordinate 74,076,441, forward strand.
CATGAGAGACATTGGTTTCTCATGCAAGGTGATAATTAATTACAGTCCGGATTATCTGTTCAAGACATCATGATTTTTTGTTTATAGAAAATTGTTTTAATGGCAATTGAACAAAGGTCCTTTAATCACAGCAATTACTGATTTAATCATTGCTAATTAGAATCACCAATCATTAATGACTAGAGGGTTCAATTAATTAATGAGGGAAATGGAGAATGGAAAATCTGCATGAAGATGCTGATTACGACGCTATACAGATGTGACGGTGCTATCCTAGGATAGCGTCGTGAGGGTAGCGCCGTCATGGGTTGGTGCAAGAGAGAATAAATTTTGGATTAAAGTGGGTAATTACGGCGCTGTACACTACTACGGCGCTATACTAGTATAGCGTCGTAGGTGTAGCGTCGTAGGTGGTTTGAGAAATTAGAAGTTTTTGGAAAAAGAAGGGGTATTACGGCGCTATACGGTAAATGACGACGCTATCCTAGGATAGCGTCGTAAGGATAGTGCCGTAGATGGGTTCTGCGAGATAAAGGAATTTTGGGGACCTACGGCGCTAAACAGAAATTACGACGCTATCTGAGGATAGCGCCGTTGGTTTAGTGCCGTAGGGCAAATTTTGTTTAAGTTCTAGGCAACTACGGCGCTATACCTCACCTACGACGCTATCCAAGGATAGCGCCGTAGGGCGGTTAGCGTCGTAGCTAGCCCAGAAGCATGTTGTTGTTCGGGTGATGCAATCTCTGCGATTGCAAACCCTATTTTCGAGTTAATGGCTCACAAATGCATGAAAATGAAATAACAAGCTAAGACAGTGAAAGAAAAATGCAAGAAATGTAAAACAGTAAAGGAATGACATGCTATGCTACACATTCATGAACCACAAACCCAAATGAGGGTTTTCAACCATAAGAGCATGCATAGAAACCCAAAAATGAAAAGAAAACAGAAAACCCACATAAAACAGGAGACTAAAATGACCAAATGGTCATGGAATCAAAAGCAAAGCATTAAATCCATGGACCCATGTCCATTTCATGATTTTGGGATACTTTCAAGATTAACTTCCCATTTATAAGAAAATGGTTTGAAAATACCCATCATTTGGGTATTTCAAACCTAAATGAAAGTTTAACAAAACTGAAAACAAGAGAAAACAGTGGCTAACCTAACTAGAAACCTAAGTAACACGAATCTATGCAAGAATTTAAACTAAACTAGATGCTTAAATTAAATAATACACAAAAACAAAACTAACTAATCTAACTAACCTACACTACTCTCAAGAACAGCCTCTTGTCTTCAAGTTTGAGAATGTGGTGAAGTGACAAGACCAGGGAGTCAACACCTCTATTTATAGGTGAGAAACCCTAGGCTCATGGGCCCCCAGGCCTTGAAATTTGAATTCTGGCAAGGCTTACGACGCTATCGATGGCTTACGGCGCTATCCTTGCTACGGCGCTATAGATGTAGCGTCGTAGTCTTCCATCCCAAAGACACTCTTGCTTCTGAATGGACAGCCTACGGCGCTATCCTTACCTACGGCGCTATGCTTGATTACGGCGCTATCCATGCTTAGCGCCGTCCGCTCCTCTTCAGATTGCTGCTTTGGTTTCCTCCTACGGTGCTAGACCAAGCTACGGCGCTATACATGCTTAGCGCCGTAGTTGTGTCTAGCGTTGTAATATCCTGAAAAATCAACTTTTTGTGGGTTTTTCATTTCTTTTCCCATCTTTTTGTTTCCTTTTTCTTTTCTTTTCTTTTTCTTATGTTTTTGGATTTTTCTAACATAAATATGTAATAAAATTACATATTTGTGCATTTTTCGCACCAGCTCAATGTTTTTACAATTATGCATAAATCAGTCCAATTCTACTGCTTTCTTATTTAATATAAGACCGGAATGCGATCAAATGCCCGTTTCAGACATGGAAATGGATTGAAAATAATGGTCATTGCTGGCCATTATCAATTGCCTTTCCACCCCCATCCATCCTTCAACCCAGCATGTAATTTAGGCGGGGCCTGATTCAAAATCTGAAGCTTAATTGTTTCCGGAATGCATGAACAGACCTTTGAGAAATCCCAACCTTTCGTACTAACTACATCCCTAATTTTCAGGTCAGTATCACATGTTTCCACATATGGTATTTGCGACCCCAAAGATCATCCCTTGAACCAATCCGAAAACCACAAAGAGCTTTCTCCACTGGCTACACGAAATTCATACCCCCCAGCAAGTCGAAAGAGAGCCCGTCTAATGCTTCTCCATGTGAAGGACCCTGTGCCACTGGTGTAGCCGCTAAGTCCTCCCTGGAATGGCAGTATTTTCCTCGGAATTCCCTAACCCACAACTTGTCCTGACCTTGAAAAAAATCGTTTCCAATCTTGCCTAGGAGTGCTATGTTACACACCATGGCCTTACGCAAACCTAAGCCACCCTCTTGCCTTGGTGCAGCAATCACGTCCCATTTGATAGGGTTTAAACCCTTGCCTTTTCGATCCTTCCAAACCAATGTTCTAATACGACGATCAATGTTCCTGCATGTGGCTTCTGGCAACCACCCTATCTGCATACAATATGAGGGTATGGCTGCAAGGACGTGTCTGGCCAAGGTCAATCTCCCGGCTTTGTTGAGAAGCCTCATAGCCCAGCATGAAATCTTTTTGTCCATGCGTTCAAGAATGTAATCATAATCTTTAGCCTGCACTCTGCCATGATGTATGGGGAAGCCTAAATGCCTGCCAAGATGATTTGTAAAGTCTATCCCCATAACATTAGTCACCCATAATTTCTCTCCCGGAGTCACAGATGTGGAAGCAAAGCACCTTGATTTTGAAGGATTTACTTTGAGACCAGAATAGGCAGAAAATCTTTGAAGAGTAGAAGCCAAGGATGCCAAACTATGATCATTCAGCACCATACTAAGAATCAAATCATCTGCAAAAATCACATGTGAGATCCCATTACTGTGAGGACTCAACTTAACTGATTCCCATCTGTGTGCTGCAACCTCATCCAATATTGCCATAGAAAGACGTTCCATGACTATATTAAATAAGTAGGGAGAGAGTGGATCTCCTTGGCGTAGCCCATGCTGAGGCCGGAATTCTTCTAAGGCTTCGCCATTCCATAGAAGTGAGAAAGAAGCCGAAGTAACACATTTCATTATGATCTTGCAAAGAGCTCCTGGTAAGTGCATTTGCTGTAATGATTCATCCAAGAACTGCCATCGAACATTGTGATATGCCTTTGCTAGGTCGATGTTTATCACGATAGCTTTAACATTGGAGGTAGGCCGAGAGAGATTATAGATTAGTTCCTGGACAAGAATTGCATTATCCACAGTGCCGCAGCCAGGAATGAAGGCTGATTGCAAAGGGGAGATGATTCCTCCCATTATCGGCCTCAATCTGTTGACTATCACTATCGAGATAAACTTATATGCCACATTACACAAATTAATGGGACGATATTGAGTAAAGCTGGATGGCACTGGTACCTTAGGGATTAGACAAATATATGCCCCTGCCAGTAGAGAGTCAAAAGAGCCAGTGTTGAACGCCTTTCGGACCATATCAATAATGTCATTGCGAACAGTATGCCAATACTTTACATAAAACTCCGCCGGGAATCCATCCGGGCCTGGCCCAGCGGTCTAAATTGTTCCAGGGCGAGCTGAACCTCCCCGTCATAGACTTGAGCATGATTCAAATCCAAACCAATCTGTGCAATAGAAGGCAAAGGTGGCAGAGGCTCCCCATTTGGCATTTCCTTTCCTTATGAGAACAATTTGGCAAAGAAATGTTGTGCTGAAGACCTGAGCTGATCAGGATCCGAACACCAGACTCCATCCTCCAAGTAAAGTTCATGCACCTTCTTGCGGTGATAATGCATTTTAGCTTGTGCATGGAAAAATTTGGAGTTACGATCCCCCAATTTAATCCAACTCTCACGGGCCCTTTGAAACCAATAAAATTCATACTGTTCTAAAATCTGTTGGTAATCTTTTTGTAATTTGTTTTCCAGAGCCAGATGCCAAACAGAATCCACATTTGTTAGAAAAGCATCCAGGTCGGCTAATCTTCGCAAGATCTTTCTCTTTTTATTTCTAATCTTTCGAATCTCCTGTTGACAATTTTGGGAAGAGAGTATTTGTAGACGTTGAAGTCTATCCCCCAGTGACCCCGGCATCGTCCATGCACAATCCACCAGATCATTATAGCTTGGATTCGAAGCCCATATGGCCTCCCATCGGAATGGTTTGGCAGGAGCAAACGTAACCGTCTGGCCACAGTACATCATAAGTGGAGAATGATCAGAATTTGCACGGGGCAAGGTGAGCACATGTCCATCACTAAATAAATTAATCCAAGCTAGGTTGGCAAGCCCATGATCCAGTCGTTTTTTAATAAATTGCACCTGGTTGGCTTGACGAAACCATGTGAAAAGTGACCCTTTTGTACGTACATTGAAAAGCCCACATGTAGTTAAACATACTCTGAAATCATCAGCTCTCCTATGGTTTGTAGACCCCGCCCAGGACCTCAGAAGGGGCAATAACTTCATTCCAATCTCCGATGAGGAGCCAAGGACCTTTCACTCTTTCTGCCAACGTCTGGAGATAATCCCAGTCGCCCTTTCTTTTCCGATAATTAGGGTGGCAATAAACGGCCGTACACACCCACTCGATGCCTCCCGCCATAACCGAGAAGGTTATGAAAAGATCAGTGGTATCGAACCTAGCACATGCAATTGACAAGTTCGATTGGCCAAGTATCCAAAGACCCCCTGCTCGGCCACTCCTGGAGAAACAGAGGGATATACCCTAGATTGTACACAAAATTTCTTGCTTTGTCAAAATTACCCTGTGGTTCCAAGATAAAAACCATCGAAGGTTTATAATATCTAACATATTCCGAGAAGCAGCGTTTAGTCCGAGGGTTCATAAAACCCCTAACATTCCATGCCAAAATAGAGAATCCAACAAAATTTGGCATTAAATAACAAAGGGAGGGAAAGACTTGAACCCTATTATCTTGGCATTGTTTAAATCCCATGCAATCTCGTCATGCAGGCCGCGAGGCCTCAACATCCATCGCCTGGCCTTTCAATGCCAGAGACACTTGGCGGTCCTCGGTAGCTTGTTGATGAGACTGCTCCGAGCCGCTCCCAGTATCACAATCCCCTTCAGAAGAGGACGACTCCAGAGCTTGTTTGAAGGATTGAAACTGACGAGCAGGTTCATCCTCGTCCGAATCTGTCCGAACTCTTTTGGGCCCGTTGGTCTGTTTGGGCCTAATAAAGGACCTTCTCCGATCCATAGGCTTTGGGTGTGAAACCTTAGAAGTAGCTGCCTGTCCATAATTTTTTGGGCCGTAGTTGAATTGGGCCTGTGATTCAAAATTAAATATTCCCACTTTAGCCTTGCCTGGTGCATGGGGTTCCTCAGTTGTTGCATCCGGTCGAGCCATGGTTGGTTTCTTACGCGGTTTACGGCGTTGGACGATCATCCATTCTCCCAAACCTAGACTAGAATCTTCTGTTCCACCCCCTTCACAAGCGCCAGCATTCACAGTGGCCTTATGTGTCCCCAATCCCTTATCTTTACAAGGAATATCGACAGGTGTCACCGAGCCCGACGTGGAGGCTTCCTCTCCCGCCACCTGTAAACCTGCCTGCTTCGATGGAGCTCGCACAACAGACGCTGCCGGAGTCGCTTCAGTTTCAGGTTGTCCTCCACCGAACTGACATCAATCTTTCTTATGTCCGTAACAGCCACAGTGCATGCAAAGCACATGAAGACTTTCATATGCAATTTTGATAATCTTCCCCTCGACCTCAACCTGACCCAGGAGCGGCTCCTCCAGGTTAAGCTCAACACACACACGGGCATACCTTCCCCGTGAAATAGCTAACATACTTTTATCATATTTGAAAGGCACTCCAACCGTAGATGCTACAACTTGAAGGCCACTCTCCTTGTAGAAGGCCAGCTTGAGGCCATGAACTGAACCCATGTGTGAATGGTGTTGACTTTAGTATATTACCATAACGCACTCGATAAAAAAAAAAAAAAAAAGAGAGAGAGAAACAAACATGCAAAACAGTTCCACCAACATATCCTACGAATAATTTACCTCATCCTCCTCGTGCGTTGTCTTCTCCTCTTCATTGGTCTCTCTCTTGCTCCCTTCCTACATCAGTGTACCATCAAGCAATAAGACAACAAATATATCAATACCAATGGCATCGTAGATAAGGCATCAAAAATGCTCATACGGATACCAAATACATTCCGGTAGGCTACCAATGAGAATGTATCCATGTACCTTTTTGCCATACCGCTTCTTACACTTTTTCTTGTGAGATAGTTTATCGAACTGTCTGTCGTCGTCTTCCATTACATCATCCTGTGGTGTGGCCACAACCGGAGTCACAAATTTCTGTTCCCTCTCCATCATGTGGAATTCGCGGATATCATGTTTCCTCACTGTCTGCAGGTCAGCATGACAGTCATCCAAGCCAGCGTGTTTGTCAGCCCATCTCACGAAACGCGGGATAATTGGCTCGGAAAGTGGCCTGGCAAAATGCGGGAGTCTTTTGTAAAACCATCCCTGCACGCAAACACATATTACCATCAATACAGAAATGGCTCTAATTACAGACATGCCAGAGTTGTGTTTTTCCAAAACAAGAATGGTGTATTTAATGTTCAGTCAAGTATTGACACTTACCATGACCCCCACTGTGCACCCATCCACATAGACCTTACTCTCCACCACGCGTCTTCGCATTGAATCAACAACAAAATCATATGCCGCATTCCCCCAACTATACTCCCCTAGTCGGTTTAGGTTGTCCACGTGGTGGACAAGAAATTCTGGGAGTGCGTATGAGGACGTCGGGAAGAGGATGCAACCAAACACCGATAGGACGAATGCCCGAGCAAAATCTAGATCATGTTCGGTTCCCGCAAGATTCGCCAGCAGCTCCAGCAACTCGGCCCTTCTCAAATTACCTGATCTTTTACCGAAATACTTCTCCTTAAACCTCGAGGCCGGCTCAAAGTCAGGGTGCACGTATATCCCCTTGTGTGGGAGGCCCAACACCACTGAAAATTCCCATGCTTTGAACGGCAGCGAAATCCCGTTTCCCAAAACGAATGCCAACCTCTCCGCGTTGAAAGTTTCAACAAGGGCCTGCAGCCTTGTCCTGCTGGAATAAGCACCTTCCACCTTCGCATAATGGTAAAAGGGTGTCCGCTTAATCGCATTCAGTTGTGCTTCCGTCATTCTGCCCTCCACCTCGCTCATCGCCTCCTGCAATACCGAAACGCTGCACCTAGTCGTAAACATTTGCGCGCCACATTCTTCACCCTGCGGTTCACTTCCCTCTTCACTTCCCTCTCTGCTTCCATCTTTTTTACTCGGTTTACTTCCCTTTTTACTTCCCTCCTTTTTACTCACTTTCCGACTACCTTTCGGCGGCATTTTTCTTTTCCTGCAAAGCACATTATTTCACACTAATGTTCAGTATATTGAATACTATACTCGTCTATAAACAATACTACTAAAGAAACCTGCCCAACATTGCACAGATTTCAACTCAAGTTTGAAACAAAACAACTTCGGGCCCAACTGGTATACTCTCAAACATACAATGGTGTTGTTCATTGGGACAAAACTGTATACACGACACACCACATAAATGTACTCAACACCTCATCAATAGTGTTCGTAACCTCAACACAGGTATAGCAAAATCGATTCCGCATAATGGACTAGTTCACTAAACCCTAAACCCCTAAAGAAGACCAAAACCACCGTCTGAACTTTTAAAGCCAAGAGCAACATTACAAACTTCAATCTCATACATAAATGTATACTATTCGAACAACATTACATCCACTAAAAATTTGGGGAAAAAAATAGCAAAACCCTCGCACTAAAAAATGAGCAAGAAACGAACCCAATGAGCAAAAATATAACCCATTGAAGGATGGAGTCAGCATAATAGCCATTTGCCTTACCTATTTCCCGTCGATCGTCGAGTTTCGCCCTTCTTCAACCTCCGAAATAGAAAACCCTTCGAACCGCTGCCCAAAACGGAGAACCCCAGCCTTCGAACGTAAATACAGGAGCAAAACTTGGGGAGCGACCTCCGAATACCCTGGCTTCCTCGTCTCCGAAACCGCCGCGTAGTGGGGGAGTTGGAATCGACCTCCGTTCGGTAATGGTGAGCGTAGTGGGGAAGGTGGAGGGAGCTCGGGTGAGTGATGGGGGTGATGTTTTTTTGAAAGACGTCCGCCTGGCACCTGCCACCATAAAGTGGAACTCCCTAAACTAACCTCCACTCTATTTCTTGGCACAAATATCCATTCGGGGGCATATTAGTCATTTCCCTTATTTATTTTCAAAAAGTAATGGTAAATTCGGGGATAGGTATCAAAATTGAAGTATTATGGTATGCTGGTACTGAAGTGGAAGTATTTTGTTGGTTGGGTATTAAAGTCACATTTGCCGTTTTTTATATGTCCGCCCAATACTAGTTATTAGTATATATAATAGCACTACCATACAATAAATTATTGAGGCAAGTTGAATGCACCCACCGAAACACCAATCCGTTGACTTCAGGAAACAGAATAGATCTACATTATCACTTCTCAATTTTTGAGAGATCTTCACTCATTGAAACTAATTGCAGCTATTGAAGTATGGCGGCAACAGCTTATGCTGCTCTACGTTCTCTTTTGACCACCATCGCAATGGAGCAGACTCACAGCCCCTTACACCCTCCCTTCCCCTTTCCTACAGGCCTCGTTGATGCTCTGTTAGGTAGGGTCCGATTCATGGTTGACTTTCTGGAACAAGGTTGGAAGGGTGCGGAACACTTGGAGTCTCGTATTACCCAATTAGCCTATGCAGCAGAAGATGCCATTGAAACCGCTATTGTCAATCAAATCCGCGAAAAATCCACACGGAGCAAGAATGGATCTGACAAAAATTATCTAAAACTGCAAACAATAACAGAAAAACTGGGTTGTATCATGGCAGAGATGATGCTACGGGTTAAAGACAAGAGTAGTGGAATAATTGATGATGTGCATCGGGGAGTGTCTAGATCATGTACTAGCTCATCAACTGCTCCTCCAAAATGGGGGCAAACTAAAATGGTGGGATTTGAGGAGGACAAGAGCAAAATCATTAACGAGCTTACATGGCATGATTATCAATCTGGCCTACGAATTATCCCAATTGTTGGGATGGGTGGAATAGGTAAAACTACTCTTGCCAAAAATGTTTTTGACAATGAGCATATTACCAGGCATTTTGATGTTCGCGCATGGGTAACTGTGTCCCAAACCTATAATGTCACTGATATTCTTAAAGGAGTCCTTTCCACAATACAAAACCGAGCGAGGGCAGGAAATTCAAAAGAACAAGTATATAAGAGTCTCTTCAACAGAAGGTATCTTGTTGTTTTTGATGACATGTGGAGCATTGATGTTTGGAATGAAATTAAGCAGTACTTCCCAGATAACAACAACAGAAGTCGAGTTATGGTTACTACCAGAATCACAAATTTGGCAGCAGAGCTAAGCACCGGCTTTAGGCATGTGATGAAGTGTCTAGATGAGGAGAACAGCTGGAATCTATTTTGTGAGAAAGTTTTTATCCAGAAAAGTTGCCCTCGTGAGCTCCACGATATTGGAAGGAAGATTGTACGAAGTTGTCGAGGACTTCCTCTAGCGATTGCTGTCATTGGAGGGCAACTTGCAAAGTCCAACCAAACCCTAAGGTATTGGGAGCATGTTTTACAAGATTTTCACTCATTTTTATATTCAAGTGATGATGATCACTGCTCGAAAGTATTGCTTTTGAGTTACAATCATTTGCCAATTCATTTGAAACCTTGCTTACTCTATTTGGGAGTGTTCCCAGAAGACCATCGGATTCGTGTTAGGGAATTTATGAAGCTATGGATTGCCGAGGGTTTTCTAAAACCAATGGTGGGAAAAACCTTGGAAGAAATTGCTGAGGAATATTTGATGGATCTTAACAAAAGAAATTTTATTACAGTTTCTGGTTATAGCCTCATGGGAAAAGTAAAATATGTGATGATCCATGATCTCTTGAGAGAACTATGTTTGAGAGAGGCTCAAAAAGAGATGTTTTATTGTGTTGTGAAGGTAGATAACTTTGAGGCTTCATTGAGCATGCCTTACCTACACCGCATCGTTATTTGGGAATTTAGAGAAAATTTCGGACAATGGAGACATCTTAGTGATTCTTTGAGATCAAAGTTACGTGTTCGCTCTCTGATATTGCCTAGGTATTGTATCTCTCTCACATCAAAGTTATTGTGTTTGGAATCCCCTGCTATGAAGTTCTTGAGAATATTGTACATTTCAAGCCCTAATTCTTTAATTTTTTCCCGAAGTGAAAGAATTAGGCGTAGGCTAGTAAACTTACGGCTCCTTATTTGTAGAGATAAATTCAGAACCATTGTTCCAAAATTAGGTTGTTTCAGAAATTTTCAAATGCTACGTTGTCATAGAATCAAAGAACCAATTGAAATCTGGAATCTAGTTCAGCTTCGTCACTTAAAGGGTATATCATTACACATTCCTACTCATCACTCAGAGGACGTGCATAATGATATTGTGTTAGAAGACTTGCAGTCATTAGGTACCTTAGAGGATTTTAGATTTAGCGAAGAAGCCATGAGGAGAATCCCCAATCTTAAGAAATTGAAAGTTGCGTATTACTGGACAGAGGCATGTGAGGATTGGTATCATTACAATGCTCACAATCTTGAGCGTTTGCATAAGCTTGAATCCTTCAGTTATTTGTTTGATAGGTATGCTCCAAATAGGAAGGAATTTGTTCAAAGTCTAGTCTTCCCACCTTCCCTCAAGAAGTTGTCCTTAAGAGGCTGTAAACTTATTGGGGAAGATATGACTGTGATTGGTTCGTTACCCAATCTTGAAGTTCTGAAATTGGACTATAATTCCTTTGTTGGTCCAGAGTGGAATCCGGTTGAAGGGGGCTTTCCTCACCTTAAATTCTTGCAGATGCAATTGATCGGTGATCTTGTGACATGGGACGCTGATGGCTCCCATTTCCCATGCCTCGAGAGACTCAAAGTATATGATTGTCACAAGTTGAAGGAAATACCTTTGGGTATTGGAGAAATATCGACACTTCGTTAGATTCAGGTGTGGGAATGTTCCGTTTCTGCAGCGGAGTCAGCAATAAGCATATTGAAGGAACAAGAGAGCTTTGGGAACGATGATCTTGTAGTGGAAGTTCACACCATCTTCAAGTACAGATCAATACATGACGTGGACATCAAAAATCTTGTTGCAACATCATGGTAAGTATTCCTATGTACATCAATTAGATTAACGCGACACACAACTGTGCATAACTTAAAAGAATTATACTCCCTCCGTCCCAGTTGAATTGTCACATTTGACTTTTTACACTGTTCATTGTTCAACTTTGACTCAATATTATTGTAATTATATATTTGAAAAAAAATAGTCGAGTTTGGTCTTGTTAGATTCGTCTAATCGTATAGTTTTGCAAAATATATTTTATAAACTTTTAGTTGTATATATTTTGAGATATTAACGATTAAAAAGTGCATTGGATTGTGTGCAGAAATGAAATGAGACATTTCAAATGGGACAGAGGGAGTACTATATTATTCGCTGAGACTCCATGATTTTCTTTTCTCTTTACATATATTTTATAAACTCCAGTCTCCAGCCACATTTTAATTTAAAATGCATTTCTTTTTTTTTTTTAATGTGTGGACCATATACACTCTTTAATATGTTTAGTATATGGGTCTTTGGGAATTAGCTGTTAAGTGATTATGTGAGTAATTTGAGTAATAAATTAGTTAAAATTAGCTGTTTGGCAGTTTTGAGGCAAATTTTTTGCCTACAATAAGCTAATTCCAAAATGATGCTATTTGAAGCGGTTTAAAAAATAGCGGATTGAACACTATTTTAAATTATTTTATCTTTTTAAATAAGCTATTTTTTAATAAAGTTACAAGAATAAGCTAATTTCATTTAGCTTATTTGCCAAACAGGGCTATCTCTATCTACACATATTTTTATTTTTATTTTTTCTTAATAGCCTATACAGACTAGGAAGTGGTGGTGGAAGTCCATACCACATAAATTACAAATGAATAAATATGAGAGATAGATGGTCGAGTGGGGAATCAAGTTGGAAGTCAGGGGAACTTGACCACTAAGGCCCTATTCTCTTCGCCTAATTTAAGGTGTTCAGATCTGAATTTTATAAGATTTGGTCCGATTTGGTCTGATCTAATTGAATATGGTCTGGTCTGATCTTGTCTGATATGATATTTTTATTCTACTTAAAATTATTGTCATTATAAAGTAGTAGTAATTATTATTATTATTATTATTATTATTATTATTATTATTATTTGATTACCAAAAAAAATTATTATTATTAAAATTTTATTATAACAATTAATTTTAATTTATTAAATTAATTTACTATAAGTATATCTATAGATTTTCAAAATTTCAGCTTTTTGCGTTTTTATATTTTTAAAATAAATATCATGTTATAATAACGAATAACTTATATACTTCCTCTGTTTTCATATTTTTGCTACGGACCCACAGTGCACACAGTCCAATGCGCATTTTAAACAATTAACAACTCAAGTTCGGTACAAGGAAAAATTCTAAAAGTTCAATATTTAAAAACTACAAGACGAGACGAATCTAACAAGATCCCACTTTGCTATATTTTAACTTGTATAACTATAACAAAAATTGAAGTTAAAGCATTCTCATGAATAATAGCATAATTTGGTTTGTAGCAATAATTTGAAAACGGAGGTAGTATTATTTATTATAAAATATTTTATTGATCCGCACACATTAATTTAAAAAATATACAACATTGAAACTATTTATATTAGTAAAATTAAATATATTAAGAACGAGATTGGTATATTTAAATAATATATAAACTTGCTATTTATTTTTTTATTTTTTAAAAAATATTACATGTGATTATATAAATTTATTACAATGATCTGAACTGGTCTGGTCTGGTCTGAATTGATTTGGTCTAAATGGGTCTGATCTGATCTTGATTTGATATGGTTTAGTCTGATCTGATGTGATCTGATTTAATTTTAATAAAAATTAATAATAAGTCCTGAAAATAAATCATAAAGGACCTGGCCTAAGCCAAGTCCTTGTCCCCTAGATATATTTTTATTGAGCTACCTGTTTTATATTCTCAAATTCTCATTAATTCCCTTTACCAATAATTTAAATTTGGGTGTAAATGTAATTTCACCTAAAAATATCCATATCTATCCTGATTAGGCATGAAAAAAAAAATAAATAAATAAACATCATTTCACCCAAAAATTGGTGGGAAAAAAAGAAATCCATCAACGTAGGATTATAAATCTAATCTATATCACCCATTCTTAATAAAAGAATTCAATAATCTGTTCGTATAATAAATCCTAAAAATATCTTAATATCATTCTGTTATCGCGTAAATTAGAAAACAACAAATAGTAAGCCTTTTGCAGGCTAAGACGATAGAATTTAAATAAAAACTCTTTCATTGGATTGCGCATTCAAAAAAGTTTAAGAACAATTAATAGAGAACGGGTCTCTTGCCCACTGTTGATTACAAGAACTATTATCTAACAACTACTGACTATAAGCTACGAACTACGCTAATGCTAGAGAAACTAAACTACAAACTAAGATAAAATAAAATCTCCAGAGGAGTGTTGTGGTGTTGATTCTGTCTCTTGCTCCTGAGTTGCCTGGTATTTATAGATGGCGAAGTAACTGCCTTTAGGAAACTGCCAATCACATGACTCTTAGCCTTGAACTGCTCCATGTGGTTGGTTATTGTCTGACTCAACAATTCTTGCCTCTTTAACTGCTCAACTTTCCTATTCCATTGGGCTACTCAACCTAGGGCTCCTTGGTCATTGCCGGCCGACCATTTTGCATTTTCTCACCCATAGGTAGTTCTTTAGGTCTTGAATTCTACCATTTTGCATTTCTCACCTAAAGGTAGTCCCTTAAGTCTCGAATTCTACCATTTTGTATTTTTCACACATTGGTAGTCCCTTGGGTCTTGAATCATATTACTCACCAGTCCCTTGGGTATTGAATCATATTTCCCACCCATAGGTAGGCCATTGGGTCTTAAATTATACCATTTTGTATTTTTCACCCATAGGTAGTCCCTTGGGTCTTGAATTATATTTCTCACCCATAGGTAGGCCATTGGGCCTTAAATTCCACCATTTTGTATTTCTCACCCATAGGTAGGCCATTGGATCTTAAATTTTACTATTAATCCACCACTCGGCACTGGTCATTGTCTCATTTGTTCCTTAAAACTTCAATTGGTATAACTCATGGGTGCCATCTTTGTTCCGGGCCAACTTTTACTCTTTTTTCTTCACCAATGAATTTAATTAATTTTTTGTTGATAACATTTGCCCCCCTAATTCGAATATTCAAAAAGAAAAACATAATTTTTTTGAATGTTTAGAATAATTTATCGGGCAATCAACTCGTACAAGTTGGTCGGTCAAATAGCCAACAATTCATTCGGTCAAGTAGTAAACAGCTCCAACCCTCTTTTTTACATACTTTCCGTCGATTGGGCCTTGTCCACTCACGGATTGGGATTCCATTTAAGAACTATGATTTCACCTTACTTGGTCATGGATAAAACCATTTCACTTGGTCATTGTAGAGTCCCTCAGCACAGCTTCTGTCGACAGGAACCCCTCTCTGAAAAAAGTCCATCACTCTTCTACCCTTTGACCTTCAATCTTTCTACCCATCAACAGGTAAGGCCGTACATCTTACAAGAAATATCAAGATCCATCGACAGGCTCCATTTGGACTTCCATCCGACACTTCTTGTTTGGACATTTAAACATCGATAGTCTTATCCGTCAACAGCTCCTTCGTCGATAAGTCATCTTTCGTCCCACACGTCTATAGGCAAGGGTCCTTCCAATTTGATTGAACAGAGGACCCATCGACTGCCATAAACCCTTCAAGAAGTTTTTTTTTTAAAAATAATATGCCCATCGGTTGGGCTTTCACTTGATAGCTCCCTCTTTTCAAATCCATGTCATTGATTGGCATGTTGCCCAAATGGTCATTGAATTCTCATAGTATCCACTTGTTAGTCCCCATGATTTGTTAAGAAATTGCTAAACATATGCCACTCATACATTGGCAACAAGCTTTCAATTCCTACGTTGTTGGGATCTCCATATCCTCAAAAGAAAATCCTAACTTGCGATATACTCTCCCAGGCTATGCCCTTAGTCGATGAATTCGGTTAGATATACCAAGAGCTTGAATGAGATTCGAATCTTTTCTCAACAAACTTATTACCAAAATATGAGGTGTACCCCGTCTTTTCCGTCAGCCACTTTGGCCTGCTCCCCTATAAAAGGGTTACCAAAGCCATTTGGGTCACATCTTCATCACTGCAACACCTTCAATCGCCCTTCTCCCATTTCCAATCCTTATCACCATGTTGGCCATACCTAGGAATAACTCGCTAGAATAACTCCAGCCTTTCCTCGTGAACAACCATCCAATTGGCGATCACACAGATGATTTGAAGACGCTCCTCGCCGATATTGATGCCACACTTTTTTCTGTAAGGGGCAAATGGACTCTGGATCGTGGCATCAATCTTGTGTACCGACTTCGGACTGACTATGTACGCACAGTTGACGATTTGGCATGATGTAGGGAAGCATTGCAAAGACTTGAAACACTGAGAACATCCCTTTCTAATTTTGTCAACTTTCTTGAATGGCGTGGTGATTTTGAAACCAATGTCACACCATTCGCTCAACTTCAAGACACTACCGAGAGAGAAGTTGATGTGTTGACCCGCCGGTGCTGGTCCCTGCAGACCGAAGAGAAGGAGTTCCAAACTAGGTGGAGAATCTGTTGCCCCGGCTTGATGATCTCTTGGATGAGAATCCAATTCCCCAGCCAGGCCATAGGTTTGCCCCTTAGAGCATCTGCTTTGTTCATTTTTTTTCCTGGTTTCCCCCATCATGATGAGAAATACCTTTCTAAATATTTTATATTTATGCTTCCATTTGTTTCATTTCCGTTGTTATCCATGAGTTTGTAGGCTCCATTACCCATGTATGAATGAATAATAAAAGGTCATTCCCAATTGGGGGACCATTTCCCGAACTCATTGCTTTGTTTTTGCATTGGCAATATTGTTTTCCAAACCAAACCACCAACTTGAAACGGATTTTCTTTAACCCACTTATTTTAATATCGAGCTCTTCTTTGGGCTTCTCTTTCCATGTTATCGTTTGCTTGTAGTCGATCGGTATCAACCTGCTCTAGTTCCCTCACGAGCATGGTCTCATGGGTAGTAAGCTAACTAATCTCTTCGCCCCCTTTCGTTCGAGTGCTAGGTACTGTGACCATGGGTAGTATCGCATCCTGACCAATGTTAGCCGATAAGGAGTAAAACTTGTGGAAGTACTTTTTGTATTTCCACAAGCCCTGATAATGGCCAAAATTGTCCATTATTTCCAATTCATTTCCGTGTCTGATACGGACATTTTGATCGTATTCCCATCTTATTTTAATAATAGAGCAGTTGAATTTGACAGATTGAAACTTTTGACAATTTCCGTCCACACGAGCGTTTTCCAAAATATACCAGGTTAGATTTATTAAATGAAAACCGTTATGATTTATGGAATGGGTTTAGGGATATATCAAGATTATTAGTCTTTTTATTACTCAGGTGTGGTGCTTGGTTTCAAATGGCACTGTGGTCCTCTTTGTCATGAAATGTTGACAAATCTCATGGCACAGCCGGGATAGGTTGATCTTCAGCCTGTCACACTAAGGATCCCCGGCAAATATGCCATGATACTTCTCATCAATTCTTGCCATAAGATTTCCTGCCATGAAACTTTTGACAGATTTCCACGACATGAGTATTTTCCGAAAAATCATGATCCTGGTTTAGATTTTATTTAACAAAACCAATTTATGATGGCGGGGTTGTGATTAGGGATAAATTTATAAGTAGTCATGTTTTTATTGCTCGTGTTTAAGAAACTGTGGCCCGAAAGCGCACGGTGTCAAAAATTGCAGTAATTTATAGTAAGACCGGATCGTTCACTGGAGGATGTGCGATAGAAGCAGGGCCCACGTCGTTTTACTATAAAATATAATAATTATAAATTTTCAATTTCTCTATAAAACATATATAACACTATAAAAAAAATAAAAAACCAAAAAAAATTATTCATTTTTAACTACGTCATGCACCCAAAATATTTTCTATATGGCAAAAGAAATCAACACCTATATATGTGGTTCTTTACAAATGAGTAAAACTTTTAAAACAAAACAATTAAAACGATATTTGCTGAGAAGAGCCCATTTGCACCGCGCTAGTGCAGCTACGAAATATTAAAAGAAAAAAAAAAAAAAAAAGGAATTTAAAAAAGCTGAAAAAAAATCATAATTAAATAAATTTTTTAAAATTGGGCCTTAAAAATTGAAACTCTCGTGGAAGAGCACAAATTAGTCAACCATACGACCGGATCCCAACATCTATTCAAAATATAATAATTCTGCACAAAAACAAAATCCTAAGATGATATAATAATATGATACTTTTTCTTCATTTATTAAACAAATACTTCATATACTTTTTCCTTCTTCATTAAATTTGATATTAAAAGCATATGGCACTTCCTCTTCGAATTTTTCTCAGCAGTTGGAACTTTGGATATATTTTCACTGCTATGTTGGTAACAAATCATTCATGCAATATCTATCATATTATTCAAATTATGGTGAAGTTATAACTTATATTCTGTATGATAACTTTTAAAATTCTTTCCTTAGGGTTTCTTATCATTCATAAAGATAAACATAATAATAGTAAATAGTTATTATCTATGGGTCGCATGAAATAATTTTTCATAATTATTCTTTAATGAAGCAATCTTATTCAAATGGGGTAAAAATGCATAGGAAAATATTTTACGATCAAATTGCACCAGGAACACAACCTATTATTATATCTCATCCTCAGTCCTATAGCAGAAATTCGATATATGTGCGTGTATACAACAATTATTTTTCATATTATCTTATGATTCTAAAAATATTGGTAATTAACATATACACAAGTACATACATTTCTTGTACTTTTACTCTTTGATGTGTGAGCCTTGACCTCTGGAAATTTGTATGCATATTTTTAGAAATGAACTTATCCCTGTTACATTATGCAACAGGACTCAAAAATATGCTGAGAACGACGATGAAGAGAATATATATAAAAGTGACGAGGAGAGGTGTGAGAATGCGGAGGTGAGCATAGATGGTGACAAGGAGAGGTGTGAGAATGACAAGGAGCAAGTAAGTATATTAGTTGAGGGCTAAATTAAAGTGCACAGCATACATTAGCTGTGTGCTTATATAATAACTGTGGGAAATGCTTTGCTCTCATCCTTTGTTGAAATTGGTTAGATTTCATAGGTTGGATGAGGTTATGCATTGTTGAATATGTATACTTTGTTAAAATTGATTACTTTTTTTCATTTTTGGTGCCATCTACTTACATTATGGAACCAACTGATGTGCTGTCTTTCTAGCTCTTTATAGTTACACTTCCGAGATCCTAGCCATATCTGACCATGATTGTCCAATATAGCCTTCCATTTGACAGCTTAACTAGTAACGCAACCATTCATTTGACGAATTTATAGTCACCAACACAAATAGTTGTTCAGTACAACATTGTATATGGGTCATAAATGATAGAACAATTGTCCACATGGATACATTCGCAAATACTAATTGCTGAATGTTGTTGTTTGATCAACTCTGACAGCTATCCATTGGTCTAACATTCACTGAATGAATGAATTTGTGCTGTTTGTCTTTCCAAGTGATGATATATGTCTACAAAAAAGTAGAGAAAAACTGGAGGCATACCGCATAAGCAGTTGAAGTCATTAGACGAATGCTATTCTTAAGCTTTGATTGTATCTCAATAACATTTATTTGGCTGTGTCTTTTGTGAAACTCGTCTGTCTCATTTGAAATAATAGTGAACGAATATGAACAAAAAATCATTTTCTGATGAAGCAATTTTCATATGATTTTTATTTGTCCTTTTGTCCATTCGTGATATGTTGTGCATAGAATTCTTTTTTAAAGAATCTTAGTTGTGTATGGCCTTATGTGTACTGCACAGTTAACAATTGTTTGTAGTTTCCTGAGCTGACAACACTTTTGCACTAATACAAGCGTGATTCTGGTCTCTAATAAGCTTTTTATGTGTATACCTTTCTCTAATTATATTGTATTAAATACAAAAATAATGCATTAATTTTCTTCTGTATTTTCCCTTTGCTCACAGAGATCCTCGGAAGAAGATTGGAAACTGGTATCTAACCTGGTTTTTACATTTCAATGTCTTCCGCTATTGTATTGAACTATCTTGTTAATTGCAAAACACATTTCTCTTCAAAACTAGAAAATTTGTGAACCTTCATGGACGTATTCAATCTTCAATTACACGTATTAGCATAAATGCATTGGGCTATTAAGAGGTTTCTAAAGTCCGTCCGTGGGTTATTTTTATTTTGTGTGCGTAACCACTGATCCTCTGAGACATTATTGAATTGTGCTCTAGCGGAAGCTGAAAGGGAAAATGAAGGTGGCGGAATACTTCTCATCTGAGGACGAATCTTCAGAGGAATGAATACATGGAAACAACAGTTAATATTCTTGCAACTGTGTTTGATTGCACAGGTAAACAGTCTTCACCCAAAAGTTCAATGTGGTTTCATATGCAATTGCCATATATATGCCACACAAAATCGATTTTCTCTTCTTCTTACCATCTTAGCTCTCTACCAGCTTCACTTCCTATTCGTTTTCAGGAATTACACTTTCAATCGCCGGGGTTGAGTTGAGTTGCTTGCTGCGAACTATGCATTTGATTAATGGGAAGCAGGAGTGCACGATCGCAGGCAATGCATAGTGTAGGGTTGTAGCCTGTAGGACAAAAACACATTGGTCATGAAAAGCATATGTTCAGGTAGTTGCTAGTTTCTTGATTCAGATAGAAGCAATATGTAAGCCAGTTTCTGCATATGCTGTTCACTGTTATCTTTATTGTTATATATCATATGCTACATGTATCAACACCTGCAGTAACAAGTTTACATTGAAATAGCTAAAGATACATATGCAATTGACCGATTTCGTGAAAAATAGGCTGATCAGTTACTGTTATTGATCACATTTCTTGCCTATTTGGGAATTAGTTGTTAGCAAACTAGCCGTTTGATGTTAACTGAGTATTAAATTGGTTAAATTAGCTGTTTGCAATTTCGATGCCAATTTTGCCTAGAATAAGTTAATTCCAAAATACTGTTATTTGCAGCGATTTCAAAAAGAGCTGATTAAATACTATTTTAAATTATTTTGTCTCTTTAATAAGACAATTTTTTTCAAACTGCCTGGAATTAACTAATTCCAATTATATGTTTTGCCAAACAATGCCGAATACAATATTAAACAATCCAAAAAATATGTGAGGGACAACAATGGTGGTCATTATTGGTTCAATTTCACCAAAATAGTTGAAGAACTACTAAGGACCATAACACCGCAAACGACTTGGCGGTGGTGGCACTTTTTTTTTTTGGTGAAAAGAAAATAAGATTCCATAAATCATCTAGCTTCACAATAGCTCCAGTTATTTTAATTTGTCCAAATATTGCTCGCATTTTTCACTTAAGCTTTTAAAATATACAACCATAGTGGGGAAATTTGTATACATTATCCCAGTTTCAGTTAACCTAAAGTACAGATGAGCAACTGGGATCACCTTTCTCCCAGCCCCAGCGTTGAAATGCCTAAACTGGGATCCTCTTTCTCTTTCTTTTTCTGTCCGTACTCTGAAAGCATTGCGGTGGTGGCACTTTTGTTGAAGCCATCTTGCATTAGAATCCGAATAGCTTCCAACTCATATTCCAATGTGCAATCCAACTGGAATGTATAAATTTTATGTTTAATGCATACCTCTTTCCGCTCTTCCCTATTAAAAGGGTGTACCGCAAAGCTTGTACGATCGATATTCCCTTGAGGCCTCCCAATACCTAATAAGCATTAGATTGATTTACAGGTTATGTATGTAGGGCATACCCGCTGCGGCTTCCATGTCCATCTTTAGGTACAAGTCTCAACTTGGCAAAGGCAGATCCATGCCTCAACTTGCTCCAAGGGAATCTTATGCAGTAACAGGAAACAATAGCACCAGTTTGTGCCTTTGAGCAAGATTTAGTAGCTCAGGTATTTGTCTGAAAACACAGAAAGGTTCATATACGAATCCGATGTCCAGATCAGCCAACTTACAGACTCACCACTAGCAATGTCTGTGGTTTAGCAAGCAAACTGGAATATCATTGATGAGACCTAACAACATAACAGGAAGTAAAAAATGAAGGAAAGAACGAATGACAGAAGAATAAAAGAATTAGAGCAACATAGAACGGCCAAATAAAGTATGGAAACTGTAAAACTACAAAACCAACACCTCCTAATTTCTAGAAATATAATTTTTTAAAGTTAGTATTGACAGAAATCACAGGATTCATCTTCATTCAGTTATAAAAAATAAACATACTTTCTCAAACAATCGCATATGTTGCTATGCGGATTTTGTTCATCCGTACCGTGCGGAATCAATTGTGTACCGTTGATCCATTTTATCATCCAACGGTTAAAATCATTTGGAGGGGTAGTTTCGTAATTTTACTTGTTAGGTATTTAATCTGTTGAATTCGCAACATATGATATACAATTCAGCGACATGACATACACAACTCAGTGACGGAGTCAATACAATTCAGCAACGCGACCTATGCAATTCAGCAACATTATTATGTTCATCTCAGCAACGTTTGAAGTTAGAGCCGCTTGAAGTTCATCGGGATTTTAAACGCATCTCAGCGACGGAGCCTTCACAATTCGGCGACATGGCCTATGCAATTCAGTCAACAATGGAAAACGACCTTAACTCAGTCAACTAAAACATCATTTGAAATTTAATAAGAAAACAAAGTTGCGAGATAGCTCAGTGTTTTTTTGCCATATGACGCGTCTGTAAATAAATAGGTTGCAACAATAGTATAATTTAATCTTAAATAAATATAAAATCCAATGATAGAATTAAATAGTAACAAAGATTTTATAACCATATAAGCTTGCTCAATTTTATCCATAAATGAAATCAACTATTTTTCTAAATTATCTTCTATGCCTTTATCCCCATTATGTGGGGTACATAAGAGATACACATATCATATCATATGTTACTCCAAAGACAATGATTCTAGTTTTCATTTTGGTGAAGAATAGAAAGGTTCTAATTTACATCTCTATGTATAACTCCTTTTCCACAGTTTCCTGGATCTTTATCTTTCCCTGCCAATGCTTGGCCCTGCATTATTGTAATGTACAGAGTATATAGTGTCTACTGTTGCAACTTATGTTTCTCGTCTAAAAATTCCAATGTACATTTTTTATATTAAAAATTTCACAATTCTACATTCATTAGTACAATGCAATTAAAAAAGATGCCCAAAACAAAGATCAAGTCAATAGATGAATATTGCAGGAAACCATGATAAATGTATAGGTAGATTATGAGGTGCAAAGAATTAGGCATACAGATATCACAAATAAAACATAGTCAATACTTGCATTGTGACCATGTTGATATTTAAGAAATGATAGAAGTTCAAAATAGAAACTTAACAACAATAATATTATACCATTAAATCACATTTTCCATACATCCACATCCTCAGGAGTAAAGGTATGAACTCATATTGTTCTTCCTTGAAATTGAAATTCACAATCACAAGGACCACCAAAATGGCTATGTTGGAACACATTTTCGGAACCTTATATCACTTTTAATACTTACATGTTTATGCCTTCAATTAAATAAATATTAATGCTGCATAAAGTACGGAGCTGAAAATTATGACATATGGCATACACAAAAACAACGAATGATCTCTACTAATATCTCCTCCTCCATGCCTTCACCATAAAAAAGAAAAATAAAAAATAAAATAAAATAATCAAGCAAGTTACATCTCCATTCTCTACAACCGCCTGAACTATCCAAATGCAGTGAGATAGATCATATCCAAGCACACACACAAACATATGTATCCTTACATAAATGTTTAAGTCAACAGGGGAAATATTTAAAAGATCGAAGTTGCACTTCTATCCCCTTTAAGTAAGAGTGGATGAGTTAATCATGTTCTTCCCATCAGTGTTTGATACTGAAGTTATAGGAGAATTTTAACTTATTTTACTTGTGCTAATAAGAGTCAATCTTAGTGAAGGAATGGAGAAAGTATACGACTTCCTTCGGAAGAGCAAATACTTGGCACTAAAACTCTCAGCATGCTTTATCCAATCTGATCACATGTTTAGTTTGATAGGGTTAAAACCAACCTTTACCATAGTACTAATTTGTGTGGTAAATAATGGTTCACCCCAATTAGATGGGATTAGTAATCAATTGAATTAGTTAATCTCATCATCCAAAGTAAATTGAAGTGTGTAACAGAAGAGAAAGATCAATCAAAATTGAAATGTCCATTCCCAGAAGTAAGAGGGGTTTCCAGGAATCTATTGTTCGAACCTTCAATCCTAAAGAATAACAACATTTTAGGCTCCAAGTTAGATGGCATAGAAATACTAGAACAAAAGGTTGAACAATCGATAAATCAAAGTATAGGATAACCTTTCTCGAATGAGGATCTGAAGGAGATGCCGCTCATAGCTGTCCTATCCGATTTTCAGCTATAACAACAAGCCATTCAAATCCCACGAAATGA
The DNA here is from genome assembly GCA_030278955.1 of Hygrophila difformis. Lineage (NCBI taxonomy): Eukaryota > Viridiplantae > Streptophyta > Magnoliopsida > Lamiales > Acanthaceae > Hygrophila > Hygrophila difformis. The sequence goes on from JAOANR010000001.1 coordinate 74,100,457, forward strand.
CCAACAGACAACAAAAACAGAAACATTAATTAATCAATTCAATACACATATACATACAGGCCAAATATAGAGGCGAGTGCCGATGTAATGCTTCCACGGGTCGCCGAGGAGCCAAGGTTTCGACTTTAATTCTTCCTTCAATGAAATAGAAGCCACGGAATTGGCCAGTGAGAGTCTTAAATTGTTGGTATTTGCGGTTTCAGAGGAAACACGCGAAAAAGGAAGCAGGGAAGATATGGGTCCTCCCAATCATCGCCGCCGCCACCGATGAAGAAGGGAATAAGGTAGCGCCGGAGATATGGTACATTATTGACTGTTATAATTTCGTGCCCAAAGGGACAGCCGGACAGGTAGCCGGAGATACGGGTCCTTCAAAGCCCAGAGTCGACACATTTTTTTTTTTTTAATGAAAATGGGGTTAAAAAAAAATAGTATAGGAGGGGAAGAAAGAAAAGAAATAGCAGATTAAAAAAAAAAAAAAAAAAATCAAAACGCCGTTGCCGGGGATCGAACCCGGGTCGTCCGCGTGACAGGCGGAAATACTTACCACTATACTACAACGACTTGTTATTCTTTTCACTCTATCAAGTGATTTTATTACTTCTAATTTACATTTTTACTTGCTCAACATTTTATTGCAATTAGTACCTCCGTTCTCATATAAATGAACCATTTGCATAGTAATCACTATTCATTGGGTAACTTTGATTAATTTTTTAGATATAGTTATATAAGAAAAAATATAGTCATGTGAGATCTTGTTAGATTCGTCTAATCACATAGTTTTAGAATATCAAATTTTTATATTTTTACTTATATACAATTTGAGTTATAAACATTTAAAAATATGTCTTGGACTGCGTGAAATGCAGGAAGGGTGCATTTATATGAGAACAGATGAAGTATATAATAATAAAATAGATATGTTAGGTCTCTTTATATTCTGTTATAATTTTAATTTTATTTATTATAATAATATTTTGATATATTCACCTTTAGTGAAATAAACTGAAAATTCAACCATATCCCTGTTAATTCTCATCACACCCTCGAAAGAATAAACTGAAAATTTAATTTTTGGTTTTCACAATCGGGTACGATATTTATTATTATTTTTTTTCAATCCCTGGGTGCAATTAACTTGTCTGTCCTAGTTTTGTCTTATTAAAATATGTTTAAAAATAATAAAAATAAAAACATTAAAATTTAGGAAAGTTACTCAAAATTATCAAAACACACAATAAATTCACCAAGAAATTCGTGCCACATTCACCAACAAAATAAACATAACATTTTAAATTACAAATTTTTTGGTAGGTTAATCAATCACTGCAGATTACAAGTTTATATATATAGAGACTGGAATAAAGACGACATTCAAAGACTGTCCATATATATATACGATGCCTATGTATCACATAATAACACGTATATATAAAGGGGTTTGTTTGTTTCGATTTGTCCAAGGAAGTAATAAACTAAGAAATCATATTCAGAAATGGCTGCAGGTGAGAAAGCCATAATCCTTCCCTTTGTGTTCATGTTAATACTTCAAGTTTGCAATGCTCGTATTCCTTCGACCTACACAGTTGGGGGTGATACTTTTGGGTGGATAGAGGTCAGTGCTAATATCTACAAAAACTGGGTTGACTCTCACAGATTCATAGCTGGCGATTTTTTATGTAAGTCGAATAAATTTTCACTTCGTTTTCTTTATGCTCGATAATCGATAAATGATTTCAGAAAACAGTTTAACGTTAAATCTTTTTAAACATGTGTATATATTTTGAGGGATCAGTACCCATTCCATTTTGTTTGTATTTATGTATCCTTAATGGTCAATTTGATGATGTTCAATTCTGTGTGGTGGGTGCAATTAATGCAGTATTCAAGTATGACAGACAATTAGAGAATGTGGTCCAAGTGGCTTCTCAAAGAGAATTCGACAATTGTGATATTTCGAAACCCGTTGGAGTTTGGACCTCTGGTAATGATAAAATAGCTCTTCCTTCGGCTGGAACTTATTTCTTCGTTGGTGGTAAAGGGGATCACTGTAAAGTTGGTATGAAGGTCGCCGTTCCAGTTCAAGCCCGTTAACGTCGGGAAGTTTCAGTAATTGAGTTGTTTGGATATATATATATATATATATATATATATATATATATATATATCTCCTCCATTTGATCATTGTAATAATAATATATATGCTTCAATTTGACGAGTAGAAATGAAACTAGTAGAAATTGTATTAATAAGTTCGTCAAAACCAGAGGAGGAAGTATTGATGATCGGGTTGGTAGAATTTATGAAAGAAATTTTGATGAAATAATATAGTATGATTCAAATTTGTTGGAAAAAGATGTTCTTTATATAAATATATATAGGATTGCTCGATACTATGATCCCACGATCCTACCACCCCTAAAACCAATACAAGATTGTTGTCAGATCTTAAAACTAGTGAAATTGCCTCAAGATCTTTGGGATCGTATTAGGATCGTGAGATCGGTATGCGATTCTTCCGAAGTTTAAAATATGCTTCCATAATCTCAATTGATCATAAGATCGTCATGATTTTATTTTCGTATGTTTATTTTTTCATTTACGTAATGATGTTTTGTGTTATGTTCTTGATTCCCTCTTTTTCATCTTGAAGACCGATAGTTAATTTACCATCAATACAATAACAAGCGGAAAGGCCAAGAAAATAATTAATTTAGTTATGCCATTTGGCTTTTCGATGTGCTTTTACTTTTTTCCAAAAGCCCAAACAAACACCTCTTTTATATCAGAAGTGCTTTTGGCAAAAGTAAATGCCAAATGGCCGGTTTGGATTGGCTTTTGAAAAAAGCAGAAGCAGAAGTGAAAACCAAAAGCTTGATTGGCTGCTGTAATGATTCTGCAGAAATGATTCTCGTTTATGAGTATATGGCATCTGGATCACTATCTGACCATCTTTTCAAGCGTGAAAGGAACCGAAACATCTCGCCTCTAACCTGGAAGCAGCGCCTTAATGTTTGCATTGGTGCTGGTAGAGGGTTGGATTATCTCCATACCAGTCATCCAATCATACACCGCGATATAAAAACTTTCAAACATCCTGTAAGGTGAATGTTTCACAGCTAAGGTTTCCGATTTTGGGTTAGCAAAACCTTTAAGTAATAAGAGGCAACAGGAGAATCATGTTAGCACAAAAGTGAAGGGTACTTTTGGATACTTCGACCCTGAATATTTTTCTACTGGTAAACTATCTAGGGAAAGCGACATATATGACTTCGGAGTTGTGTTGTTAGAAGTACTGAGTGGTAAACAGGCACTGGATCCATGTTTTGCAGAAGAGGACATGAATTTGACCATGTGGGCTACAGAACACATCAACATGGGAACAGTTGGAACAGATTGTGGCTTCAAGTCCGAGGGATGAAATCTCACATGATAGCTTGATGGAATTTGTGGATGTTGCTGCAAAATGCTTACGTAATGAATCAAAGAGACGGCCAACAATGGCAGAAGTTGTGCTGCAACTTGTTTTTTTGCACTCAGACAGCAGGAAAGCTTTGAGTCTAGCATATCAAAATGAGCATCATAATTTGGATGATTCGGAACCATGAATTAGTGAAGGCACAGAAGCCTCTGAGGATGTGCGAAGTCTTGGACTCTCTGTTCGAAAAGATCCAACAAAAGAGGGAGTACATAAACCATCATATCTATGGCCATGGAGTGCGCTTGGGAAGAAAGGTGAAGCTGCCAAAACTTATAGGAGTATTTTTTTTTTTTTTTTTTTTTACATATATATGGATTTTATCTTCGAAATTATTTCTTGCTCGACATGAATACAACTGCAGCTGCAGTCATTTCTCAGTTAGTAAAAAGATCTATGTTGGAATCTGAAGCTAAATACATTACATCCAGCTCAAGTGTGAATAACTGCCATGTTAGAACTCGAACCAAGTGGTGTAAGGATGAGTTTATCAGCACCCTTGGTGATAAATTTTGTATTATACTTTTTTGGCATAACTTTTTTGTATGATCCTTCTTTGGTTGTACTTGCTCATTAAGTTTGCGTTTTCATATTCACCAAAACTATGTTTGCATGTTCCTTTCATTCAACAATCTTCAGGTCTTCGCTTCAAAGAAATTGTGCAAAAGGGAAAGCAGTTCACTGCATCATTTTCAGTTCTTTCAGTCCAAGGATCAAATGACAATAGCCAGAGTTCTGAATTGAAGTTTATTGCTGCCCCCGTTATTCCATCCACTGATTTGAAGGTTGTTGTTGATCATTTTGGCAAAAAACATTTCAATAATGAGGGTATATGCTATGCAGAACTAAGAATTGGTCAGACTGCAGCATTTCAAGCAAGACTTTGGGCTAGGGTTGTAAATGAATCAAATATTTTTTATTTGATTCGTGATTCAATTCGAAATTTTTCAGAATTTTAATATTCGAATAACATTAGATTCGATATTCGATTAAATTTTTTATAATATATTAAATTAAATAATATATAAATACAAAAATTAACTTTGTTAGATATTAAAATTTAATTAATTCTAATGACTATAGTTACTAATTAATATAACTGTATTTATATATGATATTAAAGTACTAATTTTGATATATAAATCGAATTAAATATTTAAATTCAATAATAAAATTAATTCTTTTAAGTATTAAATTATTTTATAGAATAATTCGATTCGATAGTATTCATAAAAGAAAAAATGTATAATATAGTCATTTTTCTTTCCCAAAAATCTAAAATAGTCATTCAATTTTTCGTCCCTGTTGGTCTTTTACGTATACAAATAATATCCAAAATAGTCATTTTCTTACTAATAATGTACTTTTAGCTGATTAATTTCTTAATTATGTCCACATTGAATGTTTAAATTTTGACTGCACGTATGAAATGCCAAATCAGTCGGTTCATGGGCTTGACTCGGGTTGACCAGTCCCGACACTACAAGAAAAAATCAATTCGCGACCAGTCCCGATACTTTTGTTGAATATTAGCAATTCCAATCTCATATTTATTGTTTGATTCATGAATTTATTAGATATCTTAATTTATTGTTTTATTTGATTAATAGTTTAATCTGATATTTATATATTTATTTTAACTTTTAATAGTTATTTTAATTGAGAATGAGAAGTGACCACAGTGGTTCTTTCCCCTGCCCATCAACCATAGGACGGGGCGCCGGGTCCGTATCGGGACTGCGGCGCGCCGAGTGGCTAATAGACTGATTCCCAGCACTATTCCGCCAAACGGTCCATCCGAAGGGTCGGGTTGGACAACATCATAGAGCAACTCATGAAACTATGGGATACCTCGATACAGATTCCAACGGCAGACGAGCCTTACAGCAACCATAATCTTCGGGACTGCGGGCCAAGGGCGACCACCAAGCGGAGCCTGAGGCCGTCGGTCAACATTCTCCCCCCGCTAAATTGGCGATGTCCTCATCGCCGTGGCTCTCCGAAAGTCTTCGGCAAGAGGTTTGAGAGCATTCTTCTCTTTGGCTCGTTCCCAAGGTCTCCCTTTCGTCATCAATAGTCCCTCATCAATCCAGAATTGTCGTGTGGAACATGTTGCCATCAGTTGCTTCAATTGCTTGGCCACATGGTCCGACTCTGATTCACTCCCTTCTTTCTGTTGCATACTTGGCCGGGGCCCTTGACGATCTCATCGGTCGTCGTAATAATCCGTAAGCCTTTCTGCTACTGCCATCGCAGAGTTTAGGTCATTCACTCGCTGCCTCTGCAGCATCAAGTTCCTGGACGGAGGCCCTCCATGAAGGCGAACAACCTGTCCGTTTCGAACATGTCCTTGATGTCGAGCATCAGTGCCGAGAAAGTCTTGATATATACTCAGACATTTCCCGTGTGCCTCAAATCTCACAGAGCTTTCCGAACGTGATATCCCACATTTTCCGGGAGGAACTGACTCAAGATCGCTTCTCACAGTTCCGCCCAGGTATCAATTGCCATTCTATCATGCTGAATCTCAGCATATTTCCCACGCCATCATAACTCGCCGTCTCCCACCAGATACATCGTGGCCTAGAAACCCTTCTTGTTTCATTCTCAATACTCGACATCTCAAGGTACTGATTCATATCAAAGAGGAAGTTCTCGACTTCCTTAGCATCGCGGTTGCCAGTGTAAGGCTAAGGTTCCGGGACACGCACTCTTGGGTCCGAACTCGGAGCAACTTCTTGCTCTCTACTTACAGCTCTCTGTAGTAGTCACATTTGGATGGCCATCTCTTCCATCCTCGCTTGGGCCTCTGCCTGTTCGAGTTTAGCTCTCTCAGCTAACTCTTGTGCCTGGGTCATCGCCTCTGCGAGCCCTCAATATTACTCATCATGGGCCTCTGCCCGTTCGAGTGTAGCTCTCTCAGCTAACTCTTGTGCCTGGGTCATCGCCTCTGCGAGCCCTCGGCATTACTCATCCTGGGCCTCTGCCCATTCATTCGAGTTTAGCACCACTCACACGCCATTTCGTACACAATGCCCGGCCACACCAGTCGTCCATCGCACCCTGCAACACCCATTGTGAATCACAAGGTTGGAGCGACAACCGGCACGTCCGGACAGCCCCGACAGGCGCGGACATTACTCATAAGAGACCGACAGAGCTCCTGGCACTCACTCAGGATGGCTCTTGTCTCTGCATTCTCCGTCTCAAGTTCTTCAACTTTCGACCGGAGCCTTGCCTCTGCAAGCTCCAAGTCAACCGCCGGGATGTGCCCGCCTGCCGTTTTCGAATCCGATCCCTGATGCACTCTCGCTCATATGATGCCACCACCCGTTCCGGAAGTCCGGCTCTGATACCAACTTTCACGGGGCGCCGGGTCCGTATCGGGACTGCGGCGCGCCGAGTGGCTAATAGACTGATTCCCAGCACTATTCCGCCAAACGGTCCATCCGAAGGGTCGGGTTGGACAACATCATAGAGCAACTCATGAAACTATGGGATACCTCGATACAGATTCCAACGGCAGACGAGCCTTACAGCAACCATAATCTTCGGGACTGCGGGCCAAGGGCGACCACCAAGCGGAGCCTGAGGCCGTCGGTCAACACATAGGTTGGGGGTTCGATTTCCACCCGACTCATATTCATCATCTTTATCCCCTTTGTAAGGTATAGACTCCCACACACCTTTGCCGATTAGGTGTCAATGTTTTAAAAAAAAAATAGTTATTTTAATTAATTTATACTATTACATATTTTATTTATTTATAAATACAATTGTGGAATTTAATATTATTTTCTTTATAAACAAATTTAATATTATTCTTGTTAAACTTTTCTAATTTCATTATTTCTTTTAATTAGTTTTATTTTATTATTTTTGTTATATGTGCAGTCAAATTTATAAACATCATATATTGACATAATTAAGAAATTAATTAATTAAAAATATAAAATTAGTAAGAAAAAACTACTTTAAATATTATTTATAAACGTACAGATCATTAAGATCCAAAAATAAATAAATAACTATTTTGAATTTTGAAAACGAAAAAAAATTACTTCAACTTCTTCAACTTTAGTAGCAACATTTTTCCCCTGAAACTTAGCAAATGAAATCGAACTGGGGTACAGTACCCATATATGCTTTGGGTCGGCCAAACAATTCCTCGCTCGCTCAATTTCTTCAACTTTCAAGGAGACTCTCACTCGCCAGACGTCTTCCCAATTCTGAATACCCTTTCCCCCTTCCCTGTTCCAGGCTTCCAGCTACAGATTGCTTTGCAGGTGGTGCTCTTGCCCCCTGCTGCTTCTCCCCTCTGCAGGTCTTGTTCTTGCATTCCAGATTCCAGAATCCTCCTCGAGATATCATTTCTCTTTTATCTGCATTTCATTATTCTTCTTCAGAGTTCTCTAGGGTTCACTCCGTTTCTTTTTTTTCTTTTTTTTTTTTTTTTTCCCTTCTTTGATTGAAAAACATATTATGGTTCAAGAAAGAAATTTGCACACACAAACTTATTTCGTGTGCCTGGTGATTCTTTTGGAGAAACAAAGATGAGAATGAACGCATTGGTGACGGTTTATATATTTTTTTTTAGTTATTTTACGGCTCGTTTTCTTGCTTTCTCTTTTCAAAGATTATACCTTGTTCCATTTTTTTGCTGGTTTACAGCCTAGTTTTGAAGGCTCCTTATCTGATTGCTCTAAACCAAATGACCGGACAATTTCTTCTCGATTTAAGGATTCCCAAAACAATTTAATCTCAAGTCTCATTGAGTTGACACTTTTATCCCAACTGTTCCCATTGTATGTTTGGCTTGCGTGTGGCATAATTAGGAGTGGTTGAATGATTTTTATGGTTCATTCTTTAGTTACGCATATAACGCTATCTTGTAGGAAATATATCATCAGTTATTGTGGAGATATAAAAAGTATGGTAAGAAAGGATAAAGTAAGGAGAGTGCATCCAGATTGCAGAAATGCATCAAATCCATTTCATGAATGCAGATTCACTTGCTTCGCGATTATTGCTGAATCAAAGAAGAGAATTAATAAAATAAATACTGGTTGGTATTTGATTGATTCACTTCCTGTGTTTTTTTTTTTTATCAGGATTATATATAGCCGAAAGAATGGATAGGTTTAATAAGCATTATTCCAAAGTAATACGATCAACTGTTGTGTTGCAAGTTGAGTAATTGATGTCGCCTCATTTAACTCTAGGATTGCAAGATAATATTGATAATGTATCTCCCAATGAGGTTGCTTCTCCCAATCATCATGAAGACGAGGATGATGGAAGTGATAAAGCCAAGGAGCATTCTCATGAGGAGGCTGACATGGATGGTGATGGTGAGGTACCAGAGAATTTTAATAATCTTTAAGGGAGACATAAAAAGTTGTTTGAGTTGAGATTGAAGATGGTGAGATGAGCCACATATAAAATGCAATACAAACACTCTTCTACTGTCAGATTGTCGTGCGTGTGGAAAAACCAGAACATACAAATTTGGTAATGTTATTTTTCTTTTAAAAAAATATGGGTGTGTGTAATATATCTTCATGTTTTCATGTAGAACGAAGCAAGAAAAGCCAACCAGACGGCCATGGTTGCTAAGAAAAAAAAATTAGAGCCTATTGGGGAATCTAGAGGGATTTCCAAGCAAAAATGGTTTGAAGAGAGGAAGAAAAAAATTGGAAGATTGTTGGATGCCAATGGCTTAGATATGAGCAAAGCATATATGCTTGATACCCAAGAGATGGCAGAGACACAGTATAAGAAATGGGAGAAGGATCTAGCTCCTGAAGGCTGGGATGGTAAGTGCCCTATACAATATACATTGTGTATAACATTACTGTTCTGTAGTTGCTGATTGTTTTCATTGGGCATTGACTCGTGTATTTAACTGGATTTGTCGTGAATAACCATATGACCATTAAAGCATGTCTATATTTAAACTTTAGCTCATTAGTTTTTTACATGTACATGACAGCTAAGGAGGTGAATGCTATAGCTGCTTTATGTACCCGTCTGACGGATTCCAATTATTCACCTTTCACTCCGTCTGGGTCGGTTGCCACTGATTTTCTAGCATGGTGGACTTCATATATTACCCCTCTTCGGTCGTCCAGGGACTTCATATATTACCCCTCGCAGCGATCTCCATCTCCTGCTCCTGCGGGTGTTCGCCGTGGTGCAGCTATATGGTCGGCTCCTATTCCTGCTTCTTGCAGTATTGCTTCAACGCCCGGATCTGCCACGCCTCGTACATCCCGCAAGCGTCCCAGAGGTACGTTGCTCTACCACTCTAGTTGTGTTGTTTTTCCAGTCCTTTTATACTGCTCTATTTGTCTTCGTTTCTTTTTATTTTTGTAGATCCCTCTCCTAGTCACAATTGGACTTCCGCTAGCAGTGACTCGAGTTCTTCCCGCCCTGGTGAGAGTGGGAGTGAGGAGGAGGTTACGGGAGGCGATGATCCTGATGAGGAGGATGACCATGTGGAGGTTGTTGACGATGAGGCCACTAGGGATGATGGCCATGCAGAGGAGGAGCCCACTGGCCTTGATGAGGAGGATGAGCATGCGAATATTGTCGATGATAGGGCCACTAGGGATGTTGGCCACGTTAAGGAGGAGCCTGGTGATCCCCGGTCCTCTTCTAGGGATGGGTCCACTGATGATCCCGCACTCTCTGTTGATGAGCACTTGCCTCATAACGGTGCTCATGTGCTTCATGGCGATGACCCTGAGCCTCATGTTGATGCCTTTGTGTCTCATGTTGATGATTCCATGACTCCAGCCGATCATGCCTTGACTACCCAGGTATGCCTTTGTGATATTTTGATTGGCATTCCTTTTTGGCTGTGTGATAATATTTTCCTTCTTTTTTTTCTTAGGCATATATGGATCATCCACCTTCTTCTATGGCAGGAGATCACACCTCTTTAATTAGTCCAGTTGACCACGCGTTGGTCTCTCAGGTACATCTTCATTATACTTTTTCTCGTGTATTTGCTAAAGTTCATATACTGAGAATCTATCATTCCAGACATCTGCGGATCCGTCATCTTCCTCTATGGCTGGTGACCGCGCCACTGCAGTTGATTCAGCGGATCACGCGCTGACTTCTAAGGTATGTTTTGTCATACTTGTCTTCTTTGCTCTTTCAATGCAAGCTACAAACTCAGACATCCTTATCCATAGGTATCCGCGGATCACTCCTCAGGTTCCGTGGCTTCTCCTACACTTGATTTGAGGACATCTGCCCCCAGTGGCGGGGTCATTACTTTGGCATGTGAGGCGTTTGACCGCCTTTTTTCCACAAAGACCGACTCACTTTCCACCAAGGTGATTGCTGATCTCGATCGCTTGCTAAGCGACATTTGCATGGTGCCCACTTTCGTTGAGGATATTGGTTTTCCTGATTTCTCAGAGGTGATCTCAGACTTGTCCATGTCCTATCCCATATTTAGTAGTAATGCAGACCAGTCTGCCCAGGAGTTGGCTTCCCTTGATGATCTTGAGGCGCGACATCGTGAGATCTGTTCTCAGTTGGAGGTCATTTGCACTCAGCGTGAGCAGCTGTCTGCTGATCAAGGTGGTCGGGAGAGTCGCAGGCTACATCTGGTGAGTACTATTTCAAAGGCGGAGCGTACTATCGTAGAGTTGCAGCGCACCATCCAGAGGGCCAGAGATGAGCTTGCTTCACTTGAGCCTGCACTAGCTGAGATGTCCACTCGGGCGTCTACTTTGGAGACTGATTATGGCCGTTTAGTTACAGATAAACGTGACTTATTAGGTGAGTTGTCATCAGCTCGAGCTCGTCGGCCTTTGTTATATTCTCGTGCCCGTGTTTCTACCACAGCACTTCGTCGTATGAGGGATAGTTTCGGGTGTGCACGTGACCAGTGGGCCGCCATTCGTCGCCGCATACTAGGTGTTGGGACGCTACATCCTTCTGAGTAGTTAGGATATGCATTGCTTTAGTGACTTTCATTCAGTACACTTTATTTTGGTCAGCTCATAGGCGTTGTGGTGGCATTTTTGCTTCTTTTGGCCAGCCCTTCGGCTTTGTGACGGGCCACCTTTGACTTGATTTTACTCTAATTCCCTGACTGATGGATAGTATGTTTTGAGATATTTTGCGTTTATACTCTGTTTGAGCTCTTGTCCATCAATATCTATCAATTTGTATGCACCATTAAGTAGTTTTTCCATGAATAATGAATGGTCCTTCCAAATTCGAAGACCATTTAATTGTTGGTTGAATTTTCATAGCTACATTGTAACAATCTGATCTTGCGCCATGAGTTTCTGAACCAAACTTCCTCATTTCTGTTGTAGAACAACCTGATGATATATATTTTCTCCATTCCTAAATAAGTGCTACGGACCCACATTTCACGTAATCCAATACACGTTTTTAACCCGTAATAACTCAAATTCCATATAAGTTAAAATTACGAAAATTTGATCTTCTAAATCTATGTGATTAGACGAATCCAACAAGATCTCACTTGACGATATTTTATTTTACATAATTTTATTAAAAAATCGAGTCAAAACAACTTAATGAACAGTAACAAAAGTCAAAATGTTCCATTTAAAAAGGAACGGATGAAGTACAACATAATGTACTTGGTACTTAATTCGGATGCTTCTAGATGTTTTTTTTGAAACATTCAAATATTTTAGAATTTAGTGGCGCAAGTCGTAAAGGAAAGGTCTTCGGCCCCTATTGGGAACTCATCCGTCTGAAGATGCCACCAATCCAACATTAAAATAACTTTTTGATCCATCAATAATTTCCCAACACAATCTATTGGTAAAAAGCAAGTCTACGTACAGTGCATCTTAGAGTAATACAAAAGGTAAGGGGAGCCTTAGCATAACATAAGATCAATAGATCACGAAGCTCTCGTTATTGAATTCGATGAGTTCGAAAAAGTTGGATTACGTTGGGTGGTGCCCGTCGTCATGGAGGAGCCTTCCCAAATTGAACAAATTATTTGTGTGGTGCATTGCCTCCTCATTGTTGGGCCTTCATGCTCTTTTTTTCTAAGATGGTTACAACACGAGGAACAAACACTACTAGAAAAATTGTAGATTTGGTAGCTAAAACTGTAGTAACTAATAAATTTCGGTCGCTAACCTCTTTAGAGACCAAAATTTACTAAAAAAATTCAATCGCTAGAATAGGAAATTCTTGTAGTGAAAGGTCAGTCACATGCCCAGAGTTTAGATTGGTGAAACACCAATAATACAAGCAACAGAGCAACAGAATTATTTTTCTTTTTTTAACATATACTACAGAATTGTTTTGATTAACGCTTATGTAAGCATGCCCTATAGATATAGAAGCCAGAAACAACTACGGTAGACAAATGGGACACCGGTCAAAGAATTACCAAGGACTATAACACCGGAAGTGATTTGGGGGTATTTACAAAGGTTGCACTTTTGTTGAAACCATCTTGCATCAGAATCCGAATAGCCTCCAACCCATTTTGTAATGTAAAATTCAACTGGAACATATAATAAAATCATAATTATAAAGGTTTCATTCCAATACCATAAAGTAATCTTTTTTTTTTCCTTGCATACCTCTTCTCGCTCTTCCTCATTAAAAGGGCGTAGCACAAAGCTTGCAGGATCCATATTCCCTTGAGGCCTCCCAATGCCTAAAAAAAAACATAAGATTGGTTATTTGCATGTCATGTGAGATTGGGAGAACAGTGATGTAATCATGAGAAATACCTATCCTTAAGCGAGGGAAATCACGACAGCCCTTCAAGTGGCTTATAATGCTTCTCATCCTGAGAGAGAACAGGATTTAGAGTACTAAGCAGACATTTTGTAACACATGACAATCTCTGATATTTTTGTAAGGACACAAGGTGTTATAAAAATTTTCAGATTTTAGCAGAATCAATGAAGAGCTTCAGAAAAATAAAATCAAAATACATCTACCTACATACATTCAGCTCAAGTCTACTCATGAGTAGGGTAATTGAATGTTTCATATATGAATTGGTTAACCTTAATTGTTCACAGTATCTAAAACTTCTTATAGGATGCTGTCCTTTTAACTTGGTTATGAAAGCACAGAAAAAAATGTGCATTGCATCATTGCATGGCCAGTGATGACATCTAACATAAAATTTAAGATAAAATAAAATAAACAAACGAGGTTGGTCCGGGGCAGTGTTCTAATATCCAGTTTAGAGATCAAAAAGAAACAACCAGGTCTCAGAAATAGGACATACCCATTATGCCCTCCATGTCCACCTTTAGGTAAAAGTCTCAACTTGGCAAAGGGCAGATCCATGTCATCATACATCTGAGAATGAGGGATAAATATTCAGTTGTCAATGCAGTGCCAGAAGAGAGAAGAATTGCAAGTGTTGGAAGTTTTTCTTAGTTCTTACCACAAGAACTTGCTCCAAGGGAATCTTATAATACGAAACAATAGCACCAACCTGTGAACAGCATTAAGTAGCTCAGCTATTCATCAGAAAATGCAGAAAGCTTCATATATAAATCTGATGTCTAGATCAGCCGACTTACAGACTCACCACTAGCATTCATATATGTCTGTGGTTTAGCAAGCATAACAGGAATATCATTGATGAGGCCTAACCACATAACAGGAAAAAATAAATACGAAAGAGAAAGTGACAGAAGAAAAAAATGAAAGCAAGATAGAACGATCAAATAAAGTATTCCAATACTGTGAAAGCACACAACCCACACTGCCTATTTTCTAAAGAACTATTGGACAAGTACTAGCCATATAATATTCGGGGGAAAAAGCTAATATTAGTAGTGATAGAATCTCAGAAATTCATCTTCATCCAGTTACCAAAATCACACACAAAACATGCTCAAAAAATAGGCTCACTAAAGCAAGAATTAGTGGTGCACTAGATTACAACAACTGAATAACCTTAAGTCGGTCAAACAAAAAGATTGCTCGAAATTATTAACAATAAAAGTTGTAATATGACTCTTTGTTGTTCACCCATATGACTCAGTCCGTAAATAAATAGGTTGTATGATATAATATTATAAATTCAGCAATTCTCTCTAATTACAATGGCCCCAAGATATATAATGAATTGTAAACAAATATGTTAAAATCCTACAAGCTTGCTCAATGTTAATTGTAATCTATAAACTAAATCAAATAATTTTCTCAATTATCATATCTATGCCTTTATTCCCGTTATGTGGGTACATGGTGACATCCAAGACAAGGGTTCTCATTTTCATTTTGGTGAAAAATAGAAAGGTTCTCCTTTAAATCCAAATATTATAAATCTCAATTTCCTTTTCTACATTTTCCAGGATCTTCATCTTGCCTTGTTAATGGTGGGCCCTGCATTCAACATGTAACAGAGTATATAGCAGCCCTCTGGTCTGAGTCTCCTAAACACATTATCAAAACATTCTCAACACGTTTCAATTATTTTCTCGTCTACTGTTGCAACCTATGTTTCCCATCAAAATTCCCCTGTACAGTGTTCATATTAAATATTTAACAATTCTGCATTCATCACATTGGTATAATGCAATAAAAAAAGATGTGTCGATTAAACATGAAGTCTATAATGCAATTATTCTATATTTGCATGAAACCATTATATATGTGTAGGTCGATTACGACGTGCAAAGAAGTAGGCATACAGATATACAAACATGGTCAATACTTCAATAGTGACGTCAATATTTAAGAAACGGTAAAAGTAAAAAATGGAAACTTATAATAACAATATTGTACCATTCCATCACATTTGACATACATCTGCTGACGCAGGCATAAATGTATGAACTCGTATTTTTCTTTCGTGAAATTGTATTTCACAATTCACAAGGACCACCAAATGACTATGATGGAACCCATTTTCTGAACCTTATCGGTATCAATTAATATTTTATCATTTATTACACTTCTTTTAATTTCGAACAAAGGAAGAACATCATTAAACTATAGGACCTTAGATCACTTCTTGAAATCTCCATCCTTTCTTATGCATATTATGCTTCTTTTCAGACTTGTTCTAGCCCTTCCAATTGCGGATTCAGAAAATATTGTGAGTGGTGTCAACAAAATTGAGAGAACTTAAGTTGGAATTAATGATAGTGGTGAAAAGCACTATTAGGGTGGAAAAATCAACAAAATTGTCAGACTTCTCCCTTTCCTGATTTTCTTATTTAATTTTTTCTTGTTTTACACCAACTTCAACTCGCCAAAAAGAACTATTAAGGTGGAAAATCACTTAGCATCTACTCCTTCTGTCCTCAAATAAGTGTTACATTGGATTTGGAAACAAATTTTAAAAATAGGAGAGAGGATAATATTTTATTAGTTAGAGGAATAGAAAGTGGCCAAACAAATGAAACTTAAAAGCTTGTCAATGGAGAGCATAACATCATTTTGAGTACAGAAAGAGTATATATCAATCTCAGGATACCCCTCCCTTGCAATCCCCGTACGAGAGAAACAACCCAACACGAAACTGTCCGGAGGAGATATAGAAACAAGAGAAGAACAAATACATGCAACTAGTACTCAATCAAAAGATTCCCAGCTTTTATAACATGTCAATGACCAACTCACTTAAAAAGGTATACTTATTATTTATTATTTGTGAGCGTTGAAAAAGGTATACTTGGATGAACCCATGAACTGTGAGATAGATCATATATAAGCACACACACAAGCATAGGGGAAATATTCGAAATATCAAAGGTGTACTTCAATC
Source organism: Hygrophila difformis (assembly GCA_030278955.1). Classification (NCBI taxonomy): domain Eukaryota; kingdom Viridiplantae; phylum Streptophyta; class Magnoliopsida; order Lamiales; family Acanthaceae; genus Hygrophila; species Hygrophila difformis. The sequence goes on from JAOANR010000001.1 coordinate 74,116,701, forward strand.
CCCTTTGGTAGATTTGTTCATGTTCTCCCCATGGCCCATCACTGTTTGATACTGAAGTTTTAGGAGCATCCTCGATAAATTTAATTGTGTTAACAAGTGTCAATCTTGGCAAAGGAATGGACAAAGGTATAGAAATTGATGAGTAATGATTTCAGGAAATTCTGGAAAAGGGGAAAGGTTTTCCTATCTCACTACTTCCTTCTAAAGAAGAAATACTTGGAACTAAAACTTGCCTCATGCTTTATCCAACCTAATCACATGTTTAATTTGTAGGGTTAAGGCCAACCTTTAAAATTATGGAGTACTAATTTGTGTGATAGAATTTTTTGAACTAGGCAATCTCCTCATCAGAAGTACATTGAAGTGTGTAGCAGAAGAGAGAAACCAATCCAAAAAACAATATTCATTCACAGATAAAGAATGTGTGAGGTTTTCACGAAACTATTGTTTGAACCCTTCAATCCTAAACAATAAGCAACATTTTACAGCTCCTAGTTAGACAGCATACATGCATTAATCCATGGTTGAACAATCGAAAAATTAAACTAAAGAATTACCTTTCCCGAAGGAGGATCTGAAAGAGACGCTGCTCATAGCTATCCCTTCAGCTTCAGCAATAAAATCAAGCAATTCAAATCCCACCTAATCATCAACAGAGAACAGACAACAAAAACAGAAACATGAATCAATTTAATACACTACCAATCAAATATACATACACACATACATAAAGGCAAAAAAAAAGTAGCTTGCTGCGCAAACAGACATTATGGCGAGTGCCGCTGTAACGCTTCCCCGGGTTGCCGAGGCCAACGAGGAGCCAAGGTTTTGGCTTTTCTTCTTCCTCCGATGAAACAGAAGCCATGGAATTGACCAGTGAGAGTCTAAAATTGTTGGTATGGGCGGTTGCAGAGGAAACCGGAAAAAGGGAAGCAGGGACGATATGGCTCCTCCCAACCGCCGCCGCCACCGATGAAAAAGAAGGAAATAAGGTAGCGCCGGATACATGGTACATTATTGACACTTATAATATCCAGCGAAAAGGGGCGGGCGGCGAGGATAGTTGTCGTTAAGGCTCACGCGGTTATGCCAAAGACCACTCCACACCACAGTCCACAATCCAATCGACCCATCACCGAAATTGGGCAAAAAAAAAAAGTGCAAAAGCAAACGCCGTTGCCGGGGATCGAACCCGGGTCACCCGCGTGACAGGCGGGAATACTCACCACTATACTACAACGACTTGTTGCTCCGTTAATAAATATTAAAATACTTTTTTTAAGCTTTGGAGATACTTTTCTTTAAAAAAAGAAATCATTTGGAGGTATTAATTGTTCGTTAAATATACTTTATGTAAATAAATTTTGTGCATCAATAACAAAGAAACATACTAAAACTTTATTGTCTAATATGTGCACGGTATATATTCAATATACATATTCTAGCTCACACACAATGTTACGATGGTGTTTTGAGAACACTTCATCACTCAATCAAGGATTATGAAAAATTGATGGACGATTCAGTCATTTTTCCTTGGAAGTGTTTTATCTACATTCATTTTTCATGTGTTTTTGTACAATTTATATATGATAAGCATTATTGTTGGAGCCGCAATGAGAGCTCTATGCGAACCAAGTAGACACTATGTCCGTCATCCCAATGAAGAAGGGTTTAATTTACCCGCTAAATGTATTTTTTAGAGTAGTGATGTATTATGACAGCAATCAAACATTTATTAAACTGGTGTGTTATGTGTGGAGACTCCAGATTGGGTACGGTGGATGTAAAATGTGATTTACTTCAGCCACGTCAGTAACCTCAGACTAATTATGTAATTAGGACCGAACTGAAAAAAATTAGCAAACATAGAGGACTATATGGGGCAAAAAATCACTAACGGCCCAATTTGAATTTTTTGAAAATAAAAAGGACTAAAAAATCTTTTTTTTCCCAAAACCAAATACTAGCATCAGGATCCTTTCTTCGACAAAAACACATCCCATAAGCATATCCCGAGCCAATGCAGTCAGAATCTCGTGCGGAGGAAATGCCCAGATGGTGAAGAATGCCTCATCCTTGGCCACCTTCATTGCTAATTGATCCGCAACTTGATTACCTTCTTTGAAGATATGCTTCACTAAGCCACCCATAGCTTGTAGTTGAGCCCGGATCTCCCAGTCAAGCGGCCCAAGCGTATGGGTTCGAGCAACTTCCTTAGTCACCATTCGAGCAACATCAAGAGAATCCAAGTAAATATGAACACCCACAACGTCCTTAGCCTGTGCAAATTTCAACTCCTCGAGTAATGCCAACAATTCCACCTCTAGAATGTCGCGCACACCAAGTTGTCCTCCACAAGCTCCCAAGAATGACCCATCCGCCCTACGAAAGCACCGCCACAAATCCACACTGACGCTCGCAATCAAGCTCACAACCATTGGTGTGCAAAATCATACCAACGCTATGTCCTCTTTCTAGGCAACGAAGGCCACAGGCCAAGTCACCCTAGTTTTTGCCGACGCAATACTAAGTGACCTATATAACCATGCCCCTTTGCCAGCAGCTGCTCCCACCATGAATCTGTACTTTGTGTGTTGTAAAATAATGTTAAAAATCAATAATTTTGATTTGTATAGAACATTTTTTGGTATGAATAGTGATGTGACTTATTGTTACAATTTTTTTTTTGTTTAACAACATATACTGACTAGAAAATTGGTAATGGGAGCCCATGTAACAAAAATTACAAAGGGACAAAGGGGAGGGATAGGAGATCAAGTGGAGAATCGAACCCCAACCTATAGATGGGAGTCGGGGACTTAACCACTAAACTAAGTCCTTATCCCAATAGTGATGTTGCACAACTAACCAATGTAGATGGACGTACGCACACTAATATCTATAAATATGGGTTGGGTCATTATGCTTCCATTATTGTGGAAGTACATGCTTCCAATCAATCTCCACCGTTTAATTTTGACTTATTTACTTCAAAACGGGTGTTGATGTGTTGAATGCTGAATGAGTTGAATGAGTGCGTTATATGTGCTAAATATTTTTATACTGTCCAAATACCATTAAGGGTCTGTTCTGCACACGGAACTGTAGCTGTGGGCTGCAGCTGTAGGGAACTGTAGCTGTCAGTTTTATTTAAGTGTTTGGTACAACTAGCTGTAGTTGTCGTAAAATTTATAAAATGACATTAAAGGATAAATATTTATGCAGGCACTATCGGGTAGTAGCTTGGTTATTGGATTAAAATTTATAATTGGAAAGAAATAAGCTTGCTAGCTTCTTGAATGCTACCTTAGGTAGCTTCTAAGTAGAGCTTCAAATTATAGCTATATCCCTCAAAAGTTAGTGTACAGAACGGAGCTACAATTTTAATAGAAAATCAAAAGCTAACAAAAGCTCCCAAAAACTGCGTACAGAACAGACCCTAAATACCTAGCACACACATCATTAACACACAACTCACACATCTTATTAAATTAACACATCAGTAACTGCTGAATGTGTAACATTCAGCACCCTATCCAAACTCATTTAGTAAGTAGTGTTATGGGAAGTAGATTTGGATCAATATACTAAAAAATTTCAATGTCATGCCAATTGAGGTCTACACGCCATGCACCCAATTAAGTCGCCCTGACCTTCCTTTATCAAGGAATCACAGTCCAATTGGTGTCCTCGAAATGACTCTCCCTGGATAATAAAGGGAGGTCTAGGAATCTGTCTGGTCGAGGTGAAGCCCGCTCCACGAGCTCAAAATTTATCTATAATATGTTATATATAGTTGTGTGATAATTATAGTAGAAGAAGTTTTTCTTTAATTTTGTTCCCAAACTCAAAGTATATCATTAAATTTTTATAATAATTTGTGAATTTTACCTAAGGTAGAGATATCTTTATCTAGTTTACGCTATGGGGAAAAAGAAAGAGAAAGAATAGGGTACTAGGTTTCTTTGCTGGTGGGCTTTTTTTTTAACATAGAGTCATATATTGTTTCATACTTAATAAAACACAATAATAAATTTGGGCATAGCATCTAAAATTGTAATTAAGGCACATCATTGCGGTAATTTATTACCATTCATAATAAATTTGTTTATCTACTAGGATCTAGTGTTATGTTAATACTTTGATATTGTCGATTATAATTGAATATTTTATCATGTTTAAGACAAAATAAAAAAGATAATGCTCACCTTAGCTTTATAAATTTAAATTATGATGATGTTAACAATGTTAGTTTAAAAAAAAAAAAAAAAACTCAGGTAGAGTTAGATGAAGGGAGGGATATTATTGGTAATTTTAGAAAAAATGAAAATTAAGCTTTTCTATTGAAATTATAAATAACTTAAGACGAAGATATTTGGTAAAGGAGTTTCGCCCTCAACCCTAGCACTCTGCGTATGCCAAAGCAGGTCTCTATTGGAAATGGCCAAATGGGTGAACTTCCTACTCCTAAGCACGCCAAGTCGACACCAGAAAGGCATATAATGTTGACAACAATCAAAATCGAAATGAAACGTAATACACATCATGCGGTCCCTTTGCTATGACCATAAGGTGTGCTGTTCATCTATATCTCATGAGCACGCCAAGTACTCATATATGACTACGGAAAATTGGAGCAGCTATTAGCCTATTACTAATTAACTAAAACATGTTGTCTCGAATCCATACTCACTGTGTCTGTGTCAAGCGAATTTTAATCATATGCATACCCATTGTCACCTTTAAAACTTTCAATGAAACATACCCTAAGGGCATGTGTTACTTTGAGTGATGAATTTCACCTAGTTCAATGAGATTATTATTCCAAGAATTTAGATCATCAATGACCCTTATATAGTCAAGGCTACTCACCCCAAATGACCAAGGCCTAAGAATGAAAATGGATAAGCCTTCGTATGTTATAGTTTAAAGATCATAGAATCGAAATTTCATATGAGAATATCATCGATAAATTTTTAGTATTTCGTACCTGAATATTATGAACAAATTGTAAATGTCTTTTATTTTATTTTAATTTTATGAAATTATAGAAACAATTAATAATTACACACCGAGCCTTGTGCATGCAAAAAACTGGGAGGGGCGCTCTTAATTGCTCCTACAGATCCTCGAGGGATTAGTCTTGAGTCCAATGTGGCTTGGGGATACCCAGTTTCACCAAAAAAATTAATAATTACATACTTTGGGCCTGAAACTATACCCTGAATACGATGATTAAGAGTATTTGTACAAAAATACCATCACGGTCGTACGATCTTTAGTGGTCAAGAAAAACAGAACCTTTATCCATATGAAGATGAGTAAGGAAAACGATTCCCCAACATCAAAGAATAACAAATATATACGTCCCTTTAGTTTAACAAAAAAAAAATTGACTTTAGCCATATGATTATATATGAATAGTACTACAATTGACAACATACTCAACAGAAGAATTGCCTGCAGTGAGACTAAACCCCAAGTGATTTGGCACTGTTGACAAAGGTTGCGCTTTTGTTGACGCCATCTTGCACAAGAATTCGAACTGCTTCCAACCCATATTGGAATGTAAAGTCCAACTGGATCATCATAAAAGGATCACAATTAGCACATAACAAAGATTGCTTCCAGGACAGTTACCATTTATATAATTTTCAACCCAGTGATTTGAAAATCTCCAATTCAACAATAATAAGATATAGATTTAACCACATCCAAATATTTGATTTTTTTTAAGAAGATATGGAATATTGTTGGATGAGTGCATTGATGTTGAAAGTTTGAGCATTTTGAAATTAAACAATGGTATTAGTGAACCTTTATGAAACGACTGTAATCTTGCTATATCAAACTAATTAATTTTGTCATACCTCTTCTCGTTCTTGTTTGTTAAAAGCCCGTAAAACAAAGCTTGCAGGAAACATTTTTCCCGGAGGCCTTCCGATGCCTACAGAAAAACTGACTGCTGATTCATGAAGTCTCGCGGGATTGACAGAATAATGACCAATAACAAGAAATACCTATCCGTAACCGAGGAAAATCTTGACCTTTCAAGTGACTTATAATGCTCTTCATCCTGCAAGAGCGGTTGATCCAGAGCAGTATCAGCACAGATCTCATAGGACATGATGACTTGAGATATTTCTATACATAAACATTTTAACGATTTACACATTGTGATTTAATGAGATACATGTTTATAATGGTTATTCACATTGAACAGAGTTATGAATAATGAAAACCCAAGAAAAATAGTTTGGTGCTAAACAGCAAAAGTACAGCAAACCTCTAAATGAACCATTATGAAAGGTAGAATTTGGAGACCTCCTAATTCAAATTAAAACCGGTTTAAAAGAGAAAATATAGGGAAGATATGAAACATTTAGTTTGAATGGTAATCTCTCTTGGATGAACATAACAGCAGCATGTGAATAATATAGCTGACAGTGTATATCATACAATCAAAGCCTTCAAAATAGCCAATGTGTTTAAGATAGGGACTGAACTAGTTTGAAGATCAACAAAGCAAAACAATTTTAGGGAACACATACATACCCATTATGTCCTCCATGTCCACCTTTAGGTAAAAGTTTCAACTTGGCAAAAGGCAGATCCATGTCATCAAACATCTGAAAATCAGGGAATTCATAGTTATCAATGAATTGAGCAATTCATGTCATCAGACACAAAGAATACATGGGTGTGTGAGTAATTGTAGTGCCTATAGAACATTAGGGTGACATAATAGTTACAAATGTTGGATAATATTTTACCACAAGAACTTGCTGCAGTGGAATCTTATAATACGAGACAATAGCACCAATCTGTGAACAAGATTACATAGATCAGCTACAAGTTTCGGCAGTAATCTTAACAGATAGTATATGTTATGTGTGCACACTTACAGACTCACCACTAGCATTCATGAATGTCTGTGGCTTAGCAAGCATAACAGGAGCATCGTTTATGAAACCTAAAAACATAAAAGGGAAAAAGAAAGATATTGAGAGAGCAAGATATAACCACCAAATACAAGATCAAACTGTAAAATAATAGATTAAATACTTCCTAAGAAGAGAGACATGGGGATATTTAGAGGAAACTTGGGCATTCCTTTTTCGCAACTTAATTATACTTTCAATTTTCTTCAACATACAATATCTTTTCCTGCAATCATTACAGAACATTGTCCTTGGCTCCTTGCATAAATTAAGCGTCTAGCTACCCCTTTTATGTCCTCTTACAAAACCTGACAGGGTCGACTAATTATACTATCCAACTTAATTAAATGATCTTTATCACTGATAATATACCAACACATCAGATAACATAATTCAAATCCACAAACTAAATGCCCTTACAGAGACAAGAATTAAACACTAATGTACGAGTTAATGAAATAAAGTTTGAATCTTGTTCCAACATTTCCCATTCAGAGGAAAGGACATGTTTTTTGTTCACAGTTCACACATTTCATATCTGAGATAATAATATCAATATAGCTCACAACCCCTAAACAATAAAGAGAATCACAAACTAAACAGTTGATCAAAATGAAGAACCTTTTCCAAAAGAAGCTTTAAAGGAGACACTGTTCATAGATATCCCTTGTTCTCCAGCTATATAATCCAGCAGCTCAAACCCCACCTATTATCCATCAGCGAGCAACATAATCAATGAAATGACAAAACAAATCCACATGCATACAAGCATAGTTGTTAAACCAATCTATAACATTGTGGCGAGTTCGGCTGTAAAGCTTCCCGGGGTTCCCGAGGCCAACGAGGAGCCAGGGCTTCCGTTTGTCGTCAGCTTCCGTGGCCATCGCCCGGACCTGTGAGAGCCTCAAAACCGAGCTTCTGCTGCTATTCCAGCATTGCGCGGACGAAATCGAGGACAAGGAAGGAGAGAAGAGACGCACCATCCCCACCGCCGGCGACGAAGAGCGAGGAAATAACACGGCGGAAGTGATTGCCATTGTTTATGCAATTAGGGCACCCAAATAAAACGGAAGAAACACAGGCAGAGAGGACGACAGCATATTTGAGGAACGAACAAAATAAATAAATAAATAAAATAAAATAAAATAAACAAGAAAAAAGTGCAAAAAGAACGCCGTTGCCGGGGATCGAACCCGGGTCACCCGCGTGACAGGCGGGAATACTCACCACTATACTACAACGACCTGTTGCTCGCTGATTATAAATTTTATATCTATCTATATAATATATAAAAACAACATCCCTTATAAACAATAACCTACTTTTATGAACAGTAATTTATCAATTATCTCTCACAAAAATCCCATTATGAACAGTAACCTACCTATATCTTCAATATTTATTTTTTGCACGCAATCCAATATACATTTTTAACCTTAATAACTCAAAATGTGTATTAGTAAAAATTCTAAAAGTTTGATATTTTAAATCTACATGATGTGACGAATCCAACAAGATCTTACTTGACTATGTTTTTTCTTCTATAGATGTTGTATAGAGTATAGACATGGGTCAAAGTTGGATAATAAATAGTAACAAAAGTCAATCATTTTTCACTTAAAAAAATGGAGGAAGTATATAAAAGCATAATACACTTTCAAAATATAAGATAACCAAATTTGAGTAGAAATTCACATTAGATAATTGAATTTCATTAATTATTATGAATATATAGCAAAAGTTTAATGGGTTGATATTATATTTATTATTCAAATATAATTTCAATATTTGTTATTATATATTCTTAACAAATATTTTATCAATTGAAATTATATTTAATATGTTAATGAATTTTAATAAATACTTTATAAATTGATATTATATTCATCAATAGATAACAATAATTTGTATTAGATAGATACTAAATTATACAAATTGCATAAGTTGATCAAACTAAAATCATATCATTATGAAATTCGAGATGATGGTACATTCAATAATATTTTTTGCATAAACATTTCTAAATTTTAATTCACAAGAATATTTTCTTATATTTTTCTAATTTAATTTGGAAATATCTACATCTTTATGAAATTTCTAATTTCTAAATGCCTTAGGGTGAATCAATATTAATAATTAATTACCGTGTGTGCGTTTGTGATTTTATGTACTACATTTGCTTATATATTGCATTAGAGTCGTGAGTAAAAAGTCTTTTATCTTTCATTTTTTTTATTTTTTTCTCCTTTTAGACTATTGTTTATAGTAAAATACTCTGTCCCATTGATACTGTTTCAAAATTTTTGGACACATATTCCATTGCATTTGTTTAGTAGTTACTAATATTTTAAAATGTGTAGAAATAAAGTTTCTATAAAATATAGTATATTCTAAAACTATGTGAAAAACGAATTCAACAAGATCCCGCTTAACTATATTTTCTTATATAATTATAACAAAAAATTAGATTAAACTTATACAATGAACAATGTCAATAGTCAAAATGAAACATTACAAGCGGGACGTGAGAGAGTATTTTTCTAAGGCACTAAACTGTAATATATATAATTATTGGTGGTTGAATATTGTCTATTGCTCGGCTGTTGTAATTAAAAAGTATACATGTATTCATGTAATGCTTAAAATAGTTTAAGAAGCTTGGGGAATGTAATAGAAATAATAAAGTTAAACAATTCTATTTGTTAAATTTGATTATTTTAATTTATATTTTTCACATTCCCGCCCATTGGGGGCTAGTAAATATTAATAATACTTTTTTAATAATTTGGAGGTATTTTTTATTTTTATTTTTTGTTTTTTTAAAGAAATCATTTGGAGGATTAATTGTTCGTTAAATATACTTTATGTAAATAAATTTTGTGCAACTATAACAAAGAAACATACTACTAAAACTTTATTGTCTAATACTCTCTCCGTTTAGAAAAGATAGCTACATTGGTAAAATTGACACTATTCACCTAAACACTTTGATTTGAAGTTTTATCATAGATATACAAGTTAAAATATAGTCAAGTGAGATCTTGTTAGATTCGTCTCATCTTGTAGTTTTTAAATACCGAAGTTTTAGAATTTTTACTTCTACCGAATTTGAGTTATTAATGGTTTAAATTGTGCATTGGACTGCGTGCTGGGTTGGTCAGTAGCTATCTTTAAAAAACGGAGGAAGTATAATAGTACTCCTTCCGTCCCACTAATAGTGTCCCAAAACTTTTGGACACGATATTTTATATGGGGATAATTAGTACTCCGTAGAGGTAGTTAATATTTAAATTGGGGGTAAATTAGTAATTTATGTGATATGATTGCAATGAGTTTGAATTTTTAATTGATTTATTTATGTGTGATGTAATAGTGGTGTGTTTGAAATTTTAATATATTTATATATTGATGTGATGGGATGAGAGAGATTTTTGTTAATCAAAGTATATAATTATTTCCTAAAAGGGAAATGTGACAATTGTATGGAACGGATTAAAGAGGAAAGTGAGACGGAATTAGTGGGACAGAAGAGTAATATGTGCACGGTATATATTCGTTATACATGATATTCTAGCCCACACGCTATGGTGTTTGGAGAACACTTCTTCACTCAATCAAAAGGATTATGAGAAATTGATGGACGATTCAGTCATTTTTCCTTGGAATTGTATTTTCATCTACGTTCATTTTTCATGTGCTTTTGTACAATTTATATATGAGCAGTAGTTGGAGACGATAAGCATTATTGTTGGAGCCGATTTTGCCGGCATTGATGTTATTGTAAGTTGGCATCATCATCATTTCAAGGCTACATTAAAGATAATTTCTTACATACAAAAAACAAGGGCTTGTCAACACAAATTAAAGGATCTTGGAATCAAATCTAAAGTGAGATTCAAGCCTTACAAAGGCAATGGAGCTATTGCCTAGAAGTAGTCTAACTGTAAACATGTTCAACGCATGCAATGTTTGGTATAAGCGAATTCATCGAGAAACTGGTGTTGATTATAGTCCATATAGAGAGTTTCTGGGTGGAAGTATCAATTGAAATTACATTTTCAATATTTGTGGTCTCTTAATCTCTGTAAATACACCAGTAAAAGCACCCAAAATCTATCTCTTCTCCTGCTGTTTATGACGACTCTCCATAAATTTGAACTCTTCTTCCTCCATGGTGTCGGACAACGTGGTTCCTCTCGTCTCCGGCAACCACCAAACGAACACCGTACACACCATCAAAGTCGCCCCAAACACCCCGTCCGAATACCACCCGTTCTCCCGACCCGCCGCAACCAACACCGGGCTCACCACGCCGCTCAGAACGAACACCTGCCGTGCCATCGCCACCGCAAAGTTCCTCACGCACGTCGGGAACAATTCCAAGACGTATATCATGAATACGTTGGCCGCCGTCACTCCGCAGAAGAACGCCGCCAATTCAAGCCCAATCTGTAGCCCCACCGCCGTCTTCCGCTCCATTGCCACGCTCACCATGCTGCAAACCCCGCTCGCCAGACCTAATCCAATCACCGATTCCTTTCTGTTCAGTTTCTCGATCACGGAAAACGTGCTTAGTGAAGCGAGAAATTCAGACACCGCATTTAGAGCGAGGCTCAGATATAAATTAGACGAGAAAATGCCCACTCCTAATGGTATCCCGTAGTACGTCATTCCCATGCTGAAAGCAGCCGCCGCCATTTCCAATAGCCGCCGTAAGGCCCACCGTTTGCGCACCAAAACCGTCACCGCAGAGTGAATGTTGAGCTCTTTACTGTTCGCCTCCTCGCTTTCCAGTAAATTATCCATTGATATTTCGATTAAATCGCAGATTTCACTCTCCGGCGGGGCTGATGAGGCCAGGCTAGTAATGGCTTTTGCGAATTCTTCCTTTCTCCCTTGGATGAAAAGCCATCTCGGTGATTCATGAAGTGAAACATACACAATGAAAGAGTAAACAACGCAGGGAAGGGAAGTGCAGAGGTAGAGGAACCTCCATGAATGACTCTTCAGCAGGAAAGCGATTATTGGGAGCGACAGAAACCCTAGACTATAACAAACGAATCCAATAATTCCGACACTTGCTCGCCATTTCTTCCCCACCAATTCCGTAGAAAGAACAAGCGCACAAGACCCGATCGGAATTCGTCCGAATCCGCTGAAAAAACGCAGTCCGGCATACATCCAAACGTTGGTGGAAACTGTCGTCAATGCTCCTGTCACTGACATCAGCAGGCAAGACAAAGCCAACAAATTCTTCCGTCCTAACCACGAATCCCCTAATGTAGCCAGTGCGAAACCTCCGAGGAGGCAGCCTAAGAAGAAGGACGACGACGGAAGTCCGGTGATGATGTAGCCAGAACATTCAAGAGACCACTCGGATATGATCGACACGTGCTCCGGTACTTGCCACGACCAAGAATCTTTAGGAAGCCGACACAAATTGGCGGTGGCGTTGCAGGAGGATTGGCGGTGAATATAGGCGGCCGAATCGTTGCAACTCCATTTCGGAACTGCATCGGTGAAGACGGCGATGAAGACCTGCTGTGCGTCAAAGAACCAAGCTAAGGACAAGATGGTGGACTGGATAAGTTGAGTTCGGCTAAATTTTCCAATCCAGTATTCGATAGTGTCATCAAGAGAGCGGTGGCGGTGCTCCGGAGGTGCCATTTCCGGCGGCGGAGAATTGGCAGATTGAGTGGGGGATTGTAACAGAAATGGATCTGAATCTATCATGATGTTTCGTTAACTGTATTGAGAATGGATTTTGGAGTTATTGAAGCAATCTGTAATCTGTATTTGTTGACAGTGTCATACAAATGGTAGATTTGATTTTATATTCTAGTGTCAAGTGTATTGTAAAGTCAACACATGTTTCTTTCGTACCGTGAAGTCAAAACACACGTTTCTTGGTGCAAGCCCGACTGGAACTACTGTTTTTTTTTCTTTTTTTAAATTGGATGTTTTTTTTAAAGGAGCCATTAAAGGCATAAGAAAGGGATGGTGGGAGTCCATACCATACCACACAAATTATAAAGAAAACAAAGGAGATGAATATGGGGCAGGTTGGAGACTTACCACTAGAGTAAGGACTTACCACTAGAGTAATCCCAATGACTTGGTACAAAGTTAAAAGGGTAATTTGCATATTATTTTTATTTTATTACACAGTTTATACAATTAAAAAAAGTATAATGCGTATATGTTTAAAATAGAATAACATTATCTTTCGTGATTTTTATTTATTTATTTATTTTTATGTATAATAATACTAACATTTATTTAATTTTTGAGATAATAAGTCTAATATGCCAATACCGGGACACTTTTTGGATTTTTGGCCACTATTTTTTTATAAGTATTGAAATAAGCCTTATCTTCCATTATATTCTTCCTCAAATTTAAGTCAACTGACTTCTTATACTATTAGATGAGACCTCTAAACTTGGTCCGGTGATTAAGTTCACTGACTCACAACCTTTAGGTTGGAGATTCAATTCATCACCCGACTCTTTTATCCATCTCCTTTGTACATTTGTAATTTGTGGGAGTGGACTTCCACCACCTCTTTCCTAGCATGTATATAATGTTTAGCAAAAAAAAGGATCTCTAAACTTTTGTTTTATTTTAGAATTAATAATTAAAATAGCTACCAAAAACTTTAAACATTATGTTTTAATCAAGAGATAATTATCTAGATAGGTCATAAGATTCTTCTACTGATTTTCTGTCATTACAAACACCTATTATTGAAATAGGCCACTACAAGAATGTATTGTTGATTTTTTAGTACAATTTTTTTCCTATTGTATCTATTTCCATCTGGGATGGTTTGGGCAGGATTAACATAATTACTGGATAGATTGGGTTAATATGTTTTTATGGGATAATTTGGGAAATCAAACATATTTATGGGACTCTTTGGATTTTTTTCCTCCATATACTTCCAGCATCCATTTAATTGCCACTTATACCACACAATATATAACACATTTATTCCTTTTAACCATTTAATTTTTTTTAGTATCAAAGAAAAGTTGAGAAAGTAATACTACTTAGCATTGAAAATATGATGTAAACATTAAATTGACCCTAAAAATATTTTTGGTGAAAATTGACCCTAAAAATATTAATTAATATAAAATGACTAATAACCTAAAAAAAATTATACCATTCTAAACAAATTCTACATATTTTTTTCCTTTTTAAAGAAGAAAAGAAAGAAAAGGAAAATAAAGACTAAAACACATCATAATTTAATTATTAGACATAATATCCTTAATCCAGTAATTCTCATCTATTTCAGTATAGAATAAAAATGTATATGAAATTTGGAGTAAATTGTTATACAATTTTTTTTTAAAAAAAATAATTTGTATTGTAAAAGAATATAAGGAGTATACCCCTAAAGACTTGGTACCGGAGTATAAATTCGATTTGAAGGCTTATAATAATAATGAACTAAAAATATTCAAAAAATTAATTAAATTAAATGAAAATGTTAACTACCAAATTATTTTCATAATCAATATGGAAAAGAAAAATTGGAGAAAATATTATGGACTAAAATAATATTTAGAAAATTAACAGATAATCAAAACGTAATTATAATTAAAATTTATTTTATAAAATTATGGATTAGTCCATAAAAACTAACCATAACAAAAATTTAAAATACATTACGTAATAAAATATAAGTTTTAAATGATGAAAAGATAACAAAAAAGTATAAATAATATTTTTTAAAAACTTTAGGGATAATAGTCAAAATGTATAACATATTTTTATAGAACCTTAATACTGCAAAATATACTCCATCAGTTCCGGTAATACCGTCCCAAAACTTTTGGGCACGGTATTTTAGGTATAATGAGTTATTGTGATAAAGCGGAGTAATTAGTTGATGCGATGTTTTAGTTGATATTTACGGAGTAAGTTTTTTTTTTCTAAAAAGGGAAAGGTGACAATTGTAGTGGGACGGACCAAAAAGGAAAGTGAGACAGAATTAGTGGACGGATGAAGTAATTTTTTCTAATTTTGAATAGTTAAGGGTATTTATTTTCCACTTACTCTCATCATTTTAGATATGAAAGAAAACTATATATTTAATTTTTTAACAGTAAAAATAATTTATTTTATATTATTTTCACTTGAGTTTGAATTTCCTTCATTCATCTTATTATCTCATTTTTTTTCCTTTTAATTTTTTGTTGCATGCATTTCAACCACTATTTAAGCAAAAGACTTTGAATCTCATGTAATCCAAAAAATACTATATTCTCATTTTATATCGTCATATTAGTTCAACACTCGTGCGTAGCGAGTGAAAAAATCTAGTATTCATACACTACAAGAAAAACTGGAATCACCGACCGAAATCACCGACCGGCATTGTACGGGTCGGATTTACCGACCGCACCGTTGACCGAAGACAACGGTCGGTAAAAAATATCCGTTTTGGGGCCCCCCAATAAAAAACGACCAGATCACCGACCTCACTTATTGCGGTCAGTGATCCCGAACGCATTATGCGGTCGGTAACCTAGGGCTCTATTACAGCCCCAAATCGCTGTAAATTCGCCATTTTCACACCTCCCCCCCAAAATTTACTCCCTCCGACCCCTCCCTAATTACTCTCGCCTCGCCGACCACCACCGCCCGGCAACCACCACCGCGACCAACTCCGACCACTCCATTCGAGCACGAGGAACTTCCCTCGTTTGGAGTCTTCTTCGCGAGTAGAGGGGCCACCTCCATCGCCGCCTGCCCCTTTCCTTTTCGAGCACCACCACCGCCCGGAGCAGACGAACACCAGCACCGTTCGCCCCACCACCCAGTCCTGCGCCGACCACTACCCTCCCTCCGCACAACCCGCCACCTGCCCGGCCGCCACCGCACGGCCACCCCCTGTCCAGTCAAGCCCTTCCATTCGAGTGCACCGTTCCATTCGATCACTCCATTGAGGTATTCGATTTACATATTCGATTGCACCCTTCCATTCGTTTCACATATATTCGACTATCCAGAATGTTATTTCGATTGATTTCTACACTTGGTATTAATTGGAATATTCTTGTCGTTGCTCGTAACACCTAAAATTGATGCAAATGTATGTTCGTAACCAATATGTGGACTTTATTGTGTTTGTTAGCGAAAATTTTAAAAAACAAAAATTTCCGCACGGTTCAAATCAACGCAGCGGGCTGTTTTGTTGTATTACGAACGCATTATTTGGAATCTTGAAATTCTAAGCTCTTATGTAGAATCCTCTCATCGAGTAGATGAACTTTCATATATGATATGATCAATTTGGATTCCGTATGAGAAAGTTATGTCATTTTCAAGTGTAAATGTCATTTTTGTTTGATTTGGGTATTTGTGTTCATATGTAGTCGTTATATGTTGATATTGGATTAAAAGTTTTAGATGTAGCATTTAAAAAGTTGATTTAGGATATAGTTTATTTGAGTTGAATTGATTTGGTTAATTGGAACATTTTATTATGTCGATATAGTTTATTTTGTTAGAATTAATTTCAATTGTAAACAATTGGCTAATTCGAAAACCTTATGTTTAGGAGCCTTATTTGAATGAAACCTACTTCGATAACCTCAAATATTCACCTACCAAAATGCATAATGTAATTAAATTGATTTAAAAAAAGGACTTTGTTAAGAATAGGCCATACGAGTGATTTAATTATAATCTGTTAAAATATTTCAATGTTATCAAAGGTAATACGAGTATATAATGGATATGTCACCCAAGATGAATTATAACACTATCGTTCCTGTATGTTGATAATTTTGTGTTGTGTCCACCGTGGCCTATCGTCACTACAAGAAATATCGCATTGGAGGCAGGAGAGCATGACCGATCAGATGGAGAGGTTGCTCGGAGCTAGGAGGCCTCGTTCCCCTGGCAATGGAGATGATGACTTTGGAGGCGGCCGGGGAGGAGATGGGCTTGGGGCACATTAACTTTGTCAGATGAAATGTGGGTTAGTATCAAGCGGACAATTGTTTTTTGTTGGATAGTTTTATTTAGGAGTGATTAACGAGTAGTGCTACTCGAATTCGACTCGGCACTTGACTCGGAAAAAGCTCGACTCGTACTCGAAAAATTCTAGTCGAGTCGAGTATCGAGTATTCTAATCGAGTATCGAGCTCAAGCTCGAGTAGAAGAATATGATACTCGTCGAGTATCGAGTGCTCGTCGAGTAGTCGAGTCGAGTCGAGTACTCGTTTATTAATTAATTTTACTATATTTTATTTTATATTTAAAAATTCCCACCATCCCATATCAATAATTATAATCAAAATATTCTAAGCCCATTACCTATTCTCACAAGCCCATATCAATATTTAAACATTTTGTTTTCTCTATCCATTTATGGATTCATCAATTTTTTCATATGCTTTTAAAAAAATCAATTTCCCCATATATCACCCTATCATCCCAGTGATTTTTTTATTGGCATTTGAGATTCCATATCAGTAATTATAATTGGAATATTCTAAGTAATTGACGGAACAAATTATTTTATTCACAAATTTAAATTGATAGTATAATTTTTTATTTAGTGCAGTATGTTTCTATTGCCATGGACTTTTTAATATGCCTTTTTGTCGCAATCCAATTTTTAAACCAATTAAAGTCATACTCGTCACAAAGGATTAATGTCTTTTTGGCTACTGTGTAAAAAAAATGTTGGGAATAAACAAAAAAAATTGTGCTTGTGTGTAAAATGTATGTTTCAAATTAGTAATAAACAATTGTAAATTTATTTAAATGAATCTGATCTTTTGATTGGCTTCTATTGATAATGAATAAAATTAATGAATCAAACACAAAATAGAAAAGGTCAAACAACTCAAAAACTCATAATACTTCCTTCATTCTTGAATAAATACAACATGTTGAAATATGTCACTACTCACACAAACACTTTGACTTAAAGTTTTATCATAGTTATACAAGTTAAAATATAGCCAAGTGAGATCTTGTTAGATTCGTCTCGTCGTGTAGTTTTTTAATATCGAACTTTTAGAATTTTTACTGTACCGAATTTGAGTTATTAATGGTTTAAAATATGTATTGGATTGCGTGCTGTGTGAGTCCGTAGCACTTATAAAAAACAGAAGAATTATAAGATAAGGGGCCTAATCCAGAAAAGAAAAAAAAATCAAGCTACTCGAGCTCGAGCTCGAACTCGATGATACTCGAGCTCGAGCTCGAGCTCGAGAATCGCTACTCGACTCGAGCTCGAGCTCCAGCTCGAGTAGTGATATTTCCCCGTCAAGTCCAGCTCAAGTAGTTAACTACTTGGGCTCGACTCAACTCGATATCACCCCTTGTTTTATTTATGACTTGTTGCACATTCACTTCTTTTGGGATGTTGTTTTTTAAAGATTGGATTTGGTTTTCATCTTCAATAGTTTGATTTGAGGAATTGTGATTGTAGACTTAGACGAAATTGTTATTATTGTTAATATGATGCGTCCGACATGTTAATGGATTTGGTTGTGGATGAATTTGGTTGTGTTGGTGATGTAATAGGATGAAATATATGTTGGTTTTGTTGTTGTTTTTTTGTTGCAGCAAGGTGGCTGTGAAAACAGGCATTTCTGCTGCAACCTGCTGTTGGGTACCGACCGCACGGTCGACCGCAGCTCGGTCGGTAAATCGCCGACCGCCACGCCGACCGTTTTTCGGTCGGTAAACGGCTGGACCATGAGGTCCCAGAGATTGGGTATGGACTGAATATTTGGTCAGCGCCTCGGTCGGTAAATTCGCCGACCAGTATGCGGTCGAGAAATCGGTCGGAGGTATTACCGACCGGTTTGTTTTGGGTCGGTGGCCAACCACCTACCAAGAGATCACCGACTGACTCCTGCGGTCGGCGTTGCGGTCAGTAACACCCAAGACGACCCATGTCCCCTATGTTAACGACCGCATATGCGGTCGGTAAATGCGATATTTCTTGTAGTGATAAATCGTCACTATTTTCTTATTGATTTTTGTGCATCTATCTATATATAATTTAATTCTATTCCACATCCTTAACTAATTAAGATAATGGACAATAACAATTGTTTTAAATTTTTTTGTGTAAAACTAATATCATTATTTTTTAAGCTATACTATAATTTTACCAAAAAATATTAAATTATAGTATTAAATATGAAGCATACATGGAATAATGGTGCATTTATGTGAAAAAGTATTTATTGAATATTGAAGGATAGTGCATGCCAAAAAAAAAAAAAAGAAAAAATTTGCGGAGAGGCAACGAAATGAGTCCGGTGACAAAATTTTTAACGAATTTCTTGTAGTGTGTTGGTAATGGACGAATTGTGATCTACTTAACAAATGTCCTTTCCATAATAAAGGGCAATTGACCAGTAATATATAATCATAATAGACTAGTAGCTAGTTGTAAAAACAATAGCAAATGTTTCCTCATTAATGCCACATTGCCACGGCTAGTTGCTAATGAATTTGATTTGAAAGTTGAATTAACATGTGCCGAAGTAGTACTTTGTATGTGTTGAATATTTTTATACAGCTCAAATATCATTAAATATACAATACACATCCCATTAATATTCAACACACAACTTTATCGGATCAGCACACTAGCCCCGGCTCAATGCCACTCATTCAGCACCTTATCCAAACATGTTAAAAATTAAGTATCGTTGTTGAAAAAAAAAAAAAAGAAAAGAACTTTCTTGCCAAGTATATTCAAGTTGTATGAAAAGTCTACTCCAATTACTACTCCTACATGAAGTATTAGCTAATAATAAACTCAAACTCAACTACTGAATCTGGACACAATATGTTAGCTGAATTAATTAATTCCTCATGCCGCACCATCGCCATCGCCGACTTCCTCACGCACCTCAGCAACAATTAAATAGACATTTTATTTCTTTGCACGAAACATTTATTTTATAATAAAATCAAAATACTACATAAATTACTTTATCCCTGTATATGAAATTAAAGCTATTGAATCAAACTTCTCTAAATAATTGGTTTAAAGTGAGATCCAAGTCTTGCAAAGGCAATGGAGCTATTGCCAAGAAGTTGTCTAACTATAAACCGTACAACCAATAGAAAAGATCTTGTTGGAAATATCAATTGAAACATATAGTGGAGCTGTATTGGTTGGAACTCTATAGACAACAAACTGTACAACCAAACTGGAACAATTTATCATGTTTGGTTTACTCATACTATATGCTTTAGGATCTGCAAGTTTTAGTTCAAAACAAGTAATAGGAACAAGAACCAATAACTTCACAAACATATCAGCTGATAAAGTTAGAATTAAAGAATCAGGCAGAAACCATCCCATTACCACACATCTACCACACAAATTACAGCTCATGTATCTATTAATAATTTTTCATTAAATTTTCAATATTTGTGGTCATATACAAGCACCCAAAAGATGGGATTAATGTAGCCATTTTTAGGGGTACATTTATGTGTATGCCGCCCGACTAAGATAAAGAGAGGGAATCAATTGCAATGAACATTGGATTTTGTGTTGAGGGTCACCTTTTTCTCCACAGCATGCACTTCTATTGATTCCCAATCTGCAAAATCAGTTGGATATATGATGAAACTAATTCACATTGACATGAAAATAAATAAATACAAATTTCAAAATGAATAATGAGTAAATAAAAATGTCACCATTCTTTATAGTTGAAAGTGTGGTTGCTAATCTTTCTTGGCACCTTTTGCACCTTAAATCAGCTGCTAATACCACCTGTGAAATCTGTTCATTTTTGCACCATTGCATACTTGTAACTTGTAAGAATAAATGACATTATAACACCATTTCCTTTTTCTTTCTTACACCAATCACTTGCATACGGTTTGAAGAATTCAATTCTTCTCCTTTGGTACATCCACATGAACAAAATTAATTTATTTTAATTTTCAATTTTATCATTGGCTAGTTATTATTGTTTTTTTTTTTTTTTTTTTTTTTTTTGGAATCATCATGCCAATATATTCCATGGTTACATTAAGGCGTCACGACAAAAAGACTGCAATTAGTGAAGACACCTCTGAGTGCATTGCTAACCGCAAAATTTGAATTTTGCAAGGTTTTTCTGATTTTCAATGCCTGTAAACTGTCACGAATTGCAGTTTCTCTTTTCTTTTTTCTTTTGTCATACGTGGAGTAATTAATGTACATTTGTAAGACTGGAGATTTATTGAAAACAGGCACAAATTCAGTTTGTAAAGCTGTAATGGCCCTAATAATAGAGAAAAAGGTTGTCCCTAGAACTTCTAGATATGAACATGTAATTCTGCAAATTAAAGGAGGGGTGAGCATGCATGGTTCGAAAACCTGAATCATTAGTCTTTTTATTCAATCCAAACCATATACTGTGGTTAGGCTGTTTAAAAAACCATAACCAAAAAGGGTTTTTTTTCCTCTTCCTCCATAGTGGAATGGCCTAAGGAAACTAAATCCATGCACTGGCTACTTACTATAGTTTTTCAAAAATTTAAAACTCACTCAATGAATAAAAACGGCAAAAACATAATCAATGTTGTGTAGTTCCATGAAGTAATTCAATTTTCCCCCTTTTAATATCACATGTGTGCATTTTCAACAAAAATCAAAGAACCATGCTTAGTATAAAATTTGACGTCCCACTAATTCTGTCTCACTTTCCTTTTTAGTACGTCCCATTACAATTGTCACATTTCCTTTTTAGGAAATAACTAAATACTCAATTACCAAACTTACCCCATCACATCACATCAATAAATAAATATATTAAAATTTCAATCCACTATCATTAATAAATTCAACTCACAACAATCACATCACACATAAATAAATCAATAAAAAAAATTCAAATCCATTACAATCACATCACATAAATTACTAATTTATCCTAACTTTAAAACTAATATACCCCTACATTAAATACAACCATCTCCACATAAAAAAACTGTGCCCAAAAGAAATGAGACGTTATAAACGGGACAGAGGGACAGGAGGAGTTGGGGTAATTTATCTCTTAGGGCCCATGCATGATACAATAATTGTTAAAATTAAATTGCCCAAAAGACTCGGCAATTTAATAAATTATTTATAAATACATGATACAATAATTGTTAAAATTAGAGTACATAAGTAAGAGATAATTAGGACAGGAGGAGTTGGGGTAGATTGGCAGTACATATTAATTTCCTATAACCATTTTATCATATACTCCTATAGAAGAAAAAAGTTTAGAAGCACATGGAGTAATCATGAGGCATGGGCCTTAAGAAAATCTTCATTCTAAATCCAGCACCATCTTTAATTATAGCTTTACAATTTGAGGTTGATGTGAATTGCACTTTCTAATTCACTACCTCCAAAATCAATGTCAATTTTACATTTACCCTTACCATCATTTCTTTTATCAAAAAAAAAAAAAAAAAAAGAAAGGAAAAAAAACACAATGAAGAATCAACAATTCATTTGCATTATAAACAGTTGTGCTTAATAAATTTAGCATGAAATCATTGATAGATTAATCAACCTGATTCAAATTAGAAAATCTTACAAATACATAGAAAAACAGATTTCCACTTGGAGGAGGAGAATGAATAATTGAGATAATGATTTTAATTGTTTGTTGATTTCAGATACTTATAATACATTGTCATTTCAAGTGCCTTCTTATTGATTCGCTTAACTTTTATCATTTCAAATTAATATTCAATCTACATAATAGATTTTAAATATAGTATATCTGAGGTTCTTAACATTTTCATATATCGACTAAAATATATTTTAATTTACTCTTTATATTTTAAATAAAACAACGTTGTTATTTGTGGCAAAAGAAAAATACATCCAATTTCTTCTCCCTTCATTTCACTCGAAGCAAAGGAAGAACCAAGCATACTAAAAAATGTAAGAGTGTGGGAGAGATCGATAACCTGCGATGGAACAAGAGGCTTTGCAGATCTTTTAATATTTGTCCGAGCAGGCAGCAATCTCTTGGGGCTTTGAAGCTTCATTCTTGCTAGCTCCTTCTTTGCCCACGTAATCAATGTCATTCTCTATTACTTCTTGAACCAAAAATCCCAGAGAGAGAGAGAGAGAGAGAGAGAGAGAGAGAGAGAGAGAGAGAGCAAGTTGTGAAGTGAGAAACAAACTATGAGAAGTATAGTATATAAATTATGAATATAAGTTAAGAGAAGAGGCTAATCAAACATAGTGCACCGGTAAGAATGTAAGATGGAATATCAAGTGTGTAATGAATGATGGAGAAAGGCCATCTTTAACTATGCATAATGTAGTGTGCATCTGTCAGTATATAGAAGCAAAAAGAGAGAAGGCTTGAGGCTTAAGAAAGAGGATAATGATGAGGCCTGAGGTGGAGAGTGGAAATGGGGACAATTAAAATCACATGGAGTATATAGTAATAGTATAGACATAGTAGGGGCCTCCTAAAGACTAGAAAAACCATATGAAGGAAATTGGTGGCAATTTAGAACCTTGACAAGGATGCTCCTGCAGTCCCCCACCAGCTACTTTGCCCCATCACTATTGCTTCTCATGTAGGATTCCTCAAGAATGTCTTTTCTTTTTCATTTATGTACCCTTTAGTAGATTTTATACTTAAATATAAATATTTTTCCCTTTGTGTTCAGAAACATAGTTATGAATTCAAGTTCAATTTTTACGCTTTACTGAATTAATTCTACACACACATGCAAGTCTATGTATATTAGATACTGATACATAATATCTTGCCATGTTACATTGTAAGCACACCACATAATAAAATTTAGAAAAGGGTGCTGAGTCTGATCTATAGTATTAATTATTTGATACTTTGAAAAATACCGATGGAAAATTATGGTAAACCAAAAATTACAGTATTTTGGCATTTTTTCAATATGAAAAGTCCACTATACAGTGTATTCCATCCCTATACGGGACTGATAGTGAACTTTTGTGAACCCACAGTAACAATCTAATATTCCTATGTCAAACTAATTAATTCTTCTCATACCTCTTCTCTTTCTTGTATGTTAAAAGCCCGTAAAACAAAGCTTGCAGTAAACATTTTGCCTGGACTCTGTAGGCCTTCTGATACCTGTCGAAAAACTGACTGCTGATTTGTGAAGTCTTGTGGGATTGACAGAATTATGACCTAATATTAAGAAATACCTATTCATAAGCGAGCAAATCTTGACATTTCAAGTGATTTATAACATTCTTCATCCTGCAAGAGCGGTTGATCAGAGCAGTATCAGCACACAGCTCATGGGACAAAATGCGTTGAGATATTTCCATAATCGTCAGATCGGAATTTAAAAATTTACAAATTGTGATTTTAACGAGAAACATGTTTAGAATGGTTATTCACATTGAGATAGAGTCAGGAATAATGAAAACCCATGAAAAACAGTTTGGTGCAAAGAGCATAAGTACAGCACACTGCTAAATGAACCATTATGACAAGTAGAGAGTGGGGACCTCCCAATTCAAAATGAAAGAAAGGATAAAAAGAAGATATAGGGAAAGATATGAAACATCAAAATTTGAATGTTAATTTATCATGCATGAACACTACAGCAACATGTGAATCATATAGATGACAGTGTAAATAATACAATAAAAGCTTTCGACATAGCGAATGTGTTCAAGATAGGGCCTGAATTAGTGTATATAATACTTCCTAAGAAGAGAGATATGGGGATATTTAAAGGAAACTTAAACATTCCCCCTTTTGCAACTTAACACAGTCACTAACGACCCACCTTACCTCGGAGCAGGCACAACACCATTCTACCCTTTAATACCTCCTGTTCTGTATTTCATCTGCTTTTATACTTCCTTGTATTATTATTGCCTTCTATTTTTCTACTGTCATACACTCATACTAATTTCATTGTTCATAGCACCAAGAAATTGCAAACCAGAGCACACATTTTAATTCCAATCTTCTTTTACATATAGAATATCTTTCCTGCAACTATTGCAGAACATTCTCCTTGCACTAATTAAGTGTCTTGCTTCCCTTTTATGTCCCGTTACATAACCTGATAGGATCCACTAATGCATTATCCAACTTAGTTAAATGATCCTCATGACTGATAGATAATAACACAATTCAATGTCACAAACAAAGCAAGCCCTTAAAGAGACCGGAATTCAACACAGATGGACCTCAAGTTAATGAAATCATTTTTGGAACTTCCAATATTTTCCATTCAACAGAAGAACGTTTTTCTGTCTACATATTTCACAGCAAAACCGCTAAACAACAAAGAGAATCACAAATTAAACAATTATAGAACCTTTTCCAAAAGAAGATATGAAGGAGGCACTGTTCATAGATACCCCTTGTGGCCCTGTTCTCCAGCTATATAATCTAGCAGTTCAAATCCCACATATTATCCATGAACAGGCGACATAATCAATGAAATGACAAAAGCTAAAAATAAAAAAATCAAAAATAAAATAAATACACATACGCATATAAGCGCAGTGAAACGGATCTCTAACATTACGGCGGCGCAAAATCCCGACCGCCGGCGACGAAGAGCGAGGAAATAATACGGCGGAAGCAATTGCCATAGTTTATGCAAATACGAATTAGGGCAACCAAAAATGAAATAAGGGGTAAAAGTAAAACGGAAGCAGGGTAGAGACTTGGGAGGGAAAACCGGAGAAGGCAGCAAATCTGAGGAGGAACGATAATAGAAAAAAAAAAACAAAAAGTAAACGCCGTTGCCGGGGATCGAACCCGGGTCACCCGCGTGACAGGCGGGAATACTCACCACTATACTACAACGACTTTATACTTAATCATGTATTTTATTAATACCTGATGCCATACAAATATTTTATTGTTTATGAAAATGGTACGAACACGATATATCGAATACCGATATTATCCCATATTTTTTTTCCATTGGATTCAGATCGAATACTATACAGATATCGATACGAATTCAAATATTTCGGGATACGAATACATGTTGGATATATGACGTATACGGACTTAATTAGATAAAAATTAGCGGATAATTTTATATTTTTTTATAAATCATTTTTGATAATTTGTAATTTTTATAATTTTTTTTTATAATTTGATATTTTTTAATTATTGATAATTTTTAAATAATAAATAATAATATATTACAAATATATAATGATATTCGGATTTAAAGTTTAGATAATATACTAGAAATATCCCACCGGATCCGGATACAATCGGATATATTCGAATTCGAATACAATTGTGGATATTAAAATTCGAATTGGGATTCGGATACGAATATTTAAATATCCGGCCGGATAGCAAATTTTGAATTCGGATTTGAGTATAATCGAATATGACATCGAATCGGTCGGATATTTACTGTACCGTTTTTCACCCCTAAATACTCCTATATGAATTTAGTGGTGAAAATGGGATGTATAGTTATTGACGGATTTGTCTAATTCGATATTTGTGGGATTGTTTCGAATTTTTTTTAAAATTATGGGACGATATGAGTTTTTTTTATTCCCTCTAGGCTATAGCTGTCGAAATAAAGCTACCTGTAACAAATACGGATGCCGCTACTGTGTAGTGATTGCACTGTACAGGTAGTGGGAAAAAAGAATGTTTTTTGTGATGTCATGAAGTTTTGTGATGTGTATAATCAATTATGTGATGTCAAAAATTTGTGATGTCTAAAAAGTTGGTGATGGAAACAATTACTTTTGTGATGTCCAAAAAATTTGCGATGTCTTAAACGTACAAACATCACAATAAGATGGTTTGATAGCATTAATTAACTATATAATTGTATGTGCAGTGTAAGTGCACAACTGCACAATAAATCTACTGAACAAATACTCTATATTCTATAACTAGGTTATGCTATTGAATGCAAATAACTAAGTTAATTAGTCCATATGCCCATGATGTTAAGTGCTAACGTGCTATATAATTGTATGTTCACTATAAAAAAAGGGTAATTATATATTTTTATACCTGAACTATTTCAAAGTATCCATTTATATACCTGAACTTTATTTTTGGAAAAAAATATACCTCAACTATTAAAATTTAGAAAAATCTATATTTATCCGTTAAGTTTCCGTTAAGTCCAATTTTCCGTTAAATACGTAATGGCAAATTAGTTTATTCATATAATTTTATTTCAACCCATTAACCCAAATTTATGTATCATATATCCGAATCCACAATACCCAAAATTTGACCCATCCTTACACAACACGTATTTTTCTTTTTGTAAATATACACAAAATTATTTTTTTTTTTCGATACTCAGACTTGAGGTAGAAAAATTAAGCAAGGTTTGAATTGATACTCAGAAATTTGCTTTCAGTAAGCTCATTAAATTGCCACCACTAAACATGCCAATGAAAAGCATTGCCGAAAAGCATTACAAATAAATAAAATATTTCAAGATACACAAGGACACAATAAAAAAAAAAAAAACTAAAAATGGAAAAGGAAAATTCTTTGTGGACAAGAGTTGTTAAAAGATCTTGAGGAGTTTAATATCCACTTTGCTTGAAATTCTGCCATTGATCTGTCTATATATAAATGTAAAAACAGTATAAATAAAAAGAATCGTGATGGAGTATGTAGAAGCAAAGCCAAAGAAGGAGCAGAACAATTGAGAACAGTGACGAGGGAATGGTGATGAACAAGAGAGTTGAGGTCAAGAACAAACGGAGATTGATAGGGATCTAGGTATCCATGAGGGTTTTGCAGGTCGAAGTATCCGGGTTGAAAAATATTGGATTTGGGTTTAGTAGATTTGGGCTAACAGGTTAAATTGAAAAAAATATATATAACTAGACTAATTTTCCATTACGTATTTAATGGAAAATTGGACACGGCAACTTAACGGATAAATGTAGATTTTTCTAAATTTTAATAATTGAGGTAAATTTTTTTCCAAAATAAAGTTCAGGTATATAACTGGATACTTTGAAATAGTTCAGGATAAAAATAAATAATTACCCAAAAAAAAAATAGGATCAAATAAAAATACATCATTCACAAACTAGAGCTAATTTTTACATGCCGAATATGTTACAAAGACATGTACAATATTATCCACAAGTATATTTATGTTTCAATTTCAAAATGTGTAACATTTTGTGTGTGTGTATATATATATACATGGAATAAATATCCAAAAGGTTCGACAACTTTACTATTCTACAAATTTAATTTTTAGAGTACTTGAATAACCCAACTGGTCGTGTAACTATATATACGTTTCCGTTGAATAATCTATTACTACTTGCTACGAATAGAATTTATAGTCTTTTGCCTTGACTATAACCTTTCGTAGTCCTCCCACAGCAGCCAAAATCATTAACACAACACCAAGGACTATGCAAACCTGAAGGCAGATTTGCAATCCACAACCCATATTTATTAAGAAAATAGTATTTTTTTCTGATAAATATATGCAATATTTAAGAAAAATAATAATTAAATATTGCAAGTATGGCAATGTAATGTGCAGAGACAGACATACCCAATTTGTGAACCAAGATAAACTAAATCGCCTTGGTTTGCGGATTGAAAGCCAGATGATGCAGGGAAGCTGGAAAAGAAAAAATAATTGAATTACCTGTTATTCATTATGCATTTTTCGAGGAAATGATAAATAAAATAGATGATAATATTGTCTACTAGAAAAAAAAATCTACTGTTGCAGTTTTATGCAATGCTAATTCAATAAATTTCATCACTAATAATAAAATAATACTATTGTCTAATTTCTTACAAAGTATGTTGTCGGTGCGAAAGCAAACCCTCCAAAGAAACCAAGAAGTGCGTCGAAGAAGGGGAAGGTAATGGCCACAAACATCGTAAAAGCTGTAATGAAGAAGATTCATAGGTACATTAAGATGTATAAATGATTCATTCTATAAATGATTGTTGAGAGCTCAATCGAATGGTATGTTTTCGTTTTGCATTTTTAATACTGAAAGCTTCAATTCAACAAACACGGTTGATGGTGGTAAAGTATATATCACGTATTTACATAGTATGTACCTACTAATACGTATGTAACTACATACTGTATATATTGGTAACTACATACTGTATATATTGGTTGCGTTTTCTTATTAAAACCCTAGCATTTGAAATTTAAAAATTATTTTAAATAACAAATACTATGCCAGCTTTTGGCTTTTCAAATTTCTATATCTAAATTTTAATTTTAAATTCAAACATCAAATATATGGTTTAAAATTATTACAATTAAAACTATCTTTCACCATTAATTTCAAATTTCAAACTCTAAAATATAACCATTATATATAGTCCTCTCTCTCTCTCTCTCTCTCTCTCTCTCTCTCTCTCTCTCTCTCTCTCTCTCTCTCTCTTTATTTTTAATTTCTTTGTTACAATTATCTAGTATTGGCAAAGGGGTGACTACGTTAGATATAGTTAATACATCTCTTTATAAGAAAATTAGAGCATATAATACTCACCAACATAAGTATTCCTTGCAATGAAACGTAGGTACCAAGTCGGCCTAAATCTTAGTTTCCTCGTAAGCACATTTTCCATCATGTCATAAACAGGCATTGCATACAGCTGCATACAAATCACAAATCAAGTTTTGTTCACTTCACATAAATAAGCCAACGAAATATATATGTAGTTACCTGATAACTTCCAACAAGATGGATCACAACGAACATATTAGCCGTGGCAATAAGCCATGTCGGTTTGTCAAGAGTTTCGAGAATATTTTCAGTCACCGAGTTTCCATATTTCCAATATCCAATAACAGCAACTGGAAAATAGCAAAATGCCACGATTATATAAGCGACGACGACTCCCTTCCACATTGCTCTCTTCGAAGGTCTTTGTGGCGTCGAAGGCATAGTCGATTGAATCTCTAACACGACGTTGTGACCGGAGTAAGCAAAAGCAACGCTTCCAAGAGCACCGAAGAAGGTAAGCACAGTACCAATTGTACTGTGGGCTTTATAACCATATTGCACATTTTGTTGCTTCTCTTCATTGAGTGATGCTGCCCATGTTATAGTGGAGTAACTTCACAAAAAATAGATTTATAATCAATCTCAATTAGACATGTATAAGAATCAAAATAACTATCGATTGTGAGCAGGATCTGCTATCCGCTAGCTCACAAACATCCTCATAGTTTTCTCTGAATCAAAATAAGTATTGATGGTATACCTTATCGACATAATAGCTGCAGCGAGGGAAACACCGGAGATTGAACTAAAAGTTGGACGTTGGGATAGAACAAAGTGGACCGAGGCGAAGATCATGATGAAATATGTAAGCCGAATGTCGTGCGCGTGGTCCTCCCCTTTGATCAATTTGTGGAAAAGTTCAAGTGACTTCCCTCCGGTGATCATATAAACAATGTTCACTCCAACTTCAACAATCAGTTGTTGAGGCACTACGATCCACAACCCGGCCCGGTCACCGAACGCATACTGCCCGAGCTCATGATACCTATCGAACCTCTTTCCCGGAACCATTTCGTGCATCTCTACCATTTGCCACAATGTGTACAGAGTTATGACCCAAGACAGAATTATCACTGTTATTCCCGGTCCCCTGAAAATTGAGATTTTGTTCTAGCTTGAAAAAAAAATCCTAATGCAAAGTACAAAAACAAAAGCAACATGGACCATATATAGTTCATGAAATAGATAAATAAAACAGATAATTTAATATAGGCCATTACAATGATTCTGATTTTAGACTACAAACTAAACCACATATTGAAATGGTCCACCGGACACAAGAAGTCAATATAGATCACTACAACGTCATTTGGCTAAGAAAACATTATATGGCATTGTGGTGGCTCATTTCAGTAATTTGTTTTGTTTGTGACTCAAAACGAGAATTAATAGTGTTCTTGTAGTGACCTGTATTGATAATCATCTCTAAATAAAAATTGGACAGTATCAAGGCTATATACCGATCTTTTTCTCATCGACTAGCATTCAAGAATCACAACGAAGAAATTCTTACCATCCTAATTGGGATATCGCAAAAGGGAAATTGAGAACTCCAGCTCCTACCATAGCCGTAACATTGTGAAAAGTCGAGTGCCACCACGCTGCGCCAGCCCTCACGGAATTGATCGGGATCCAATCATCTATAGCTCTCTGTCTTGCATCTTTCTCGTATTCCTGTTTTCATCATATCATTAAGGCTCAAACTATAAGAAAATATTACATTCCCAAAGCTTATAACAAAACAAAAGAGCCTATAAATATGTAACTTACATCTTCATAGGGGAAGGGGCTCTTGTCAGAAGGGCCTTTAGTTCCTATCATCATCTTTTTGATAATCAAACAAGATCAAAGCATATATGGACAAACTCTGGAGAGGTGTGGCCAAAAATGAATATATGCAATGCAAGAATGAGGGGACATAAATTAGATCATTAATTGGAGGAAGAGTTGAAAATTGGCGTATACTATTATATATATAATTGAGTCAGGATAGGATGAGAATACTGTAGTAATGAATAAGTTGACCCTGAAGGATCAGACACGTTGAGAGATGAACAAAGCATCTTCATGGAAATTCTCACGAACTTTACCAGTTAAGTTTTCTAATCAAGCAATTGACTGAAAAAAATTTTACTTTTCTTTTTTATCCAGCAGTGCAATTTTTTATATATTTATAGATAAAAATATTAATTATACAAATAGTCAATAAGATGACAGTTGACTCCTTATATGCATGTAAGCCTGATTTGTGTAGGTCTGATCATCTGGTCTGATTGATATATGATTTGGTTTTATTTTACTTCTTTTGCTATGGTTTAATTCAATTTGATTTTTATTTTTCTGATATTTTATAATCTTTTGGTCTTATTGATCTTTTTTCGTTCTGATTTTGTCTGAACTAATTAGCTCTAGTAAGGTTTAATTTTAATAAAAATATGTAATAAATCCAAGAAAATAAATTCTGAAAACAAACCAAGGCACATTAGTAAATAGGGGTTTTGATTTTGGGGAAAATGTAAGATAAGTCTCCCTTTTGATTTTCCTACCACCAATGTTTCGCTTTGTTCTTTGTTTTTTTTTTTTTTTTTGTGGTGGTTTTATGTCTTCCAATTATTGTTCTTCGGATTGATGACATTTATAAATTAATTGTACATATAAAAAAGTTCCAACCGAAAACCAATTGATGATAAATGGGGTGACTTGTCTCTATATAAAAATCAGAAGGAAACCACCGATGTGGGATATCTAGACATACCCATCAAAATGATACTCATCTTCAAACCGAATCAAATGACCAAAATTGAACTCCTCTGATATGATAATATATTTACATTCATGTTCCTCAAAACTATATCTTTTTTAAAAAATTAAACTCACAATATGTCGTTTTCCACACAATATTAAATGTATTTTTTGTCCAGTTGTGAAATTTCATTATTTATACACGGTAAGATGAGATGCATACAAAAAGTCCTAAATAAAAAATTAGTCGAGATTTCCGGCACGCACATTTCACTTTCACATGTGAATTCTTTAACATTATATTTCCGTGCAATATTAAACAAACATTTTCTCTTTTCTCTTTTTGTTTTGTTTTGTTTTGTTTTGTTTGTTTGTTTTTTTTTTTTTGTATTAATGCAATTTTTAAATAAGTACTTCATCCGTCATCAAAAAATTTTAACATTCCATATTTTTACTTAATTCAATACACATTTTTAAAGAGTAATATCTCAAA
This sequence comes from Hygrophila difformis, assembly GCA_030278955.1. Classification (NCBI taxonomy): domain Eukaryota; kingdom Viridiplantae; phylum Streptophyta; class Magnoliopsida; order Lamiales; family Acanthaceae; genus Hygrophila; species Hygrophila difformis. The sequence continues at coordinate 74,149,420 of JAOANR010000001.1, forward strand.
TTTTACTTTCTCCGTTTCGCTAGAATTGTTACGTTTGACTTTTTGGTATTATTCACTCTTTAAGTTTGATTCATATTTTTATCATAGTTATGTAACAAAAAATATAGTCAAGTGAGATCTTGTTACATTTATCTAATCTTGTAGTTTTAGAATAGCAAATTTTTGTAATTTTTTATTATACATAATTTAAGTTATTAACTGTTAAAAATATGTGTTTGGCATGCGTGTCGGGTGGGTCCATAACAAAAACTATGAGACTGAGGTAGTATAAAGTAAAAAATTATAAAAATTTAATATTCTAAAACTATGTGATTAGACGAATCTAACAAGATCTCACTTGACTATGTTTTATCCTATGTAACTGGTTAAAAAAATCCAATCAAGGTTACTAAACGAAAAGTGTTTACTATGCCAATGTTAACATTATTCAATGACGGAGGGAGTATTATATCTTATTTTCATCGTAATAAAAATAAATTGTTCTTTTTTTTTTATTTATACAATTGACGCTTAATAGTTAACAAAAGGAATGTTGGAAGTTTATACTCCCTCCGTTTTTTTATTTGCTATGGACCCATAGTGCATGCAGTCCATTGAACATTTTAAACCATTAATCACTCAAGTTCGGTATAAGTAGAAAATCTAAAAGTTGGATATTTAAAAACTACTTGTTAATACATTGCTTGAACAGGAAAAATAACCCAAATGATCCATTAAATTTGCCTCGTTTCTTAATTGATCCTTTAAAATACCTATTATTCTAATCAAACCTCTATATATGTTAAGCTTTGCCAATTTAATCCCAGACCCCTTAATCTCATTTTAGCGCTGATGTGGACAAAATTAGCAAAGTCAAAAAATTTGACCCAACTAAGAGGCTGATTTGGCATTATGGACCGGACAAATGGGTATTTGGAAGGTACCCACCACTACCCAACTCTAAACACTTGCCTCATTCTCTCTCCCCATTTCCTCTCTCCATTTTCTCCATATGAGCACCAGTATTCCAGCAAGTTTACCGGCCATTTTTTGAGACACAACCTCGCAGTATTAAATTGAAGAAAAGGCGGAGAGAATGAAGTGCCGATTTTGAGAGCTCGCTGTGCGGCCATGGTGTTGGTGGTGGTGGAAGTGGCTGTAATTACAGACGGAGGAGCCGCCACGCTCTGAGTCCCGCCCGTGCCCGTCCCCGTCCCCGTCCATGTGCCGGTGGCGGATGTTCAGGGGGAGACGAAGGCGGAGGCGGCGGGGGGTGCATTGCTGAAGAGGTGGCAATGGAAGTAGTCGTCCAGGAATTAGGGCTCATGGGAGAGGCAAATTGGGTTTTTGTGGCAGGGGATTGGGCGCCTCCGGCAACTCTTCCTCCGCCGTTGGGCGATGCCTCCGCGTCCGCCACATCGCCATTGTCTCCGGCGGGCCCTGGACTCTCGGCTCCCCTCCACCTCCGGCGCTCTTTTCCGTGCTCTTCGATCTGCTCTTAGGCTTCGCCGACTTCGGAGCCAGCGCCGGCGCTTCCAAGTGAACCAGATCCTTAGTCACCTTCATGAAAAGCTCCGGTGGAAGGAGAACTGTGTCGAGTTTGTAGGCCGCCAGCGGATCCTCGTGGAGCAGAGTTTCGTCGATCGTGGCTTTTATGATTCTCGTCTTCAGCTTCACGAGTTCGCCAGCGCTCTTCACGGTGATTCAGTGAAGTTTTATTTCTTCTTCGTGAAATCCGATGCGAGAGTGTGCAACACACTGGGGCTGGATCTGAGTGTTTCAAGTGAATACGTTGTGGTTGAAGGCGAGAGAGAGATAGAATTGATTTGGATTTGGGAATTAGGGGTTTGGAATTGGGTAATTGGAGCCGGAACAGGGTGTTTCCCAAAAATCAGATCCACCCTGCCAAATCAGCTCTTAGTTGGGTCAACTTTTTTGACTTTGCTAATCCTTTGTCCACAGCAGCGCTAAAATGAGATTAAGGGAGTTTGGGATTAAATTGGCAAAGATTAATGTATATAGAGGTTTGATTAGGCTAATAGGTATTTTAAAGGATCAATTAAGAAATGAGGCAAATTTAATGGATCATTTGGGTTATTTTTCCTGCTTGAACATCGTAATCTGTACTTTTCATTTAGATGATGATACATGTGTTAGCACATCCCGTTAACGATGACAGTTACATGCTTTGAAGTTACTTTCATTTATCTATTTATATATATATGCAGAGTCTGTAATTTAAGAGATTGAGTGTTCATTGTTTAGAATTTTCTTGTATATAAGTCTTTGAGATTTTTTTTTTATTGTACTTGAGTCTTCAAGATTGTGAGATAGATCTTCCAAGAAGATATTATTTTTGTGAAGAATTCAAGTAGCGCTTGAGAATTACATTTCTGATAGGAAATCTAAGCTTATTGAAGTCTGGAGATTTAATTCAAGATAATCGAAACAAGATCGAAGGTGTTGACAGATGGTCTCTAAGACCGAACTGAGTCACCACATACCCGTGCATTCTTTACTTGTTTCCACAAGATGTTACAACACCGCACTAACAACGTTACCAGAGTCTTGATTAAAAGGGAATCTTAACTACTCGACGAGATGAATCTAATAAGATCTCATTAGACTATATTTTAACTGATAAAACTTTAAGTCAAAGTGTGAGTGTGAATAGTGAACAATACCTCAACGGGGCAAATAAAAAAAACGGATAGAGTATTACATAAAGTAGAAATAGATGTTTATAGTAGTTTATTTTAATATTAATCATACCGTAACAAGGCTAAAAGTCGCGGGAGTATTTATTGGGAAGCAGCTAGGGTTAGAGTAAGATTTGAGGCTAAATTTAATGTTTTTTTGGGTGACACAGTATGAGAGAAGGTGATTTGAGGCTAAGATTTGGAAGCAGATTGTGTCAGAGTTCTCTCCCCGAATCTGCTATCCGCTATAGGATGCACTAACTCCCAAGCATCCAATAAGTCAATTTGGGGATTTCCCCCCGAATATCGAGCATCCAAAGAACCCATCTAGAGTTCACCCCCGCCAGGTATACAATGAACTAGGGTCAAAGACCATTGACCATACTAATCCTATTGACATGTCAGCTTGGAGAGCAATTAAGGGGCTTTGGGATCATTTGGGCGAGGATTAAGATATTTATAGAATGGATTAAGTTAATTCAATAATTAATGGACTGTTAGGGAAATTTTGGAAAATTATGAGACTATTTGAGTTTTTTTTCCCCTATAAGTTCTAGAGTTAGTTATGATATGATAGATTCAGATTTCTAGAATACATTGATAAGAGTTTTTTTTGAGAGTTTTCAAGAGTTATAATTCTTTTCAGATTCTGAGAAGACCTTGAGTGATCGAAACTACATCCTTTGCATCTTTTATCATCGAGAGTTTCTTGTTATTCTTGGTTTCATTCATTGGTTATTTGGAGTTTACATGGAAGATTGATTTGTGGTGAAAAAAGATCCATGAATGCTATGAAGATTGTCCAACACTGATAGGAAGTCGATCTAAGTCAAGCTTTCATCAAATAGGAGTGGAAGTCCTGCACCTGTACGTAGTTAGTTAGTTCACGGGGAGTGCTGAGTACAGGCGTTATGCTAAAAAGGTTATAGCGTGTTAGAGCTTGATGTTGTGTTTAAGATAGATAGTCTGTATTGGTTTGAGTTTTCATAGTTATTAGTAGGTCCCTGGATTACCATGCCCCAAACATAGGTCGCATCTGCTTTGTTGTTTTAACTACATACCGACAAAATGTGATTAAGATACATCAAGGCGATCAACAAGTATATCCAACACCGCACAAGTTGGCATCACTATTTGGTAAAACCGGAAAAACACCACGCACAAGTTGTGTGAGAAACCTTGCAAGTCACAACACTGCAAGCAGACACATCACATCTCAACTAAGAGAGACAAACAAGGTGGCGATGGAGAAGACAGGTGGTGGTGACAGGTACCCATAGATATGATATCATGTCGAACTATAGATAAAATGTTTCAACCTAAAACTAATTGACAATAGGTGGAGTAAGCCTAATAGGTGGAGTAACCCTATCTATGTAAATAATGAAATATTGACTTTATCCGACATGGAATCTCATGAGATAATGACGGAAAACATCCTCATAGAAATGGTTCATTATTTTAATGTTCAAACTTCTTAATCCCACTATTTGAATTATCATCATTAGAGATTTCTAAACGTCTCGATCCCTCTATTTTAATGGTCAACCACATTAAATCATGTATAATTCTCTTTGTTGAGACAGGGAATTCACAGTTCGATCAAATAAACACACGCAATGGATAAAACCTCAACACACAAGGAGACTAATAACACAGTTCATTGGGGATGGGTGAGAATTTGAACCCCATACGTGGAAGTCAAATGATTTGACCATTAAGTCACGTCCCATCCCCGATACTCACCTCTCAATCTAGCACTCACTGATATGTCCATATATACGATGTATAAATAGCCAACATACACATCGTGTGTCTGATGCACAAATATATGCAAATCCACAGTATATTGTATCTAATTCAAATACCACCATAGTTTAATTTCCTATGAATAGAATTGATAGGTTTTAGCCTGGAGAATAATCTTTCGTAGTCCTCCTGCAGCAGCCAAAACCATTAATGCAACACCAACGACTATGCAAACCTGATGAATATCCACAACCCCACATTAAGACATTACTTCGAAAGAAAAATAAAGAATCTTGATAAATATATGCATTAATCAGATGAAATAAATATTAGAAGTATGAGAATATTTATAATTGCACTGACTTACCCAATTAGCCAACCAGGATAAACTAAATCTCTTTGGTTTTTTTATTGAAAGCCATATGATGCAGGGTAGCTGGTAAAGAGGATAATTAAATTGGCTGTTATTCATTGTGCATTCTTAAGAGAAAATGATAATAACGACAAAATAGATGATAATATTATTGTCTATTGAAATTATTACAATAATTTAGCTATGAGTTTGCTCGCTAAAACCCTGGATTAAGCTATGGTATTCGTATTTAAATCATTTATTTCTGTTGGGTCCTCCCAACATGTGTACCATTTGGTCAAATAATAATGCCTATAATTATAGCTCCCAACTGCTAAAGAAATATGAGGTGAGAAGCTGTCAACAACAATATTCTACACACAACACATGATTGATAAAAACAGAACAGCCAAACAGAGAGGAAAGAGAGAAAAACGCAGCAACAAAACCTCTCCGTCCAGATTCTGATTTCTGGCCAATCGGCACACCAAACCTTGTCCGATCGGGTTGAAATTTTTACAGCAGGTGCGGGACATCTTGTTCTTTATTTTGTACGGTGGAAATCGAATTTCAACGGTTAGTAATTTTTGTATAATTTTCTGTTCGGGGCTGCAGTTTTGAGTTCTTATTTTCCGATTTGGTGTTCTTGGTGGAGTTGAGATTGTGGTGACTTTGTGTTGTTGTAAGGCCACATCTTTTGTTGTGATTTGAGCAGACTTTGGTGTAATCTCTTTTGGTGATAGTGGATTTGAGATAGGCTCAAGAGCCTCGTGGTTTTTACCTTTCGAATTGGAAGGGTTTTCCACGTAAATCCTTGTGTTCATTGTTTGCTTGTTTTTTGTTAATGTTCCTGCGAAATTCTAACAACTTGGGAATTAAGTGTCCGCTGTGAAATTTGAACTTGTGAAGTTATTTGGTGAATTCCCAACAGAGTGGTATCAGAGCGTTTATTGTTGTTAGAATTATGGAAATTAACACAAGCCGGATGATTTCGTTGAACGGGATGAATTATCACAAATGGCAGGGGAAGATGAAAGATCTTCTATTTGTAAAAAGTTTGCATCTACCTGTGTTTGCTACTTCGAAGCCAGAATCTAAATCAGATGAGGATTGGGCTTTTGAGCATCAACAAGTGTGTGGTTTTATTCGACAGTGGGTCGATGATAATGTGTTAAATTTGGTAGCTAATGAGACACATGCCAAGACATTGTGGGATAAGCTTGAAAAGCTTTATGCTTCAAAGACGGGGAATAATAAGTTATTCTTGCTGAAACAATTGATACAATTGAGGTATAAGGAAGATGTTCCTATCGCTGACCATGTGAATGAGTTCCAGGGGTTATTGGATCAATTGTCAAATGTTGGAGTGAAATTTGATGATGAGATTCTTGGATTATGGTTGCTGAATACTTTGCCTGATAAGTGGGAGACATTCAGGGTGTCACACACTAATTCTGCTCCTGATGGTGCAATGACTCTTGATTATGCCAAAAGTGGAATCATGAATGAGGAGATGAGGAGAAAAACTCAAGGTTCATCATCTTCACAGAATGAGTTGTTCGTTGCAGAGAATAGGGGAGACAGAAAACCAGAAATGTTGATAAGGGCAGACAAATGAGCAAATCCAAATCTCGATATAAGAATGTTGAGTGTCACTACTGTCACAAGAAGGGTCATATCCAGAAATATTGCTTCAAGTGGAAGAATGATAACAGGAATGCAGGTGCAGGAAAGTCTGATGATGCCAGTCATGTTGCCACGACTACAAAAGATGATCTCGTTGTTGTCTTTGATGAAAATGCAGTGAATACAATTTCCTCTGATGTTAGTTGGTTTGCTGATACAGGTGCTGCAGTCCATGTCACATCGAGAAGGGATTTCTTTTGTACTTACAATGCTGGTAAGTATGGTTCATTAAGGATGGGAAATAATGGTATATCTGAAGTTGTGGGCACAGGTGATATTTGTTTGAAGATAGCCAATGGATCTACATTGCGTTTGAAGGATGTCAGACACGCACCAGATATTCGTATGAATCTGATTTCTGTTGGGAGACTTGATAAAGATGGTTATGGAAATAATTTCTGTGATGGTATATGGAAACTGAATAAAGGATCTCTTGTGGTTGCTAAAGGTAAAATACTGAAATCAAACTTATATTCGTTGCAAGCTTCAGTTTCCAGTGATGCTGTGAACCTGGTGGAGAAGCAGAATTCCCCTGAATTATGGCACAGACGGTTGAGTCACATAAGTGCTAAAGGCCTCGAAACTCTGGTGAGAAAAAATGCCATTTCTGGATTGAATAATGCAAATTTGGAGAAATGTGCACATTGTTTTGCAGGAAAGCAACACCGAGTTTCATTCAAAACTCATCAACCTCGACGAATGCAGAATTTATTGGACTTGGTGCATTCAGATGTCTTCGGTCCGTTGAAGGTACACTCATTTAGTGGTGCATCTTATTTTGTGACATTTATTGATGATCATTCCAGGAAGCTATGGGTCTATGTGTTGAGATCAAAGGATCAAGTACTTGATAAGTTCAAGGATTTCCATGCTTTAGTTGAAAGACAAACTGGAAGAAAGTTGAAGTGCATCCGTACTGATAACGGGGGAGAGTATCGTGGACCATTTGAGGATTATTGCAGGAAACAGGGGATTCGACATCAAAAGACACCTCCAAAGACACCTCAATTGAATGGGTTAGCTGAGAGAATGAATCGAACATTATTGGAGAGAGTTCGATGTCTTCTGGCAGAGTAAAAACTTCCTAAGTCCTTCTGGGGTGAAGCTTTATTGACAGCTACACATGTGATAAATCTGACTCCCACAGTTGCTTTTAATGGAGATGTTCCAGATGCAGTTTGGAAAGGTAAAACTTCGTCATATGATCATTTAAGAGTCTTTGGTTGCAAGGCATATGTTCATGTTCCAAAAGATGAGAGATCAAAGCTTGATGTGAAAAGCAAACCGTGCATCTTTTTGGGCTATGGTCAAGATGTGTTTGGCTATAGATTGTATGATCCAGCTACAAAGAAGCTCGTAAGGAGTCGTGATGTTGTGTTTATGGAAAATCAGACAATTGAAGATTTGAAGAAATCTGACTCTCATGCTCAAGATGACTTTGTAGATGTTGAGCCAGTTCCTATAACACGATCGCCAGCTGGAGATGATACAGAAGAACAGGATATGCAACAAGATCAGACAGATGATGATCATGGTGATGGTGTACAACACTCTATGGGTGGTGACAATGATGATTTTGATCATGCTCAACAGGTTCCTCTCAGGAGATCTACAAGAGATAGACAACAGTCTACTAGATATTCACCTAGTGAATATGTCCTTTTGACTGATGAAGGAGAACCTGAATGCTTTGATGAAGCAATTGAGAGTGTGGATAAAGAGCATTGGTTGCATGCTATGAATGATGAGATGGAGTCTCTTTATGATAATGATACATTTGAGTTGGTGAAATTACCAAAAGGAAAAAGAGCCCTGAAAAATAAATGGGTTTACAGGCTGAAGCAAGAACAAGGTTCTTTGACACCAAAGTATAAAGCAAGGTTGGTGGTTAAAGGCTTCGAGCAGAGAAAAGGAATTGATTTTGATGAAATCTTTTCTCCAGTAGTTAAATTGTCTTCTATTCGATCTGTGTTAGCGATGGCTGCAAGTCTTGACTTGGAGATCGAACAAATGGATGTGAAGACAACATTTCTTCATGGTGATTTAGATGAAGATATCTATATGGAGCAACCTGAGGGATTTCAAGTGCAGGGCAAAGAAGATCATGTCTGCAAATTGAAAAAGAGCTTGTATGGTTTGAAACAAGCTCCTCGACAATGGTACAAGAAGTTTGAGTCAGTGATGCAACAGCATGGTTATCGAAAGCTCAATTCTGATCATTGTGTATTTGTGCAGAGGTATTCTGAAAATGATTTCATTATCTTGCTGCTCTATGTTGACGACATGTTAATTGTTGGTCAGAGTATTTCAAGAATTAGAGAGCTTAAGCAAGAGTTGAGCAAGTGCTTTTCTATGAAAGATTTGGGAGCTGCAAATCAAATTCTTGGCATAAGAATTTTGAGAGATAGAAAAGTTGGTAAACTTTGGCTATCGCAAGAGAATTATATTCAGAAGGTGCTTCAAAGGTTTCATATGGAAAATGCTAAGCCTGTTAGTACTCCATTGGCAACACACATGAAATTGAGTGTTTCTCAATGTCCTTCCACTGAAGAAGAGAAGAAAGATATGGAAAATGTTCCCTATTCATCAGCAGTTGGAAGTTTGATGTATGCAATGGTATGTACAAGGCCTGATATTGCCCATGGTGTGAGCACTGTAAGTCGTTTTCTCTCAAATCCTGGAAGAGAACATTGGAAAGCTGTGAAGTGGATCTTGAGATATCTTCGTGGTACATCAGATTTGAAACTCTGTTTTGGAAGTGAAGATTTAGTTCTTCGTGGTTTCACTGATGCTGATATGGCGGGTGATATTGATACTCGCAAATCCACTTCAGGTTATGTGATTGTCTTTGCAGGGGGAGCAATCTCTTGGCAATCTAGGCGGCAGAAATGTGTTGCGTTGTCAACAACTGAAGCTGAATTTATTGCAGCTACTGAAGCGTGCAAGGAGATGCTTTGGGTGAAGAAATTTCTCAAAGAGCTTGGCTATGCACAAGAGAGGTATGCCTTACTTTGTGACAATCAAAGTGCTATCCATGTTAGTAAACATCCTAGTTTTCATTCAAAGTCTAAACACATTGATACGAGATATCATTGGTTGCGTGACGTGTTGGATGAGAAGTCGATATACCTTGAGAAGGTGCATACAGATGATAATGGAGCTGATATGTTTACGAAATGTGTACCGAGATGGAAATTTGAATTTTGTTGTTCACTTGTCGGAATGACAAGTTCCTCCACATAGTCGGGAGGAGGGGGAGATTTGTTGGGTCCTCCCAACATGTGTACCATTTGGTCAAATAATAATGCCTATAATTATAGCTCCCAACAGCTAAAGAAATATGAGGTGAGAAGCTGTCAACAACAATATTCTACACACAACACATGATTGATAAAAACAGAACAGCCAAACAGAGAGGAAAGAGAGAAAAACGCAGCAACAAAACCTCTCCGTCCAGATTCTGATTTCTGGCCAATGGGCACACCAAACCTGGTCCGATCGGGTTGAAATTTTTACAGCAGGTGCGGGACATCTTGTTCTTTATTTTGTACGGTGGAAATCGAATTTCAACGGTTAGAAATTTTTGTATAATTTTCTGTTCGGGGCTGCAGTTTTGAGTTCTTATTTTCCGATTTGGTGTTCTTGGTGGAGTTGAGATTGTGGTGACTTTGTGTTGTTGTAAGGCCACATCTTTTGTTGTGATTTGAGCAGACTTTGGTGTAATCTCTTTTGGTGATAGTGGATTTGAGATAGGCTCAAGAGCCTCGTGGTTTTTACCTTTCGAATTGGAAGGGTTTTCCACGTAAATCCTTGTGTTCATTGTTTGTTTGTTTTTTGTTAATGTTCCTGCGAAATTCTAACAACTTGGGAATTAAGTGTCCGCTGTGAAATTTGAACTTGTGAAGTTATTTGGTGAATTCCCAACAATTTCTTATAGTGTATGGAGTGCTGATACAATAAATTTCATTAGTCAAAGGATATTTACTGATTTCTTACAAAGTATGTTGTCGGAAGGAAAGCAAAACCTCCAAAGAAACCAAGAAGCGCATCGAAGAAAGGGATGGTAATGGCAACGAACATTGTAAAAGCTGAAATAAAGAAGATTTACAGCTACGTTAAGGTCTAATTGATTCATTCTGAAAGTGATATATTGCTGGAACCGTAATATGTTTAATTTATAAAATATAATATAGGTTATTACAATCGGTCAGTATAAGAATCAATTTATTTACTTCAAACCACGAAATATACGTATTTAAAAATTAAGAGGAAACAAATCAGGTTGTCAAATTATGCCTTTAGCTGGATTCATACCATTTTTAGGTCTCATGCATGCTGGGGCAAGCGGTAGTCCTTACACCGAGAAATGGGATGAATCCAGCTATTTGGCAATTTGACGACCTAATAATGGGAATATATATATAAATACGGATCCGGCCTTAACTATTTATTCTTTTTTAAAGGAGGTGGTTCATTTAGTGATTTATTTTAATACACATCTCTTTATAAGAAAATTACAGTATATAAACTCATGAAAGAAATGTCAAAATGTTGTCGTAACTTTATCAATTTTCCAATTTGGTGCTATAACGATGAAGTTTTCTCATTTAGTGCCACAACTTTGTTAATTGTCTCCGATTTAGTCCAATCGAGCCTTAATCACCTACGTGACATGAGATTATGAAAATGATTAATTTATTTGTGTCATGTGGTTGTCTCGTAGGCATCGATAAGTTTGACCAACATATATAGATATTTTAGAATGCTACACATCTTGGAACATGGTGAGGGTGGATTGGGCGAGTTCAGAAATTAGGATCACAATTAAATTAATAATTTTTACTAATCTCATGCCACATCAACAATGGGGGTGTTTAAGGGCCATTGAGACCAAATTGGAAACAATTAGCAAAGTTGTGGAACTAAATTCGAAAAGTTTATAATTATGGCACAAAATTGAAAAAATCGTAAAGTTACGACACAATTTTGGCATTTTTTCCTAATACTCACCAACATAAGTATTCCTAGCTACGAATCGTACTTTCCAAGTCGGGTCAAACCGTAGTTTCCTTGTAAGCACATTTTCCATCATGTCATAAACCGGCATTCCGTACAGCTGCATACAAATTATAAGGGAAAATAGCCAAAAACATCCAACAACTTTCGTGTGTTTCTCAAATGGTCCCATAATTGCGCACTTCACTTAATCCATCCAATATGTTTGCTAATCCTCACCCAAATGATCCCATCGGAGGTTAATTGCGAGGATTAACGGATTAATCATCCCACAACTTTTGTCCGTTTCTCAAATAGTCCCATAATTAACCCCTTAATCTTTGCGACACGTCAGCCTGGGAGATCATTAACTCCGATGGGATCATTTGGGCGAAGATTAGCAAACATATTGGATGGATTAAGTGAAGTGCACAATTATGGGACCATTTGAGAAACACACAAAAGTTGTGGGATGATTTTGGCTTTTTTCCCCAAATTATAAATCAGGTTTTTATTCACTTCACAAAATAAGCAAACGAAATATGTTTACCTGATAACTTCCAATAAGATGGATCACAACGAACATATTAGCGGTGGCAATAAGCCATTTTGGTTTGTCAAGTGTGGTGAGAATATTGGGATCTACAGAGTTACCATATATCCAATATCCAATGATCCCAACAGGTAAATAGCAAAATGCCACGATTATATAAGCAACGACGACTCCCTTCCACATTGCTCTCTTCGAAGGACTGTGTCGTGTTGAAGGCATAGTTGATTGAATCTCTAGCACGACATTGTGACCAGAGTAAGCGAAAGCAACGCTTCCAAGAGCACTGAAGAAGGTAAGCGTATTATTGTGGTCTTTATAACCATAATTCACATTTGGTTGCACCCCATTGCTGAGTGATGCTGCCCATATTATTGTGCAGTAACTTCAAAACATAAAAAAATGTATAAGAAACTTATAACTTTCAATCCTACGGAGATTTTGATTTTGTTTCTGAAAACTATTATCGCTACATCAAATCAAATACAGTAACAAAGAAGTTCGAAATAATAATTCATTGATTCAGAAATTGCCCCCAAAACAGGATTTCCAAACAATAACTCTTCCAAAAAACAAAACCCAAGGAAAATTTTCTTACTTAAGGTCTTCGCATTACATGCCTCCTTCAAGCAAAGAAAAAGCCCACTATGTGGGAATGTTGATGTTTAGTTTTAGGGGGTGTTTGGTATAGAGAATAGGGGGTAGGGAAAGAGAATTGGGCCTATTTCTCTTGTTTGGTTGGGCCTGGGAATTAGATATCGAGAAAAGAATCGATTCTCAATCTCGACTTTCTATTCTCTCCGAAATACGGAGAATTACAGAGATTTGGACATTCAATTCTCGGCATTCTACCGCGACGCTCTGCCCCATCTCTCCCGAACCTGTCGTCTCCTCCCCATTCCTATCGCCATGCTGATTCTGCTCAATCGCCATCTGTGATTCTACTCTATCGCCATCGCTGCTCCTGCTCTGTCGCCATTGTTGCTCCTGTATTTGTCTCTCTGGAAACCCTATCTCCTCCCCTTTCTGCGTTGTACGGCATTCTCCGTGGTGTGGTTAGTTCTTTACACAACTGTATGTATTTTTTCGCTATTTGAGTTGATTGGTGTGTGCCTTTGGGATTGAGAGAAGCCCCAAATATTCTCTTTTTTGTAAAGACGTTGGTTTAGGGGTTTTTACCGGGATTGTTGACATGGATTTTTCATTGTTTTTTGTTGTTGTATTGCTTTAACAATTGTTGGTATGCAACTCAAGATTGGGATTGATTGAATTCGTTTATTGAGCCCATGGTTGATTGATGCATTTTTGTAACTTGTAAATCTCCTTGGTTTTATGTTGTTTTCTCAACAAGAAGTTACAGCAACATTGTTCTTCTGATTTTTGAAATGACAAATTGCTTATATTTGGCGTGTCTTTATCCAATTTTTTGTGTTTAAATAGCTTCAATTGGTGTCTGTATAGCTTATATTTGGTGTGTGTTTTTCCAATTTCTGATGTGGAATCTATTGGTTTATGGATGGTTAGTTGTTCCAATTTGTTCTGAGATTTCAAACAGCTTTAGTTAATATAAACAATTTTGTGTGTTAATTATTAAAGATCACTGTGGATTTGTATAATTTACATGAATTAAAACCTTAACAATACTTAACAATATACTACCTCCGTCTCAATAGAATTGTTACGTTTGACTTTTGGATACTATTCACTGTTTAACTTTGACTCGGATTTTTATCATTTTTATGCAAGAAAAAACATAGTCAAGTGAGATCTTGTTAGATTCGTCTAATCTTGTAGTTTTAGAATATCAACTTTTTATAATTTTTTATTGTACATAATTTAAGTTATTAACCGTTAAAAATGTATCTCGGCAAACGTGCTGGAGGGAATGTTCAATTATACTGAGACAGAGGAAGTAAACAAATTAGTGTAATAATGACCTAGTTGTGAAATACCAAACATACTCATAAGTGTAATAAAAGAAAAAAAAACACAATCCTTAAGCTCCCAAACGTTAAGAGCAAAACCAAACCCTCGATCACACACTTCATTCCCGCGAAGAAGAGAAGCCCGAGAGGAAGGCCAGGCGGTTGACGAAGGACAGCGGTGGAGAGAGGGTGGTCGACGGTCTGGAAGGCAGACGGAACCATTTTGCACAAGACATTAACGGTGTGTTTGGTTGGAGGGATCTTAGATTACCAGTGGGAATGTGATTGCTGGGAATGTAAGATTACTGGGAATATGAGATTGCTGAGAATCTTATTTTTTGATGTTTTAAGATTATTGCGTTTGGTTAGATTGGGAATCTCAGATTTCTAGTTCTAATTAATTTACCATAATGTCCCTGAATTTTAATTGAACGAATGTTATAAATATATCATTTTGCTACACAATAAAAATATTTAAGCCGATTTATTTTTTAAAATATTGAAAATTCTATATATGTAATTTATTGTGTGATAGTTACTTATTCAATATGAGAATATATTAAAATATGAAAATATATATAAAAATATATATTAAAATATGAGAAAATATATATTTAAAAAATATGTTTAATAATTTAAAATTTTCCAATTTATTTTTTAAATTAAATTTCATATATTTATCATTTTTTAGAATACAAATATCTAAATTTATAAAATAAAATAAGTATAAAAAGTGAGGGTATAAAAGTCAAATTAATATAAAAGTAGGTAAAGTGAAGGTGGTAATCTAAGATTACCTGCCTTCTAGGTGGGAATGTGATTCCCACCTAAAACACCCAACATTCCCACCTCGGTGGGAATGTGAGATTCCCACATGAAACATGCCCCGAACCAAACATGGGCATGTTGCATTCCCTACCTAAGATTCCCAGTGGGAATCTCAGATACCCCGAACCAAACGCCCCGTAAGAGTTTTGAGGTATTTGTGCATATTTAGAGTAATGAGGCAATATTTCATAGCACCAATGTGCAAAGGTTAAAATGACACATTGAGATATTTCTAATATAAGTTCTAGAGTCAGTTATGATATGATAGATGCATTCTAGAATACATAGATAAGAGTTTGTGAGAGTTTCGAAGAGTTATTTTTTTTCAGATTCTAAGAAGACCTTGAGTGATCGAAACTACATTATTTGCATCTTTTATCATCGGGAGTTTCTTGTTCTTCTTGGTTTAATTCATTGGTTATTTGGAGTTTACATGGAAGATTGATTCATGGTGAAAAAAGATCCATGAATGCTATGAAGATTGTCCAAGACTGATAGGAAGTCGATCTAAGTTAAGCTTACATCAAATAGGATTGAAAGTCCAGCACCTATAGTTAGTTCACGGGGAGTGCTGACCAAAGGCTGTTATGCTAAAAAGGTTTTAGTGTGTTAGAGCTTGATGTTGTGTTTAAGATAGATAGTCTGTAGTGGTTTGAGTTTTCATAGTTAGTGGAAGTCCCGGATTGCCATGCCCCAGACATAGGTCGCATGATCGAACTGGGTAACAAACTCTCGTGCATCTGCTTTGTTGTTTTAACTACATACCGGCAAAACGTGATTAAGATACATCAAGGGGACCAACAAGTATATCCAACACCCGTAAAACTTGGGAGCACTATTTGGTAAAACCAGAAAAACACACGCACAAGTTGTGTGAGAAACCTCACAAGTCACAACACTCGCAAGGAGACACATCACATCTCAACTAAGGGAGACAAACAAGGTGGCGATGGAGAAGACAGGTAACCATAGGTATGATACCATGTTGAACTATAGATAAAATGTTTCCACCTAAAACTAATTGACCATAGTTGGAGTAACCCTATCCATACAAATAATGAAATATTGACTTTATCCAACATGGAATCTCATGAGATGGCGGAAAACATCCTCATAGAAATGGTTCATTATTTTAATGTTCAAACTTCTTAATCCCACTATTTTAATTATCATCATTAGAAATTTCTAAACGTCTCGATCCCTTTATTTTAATGCTCAACCACATTAAATCATGTATAATTCTCTTTGTTGGGACAAGGAATTCACAGTTGGATCAAATAAACACACGCAATGGATAAAACCTCAACACACAAGGAGATTAATATATAACACAACACACAAGGAGATAAATAACACAAGATACAAGGAGATTAATAACGCAGTTGATCAGGGACGGGTGAGAATTTGAACCCCAAACATGGAAATAATTCTCACCCCAAACATGGAAATCAGATGATTTGCCCACTAAGTCAAGTCCCATCCACCATATTCATACTCTTTACCTCTCAATCTTGCACTCACTGATATGTCCATATATACGATGTATATATAGCCAACACACACATCATGTGTCCGACCCACAGATATATTCAAATCCAAAGTAATATTGTATCTAATTCGAATACCACCATAGTTTAATTTCCTATGAATAGAAATGATAAGTTTTAGCTTGGACAATAATCTTTCGTAGTCCTCCTGCAGCAGCCAAAACCATTAATGCAACACCAACGACTATGCAAACCTGATGAATATCCACAACCCCACATTAAGACATTACTTTAAAAGAAAAATAGAGAATCTTGATAAATATATGCATTAATCAGATGAAATAAATATTAGGAGTATGACAACATATAATTACACCGACTTACCCAATTAGCGAACCAGGATAAACTAAATCTCTTTGGTCTTTTGATTGAAAGCCACATGATGCAGGGTAGCTGGTAAAGAGGATAATTAAATTGGCTGTTATTCATTGTGCATTCTTAAGAGAAAATGATAATAACGACAACATAGATGATAATATTATTGTCTACTTGAAATTATTAAAATAATTTTGCTATGAGTTTGCTCGCTAAACCATGGAGTTAGCTATGGAATTCGTCAGCCATCAGGGTTTAAGTAATAGCTAACTCATTTATTTCTTATAGTGTATGGAATGCTGATACAATAAAAATTCATTATTCAAATGATTTTTAATGATTTCTTACAAAGTATGTTGTCGGAAGGAAAGCAAATCCTCCAAAGAAACCAAGAAGCCCATCGAAGAACGGGATGGTAATGGCAACGAACATTGTGAAAGCTGAAATAAAGAAGATTTATAGCTACGTTAAGGTCTAATTGATGCATTATGAAAGTGATAGCTGGAAGCATAATGTATTTAATTTATAAAAATAAAATATAGGATATTACATGCAATCGGTCAGTATAAGAATCAATTTATTTACGAAAAAAAAAAAAAACTCAAATAGTCCTATGATTATGAGATTTCTCAAATCTTCCCATAGGATTAATGGTCATTAAGGGGCCGAGTGAATGTGATGAATTGAACAAGATTAAATAGTACTTAATGGATTGGGTTCATAATTTTTTATGGGATGATTTGAAGTATAATTATGGGACTATTTAGGTTTTTTTTCCATTTATTTACTTCAAACCACGAAATATACGTATTTCAAAATTAAGACGAAAGAAATGAGGTTTTCAGATTATGCCTTTAGCTGGATTCAAACCATTTTTCGCTCTCATGCATGTTCTGGCAAGCGGTTGTCCTTACACCGCAAAATGGGATGAATCCAGCTATTTGGCTATTTGACGACCTTATAAGATTCTACTTAACATATTTAAAATACGGATCCCACCTTAATTAACTAATTATTATTATTATTACTATTATCTTTCTTGAAGGAGGGTGGTTCATTTAGTGACCTATTTTTAATACATAATCTCTTTATAAGAAAATTAGAGCATATAATACTCACCAACATAAGTATTCCTTGTAATGAATCGTAGGTACCAAGTCGGCTTAAACCTTAGTTTCCTCGTAAGCACATTTTCCATCATGTCATAAACCGGCATTCCGTACAGCTGCATACAAATTACAAATCAGGTTTTATTCACTTCACATAAATAAGCAAACGAAATATTTTTACCTGATAACTTCCTATAAGATGGATCACAACGAACATATTAGCCGTGGCAATAAGCCATTTTGGTTTGTCAAGTGTGATGAGAATATTGGGATCTACTGAGTTACCATATATCCAATATCCAATGATACCAACTGGTAAATAGCAAAATGCCACGATTATGTAAGCAACGACGACTCCCTTCCACATTGCTTTCTTCGAAGGTCTTTCTTCTGTTGAAGGAATTGTTGATTGAATCTCTAACACGACGTTGTGACCTGAGTAAGCAAAAGCAACGCTTCCAAGAGCACCGAAGAAGGTAAGCGTAGTGCCCATTGCACTGTGTTCTTTATAACCATATTGCACATTTGGTTGCACGCCTTTGTTGAGAGATGTTGCCCAAATTATTGTGGAGTAACTTCATAACACAACAGAATGTATGAGAAACCTATAATAGTTTCAAGCCTACCGAGATGCTGATTTTGTTTCTGAAAACTATTATCGCTACATAAAATCAAATACAGTAACAAAGAAGTTAGAAATAATAATTGAAAAAAAAAAACCCCATTTAGTCACATAAGTTTTTTCAATTTCCAAAACTATCCCATAAATATCCAATTGGGCGAATTCATCTATTATCTACCTTAATCATGGCCGAACCCGTCCATATATAAACCCGATTTTTGCGCTAATCATCGTCAAACCCTTCCATTAACTACCCCACTCATCGCGGAACCCATCCATCCCTTAGGGTAGTTAATGAATAGGTTCGGTGATGATTTGTGAAAAAACCGGGTTCATGGACGAGCTCGACAATGATTAGCATAGTTAATGGACGGATTCGTCTAATTCGATAGTTGTGGGATGATTTTGAAAATCGAAACTAAATGAGTTTTTTTTTCCCAATAATAATTCATTGATCCAGAAATTGCCCTCAACAGGCTTTCCAAACAATAACTCTTCAAAAAAGCAAAACCCAAGAAAAAATTTCTACTTAAGGTCTTCGCATTAAATGCCTTGTTCAAGCAAAGAAAAAGCCCACTATTTGCATGTGACAAATAGAGGGGATTCTTGTGTCTTTTCTATGTGGGAAAGTTGGTGCTTAGTTTTATAGCATTCCTCTATGGAAACAATGTCTTGTTCAATCTTTGGCTACGTTTGAAAACGCTATTGTTTACAGTTTGGCGTTTAAAATTCTTACTAAAAATAACTTAAAGTAAACACTTTTAAATTTTAACCTCTAAACTCTAAACATTAATTATTTCACAGCCTTCATTTGAACAACTTAAAAATAACATTTTTTGGTACCTTATCGACATAACAGCTGCAGCGAGAAAGACATAGGAGATTGATTTAAAAGATGGACTTTGAGATAGCACAAAGTGGACCGAGCCAAAGATCATGATGAAATATGTAAGCTTGATGCTGCTATGCTCAACCCCGGTTATCAATTCGTGGAGTTTTTGAAGTGAATGTCCTCCGGTGATCATATAAACAATGTTCACTCCAACTTCAACAATCAGTTGTTGAGGCACAACGATCCACAACCCGGCCCTGTCACCGAACGCACGCTTCCCCAGGTCATGATACCTATCGAACCTCGTTTTCGTTCCCGTATCCGTATCGACGATTTCGTGCATCTCCACCATTTGCCACAATGTGTACAGAGTTATGATCCATGACAGAATAATCACTGTTATTCCTGGTACCCTGTATAATATATATATATATATATGTATAATTTTATTTGTCTTCAAAAATATTTTTAATGTTAATTAAGTACAACAAATCAATACCACCTCAACTAGCATTGCTGCACCATCAAGGCTATGTTGGATATGGGCTAACGAACTTCAAACTCAAAATCAATTAGCAATGAAAGAATTGTCCCTAGACTCGGGGGATACGGTACAAGATGAAAGTCATCTTGAGGGGTGTATTAAAGATCCCACATTGATTAAGGGATGGGATATCCCCAGCCTCACATCAACTGGGATACCCCATCTCGGTGTGGGATCTTTTAACACACCCTTTTCTCATACTGTATCCGACATTGGATCTGCAAAGCCCACAAATGGGTCCCATCAAGATTATTAAGATCTCGATCCGGATCTTATAATCGTAAAATCTTAAGATCGTACTTCTTTAAAATGATCTAGATATTTGTAGCATCTTAAGTTAGTAGGATCTGTTAAGATCTCACTATTGTTTTTAGGATCTTACGATTTTAAGAATGTTCTGATCACGCTCTTAGGATCTTGCTCCGATCATTCATATCAATTTTGTAATCTTGTTCTTAGGATCTTATGATTTTAAGATCATTCTGATCATGCTCTAATGATCTTGCTCCGATCATTCATATCAATTTTGTTCCCAACCTATATACTACATCTGTTCTTTTTTAAGTGCACCCATCCTGCATTTCACGCAGTCCAATACACATTTTTAAATGTCAATAACTCAAATTATTTATAAGTAAAAATTATAAAAAAATAATATTATAAAACTACGTGATTAGATGAATTTAACAAGATCACTTGACTATGTTTTATCTAAGATAACTATGCTAAAAAAATTGATTAAATTTACTTAATGAATAGTAATTGCATAGAACAATTATATGAGAACGGAGGAGGAAGTATATAGGATCTAGATTTTGATAATCAATTGGCAATGAGTGGATACATCAACTAGGACACCCCATCATTAATTGATTTTGTGGGATTTTTAACAGGCTAAAGCGACTGTTTTTTTTTCTCCCTTTCGTTTTTATTAAACTAGCATTCAGGAGTCATAATGGAGAAATTCTTACCATCCTAGTTCGGATATTGCGAAAGGGAAATTGAGAACTCCGGCTCCCACTATAGCCGTTATATTGTAAAAAGTCGAGTGCCACCATTTTGCGTCTGCCCTCACCGAATTGATTGAGATCCACGCATCTATAGCTTCTTGTCTTAATCTTTCTTCTCTCTCTTCATCCTGTTTTTCATCATTTCACCGCAGAAACTATTTCAACATATTAAGGACCATAATGCAAAAAAGAGCAAGATAAAGGAAGATATTACGTTCTTAAAGACAGCATAAAAAGACTATCTATAATTTACAGTTTCACGGCGTTCATTGGTCTGGTTTGTTGCCATCTTTTAGACTTCTACAGACAAACCCTGAATAGTTGGACAAAATTGTAATGATTTTTTTTTTTTTTTTCTTTCCAAAATAAGAAATCCTCAGAACATGATATGCAACGCAGAATTAGGGGAAACAATTAGTAGATTATATACAGGAGGAAGAGTAGAAATAGAATTGAGGTGGGTGGGAATAATTTGTTTGACTTTGTTACAGGTAAGCAAGCATTTTCATGGAAATTCTCACAAACCTTACCAGCATCTATCTCTGATGAAGTATAGTTGACTGAAAATTTTAAATTTGTTTTGTTAGGTAGTTGATTTTCTCTGTGTTTATAAATAAATACTCCTACTACTCGGTCCCACTAATTATGGCTACTTTACTTGGCCATGCATGAGAATTTAGTTTGTATTGTGTAGTAGTTAAAGTGGTGTGAATTAGGTGGGACAGATAATTTCCTCCCGATCCGATGTCATATTCGATTATATTCGAATTCGAATTCGAATTTTGCTATCCGAGAATACGGATATTTAAAAGCGAATACGGGACCGAATAAGAGATTTTAAATATCCGTCAATGTCTAAAAAATTCAGATATCATGCGCATACTATACGGATTTTCTATCCGAATATTTATTTTATAGTATATATATATATATATATATATATTTATTGTAATACAGTACAATATATTAAATACTCCCTTCATCCCATTATTTTTGTCTCAAAAATTTTGGACATATCATGCAATGCATTTGTGTTTTTTTTTTTTGGAGGAGCCATTAAGGCCTGGAAAGGGGTGGTGGGAGCCATGCCACACAATTACAAAGGGGAATAAAAGGGAGAAATAGGGGGCCGGTGGGAATTGAACCTCCAACTTTCCGTTGGAAGTCAAAGGACTTAACCACTTGGGTTGTGTCCTTAATATCATCTGAATTTTGGACATATCATCCAATGCATTTGTTTAACACTTAATATCTTAAAATGTACACATGTAAAAGTTATGTAAAATATATATTTTAAAACTATATGATTAGACGAACTTAACAAGACTGTACTTCACTATATTTTTTTCAAATATAATTAGGATAACATTAGGTCAAGTTAATCAATAAATAGTGTCAAAAGTCAAAATGAAACACTTTGAGTGGGACGGAGGGAGTATAAAATAAATAAATATATGTATAATCTATTGATTATTAAAAATTTAGACTAACATTTCAATTACTAATGTACTCTTCGTGAATTAGAAAAGCGATTACATTATTAGGTTGTTGCATCTAAATTGTAGTACGTGACATCTTGTGGTAATGCTATTTGGATGTATTACACTGGATAACTGATGATCTTAGAAAATTTAAATAGTCAGTTTAGTTTATATAATAGTTTATTTTGATTTCTCTTAAAAAATTTATTAAAAAATCACTTATAAAAATTATAAGATTATCCGATCATTTTATCCGTTAAAAAATCCGAATCGGTCATATATTCGTGATGTATCCATCTCGTATTCATATACTGAAATATTTGAATTTGTATTTGTATACGGCCTATTCGCATTCGATTTCATATTCGATAAAAAAATATGGGATAGGATACCGGAAGAGGACTATCCGCCCGTATCCGTTCCGCTTTCACTCCTAGTGTGAACAAACTTGGCTACGCATTCCATCCAATATTATCGTAATGATGTAAGAAGAGAAAAATAGTCAAGTGTGGTCTTCTTAGAATCGTATAATCGTATTGTTTTAGAAATATATATTTTATATAATTTTTACTAATACCTTTTGAGATATTAACATTTAGAAATTCATGAGATTTTGTGCAAAAACTAAAGATAGACAAAATTCATGGGGTGGAGGATTAATTTTATACCAATTGTTTTGGCTGCTGGCGGCCTATAGGTGCTGGCACATTCAAAAGTGATGAGTATGTGAGTATAAAAAAAGTGATGGATGAAGGTTATGAACAAAAACTAATAAAAAATAAACTACCGTCTATACATCACTTTATAAGGCTTATACATCACTTTACAAATGGCTACACATCATTTTTAGCGCTGCGTGCACCTGCTGGCAATTGTTATGCCATACAGAAACCGGATTGCACTTCTTCTAGGATTTTTTTTAATGGTCAATTGGATTCGGAAATTTCTTTAGTTATTACACAATTGGACTAGAAAGAAAACCAAATTCGACCCTGAAGGCAAAGGTGTGTCCGAGGATCGCCGCGATGTTATAAGCCTAAGTCTCGCTTCTAGCACAAAGTTCTACTACTCTACAAGTCGCACATACTATGAGAAAGTTTTGAGAAGCAAGATCATATCAGAATACACCTACTGTGGCAGAAAGCTTGTGGAACTGGGATGGACCAAGTATTTGGCTTAAAGATCATTGTTGGATTGGGCTTCCATGTGAAATACATCCACGCCAGACCTTGTCCACCAAATCTATGCCAATTTGGGAAAGGAAGTTATTGCTCGTAGTCAAACAAAAACAACACCAATGGACTGATTTATGAACTCGGTTTTCATAAACTGAACAATTTGCTCCACGTCCTAGTGGTAATATTCAAAAGTATTTTTGAACCTAGTATTGTTTTTTATAGTGACAAAGTTGAACGTGCAGTGCCAAAAGCCATGAGAAGAAAATGATAGGCAAGGGAATCAGCCCCAGAAGCTAAACTCAAAGGTTTTATTTATTGTATAAGTTTTGTGCATCTAATGTTCTCCCTACAGCCAATCATTCATTGATGACAAAAGATATATGCCATCTGATCTATGCGATTGACGATAAGGTTGGAATCAATCTGGCCAATTAATTCTCACTCAAATTGCCAACTTGGCTGAGGGAATTAAGGTTGATGATGACACAGCTTCCCTACCGAGCTTTGATACCCACCTTCTTTTCGTTCGAAGGCATTCCAGGTGATCTTGCAGATGTTATTGAACCAGTGTTCAAGTTCACCATCTCCTAAAAACTTCAGAAGAAGATCCCAGACATTCCAGGTCCAGATAGTGTACTGAACAACAAGAGTGCTCTTGCTCGAGCAAAAGAATTTCTTACTACATGAATTAACAAGTTCCAGGAGCTACAAGAGACCATTGCACAAGAACATCATCACTATGAGATGGCTTTGGCTTTTCTGCCAGACACTTGGTCGGACGAGGAGATGGTCATTGAAGCTGTGAAATCTAGCACCAATGAGGATCAACTAGAGGGTGAAGGGAAATGCTGATGATGTTGAAGGGTCGGATAAGTCTAAGTAATTTTTGCAAGTAAGATGATTGTTGGTTTTGGTCAACCAAAGACCTCTTTCTCTCCAAGGGGAGCTGCCGTAAAAGAATCAAACCGGCTAAGGCTCATAAAAATGTTTATGCGCACAAACTTCACTAAAAATTGATCCGAATTCAATAATCAATTAAAATCGTGCAATCGATTACAGTGTTAATGAACCAAAGAATTTGCCAGTTGCTAAAAAACAGCGGCTAACTCCTCCCGCTAACTATCGAAAAATATGCCGGTTGCTAAGAAACAACGGCGGACTCGATGATACAAGTACTGGAATTTAACAATAACTAGGAAAGCAATAACGGGAGCTGTAAAGGAAAGCAATAAAGTTATAAAGATATACTGGTAGAATAACAATAATTTTTGTTCGATTGTCTCCCTTTTCTCCTCTATTGTGCCTTTATTTATAGATGTGGCTGGATAACCGCTCCATAACCGTTTTTCAGCTGAACTATCAACAGCTTGTTTCGGCCGAAAAATCCCTCAACTCCTTCGGCCGAACACTCTTTTGCTCTTTCTGGTTCTGCCCTCGTATCGTCCCTCGTCTGGGCTTGAATCCTTCATTTGATCTTAGGCCCAATAACTCTCCACATGCCCTATTGATAATGGCCAAAATTGACCATTATTTTCAATCTATTTCCGTGTCTAATACGGACATTTGATCGCATTCCGGTCTTATTTAAATAAGAAAGCAGTTGAATTTAACAGATTTATGCAAGTTTGTATAAATAATAAGCTGGTATTGAAAAACACAAAAATATTGTTATTTTTATTAAATTCATATTAAAAAATCCAAAAACATGATAAAAATATTAAAAATCATACACTTGATTAATTTTGGTTCGTTGTTGTCTATTCGGTGGAACATGGGTCTATTAAATGGATCACAAACCAAATAATCAAGTGGAATAAATATTATATTTATATTATTTTTACACTTTGATGTATATATTTATAATAATTCTTATGGTTATTGTCATTTCTGCTTTTCTGCCATAATTAAGTTAATTGGTCCACTAATCCAGTTTAATTAATTGATTGCAGGTATTTTTAAGCTAATTTGATCCAAAGTTATCAGTCCAATCCAGTCCAATTCCCCTAGCCCAATCCAATTTGTTTCAGGCCCAATCTCCTTAGCCCATTACACCCATAGTCCATTCAGCCCAAGCCCACCAAAATAATTCCATAGGCCCAACACACTTGCCCAAGCCCAACCCTAATCCATCCTAACCCTAAACCTAACCCTAACCTACCGCGCCGCCGCCGCCCTGCGACGCCGCCGCCGCCGCCGCCAGCGGCCATCCCTCCGGCAGCCTCCATCTCCATTCGCTCCATCAGATCCACCATTTTCCAGTTCAGTTTCCACCACCGACACTCCATACTCCGGCGAGCTCACCACCGCCGCCTCCCCATCAATCCCAGCCTCCGGCAGCCCCCTCCAACAACAGCTTAGCCATCCATCGCAGCCCCCTTCCTCCGCCGCGACAGCCCTCCGCCTCGCCACCATCTCCTCCACCCACAGCCACCGCGCCGCCACACCACCACGACTCAGCTCCTCCGTCCTCGAGCTCCGTCCAGATCTCGGCCAAATCAAGCTCGCGCCACCACCATCACCCCTCAAGTCCGACAGCGCCACCACCATCTCCCCTTAGCCACGGCCGCCGCCGCATCTCCTCGTCGTCCTCTTCGTTCACCGCACACCACCATCCCCCTCGAGCGCCGCCGTCGCACCGCCACCAGCAAGCCTCCGTCGCCATCCCCTTCTCCTCCGGCGACCATCACCATTTCCAGTCACCACCACCGAGCCATCGTCCGCCGCTGCCTCGTCCACTCCTCCATCCCAGATCTGCCTTCACCAAAAATTCCATGAACAGAAAACAGGAAAGAAGAAAACAAGAGAAATAAAGAAAATGGAGGAAGAAGAACACGAGACAGAATCGGAAGACAGAGAGAGCAAAAGGAAGAAGCAGTAGAAGAGATTGGAAATCTGGAACTAAGAACGAGAATCAAGAGAAGAAAATAATGAAAGAGGAGAGAGAAGAGGAAAATAAAAGAAATGGTAAAGAGAGAAGCACGTGAGAGAGGAGGGAGAAAATCAACCTTTGTCGCGGAAGTGTGTTCCGCGACAAAATGCTCCGCGCCCAAAAAAATGCTCCGCGCCCAAGAACTATTCCGAGACTGTGAGAGAAGAATTAAGCCACAAAAGTTTGTCGCGGAACATGGTTCCGCGACAAAGTGGATCGCGCCCGAGACAGCCACACCGCGACAGAGACAGGCAGCTCACGTGATCTCCCACATTCAATTTCCCCATGTGACTAAAGACTCGGGAGGTCCTGGGACTTCAAGTCCCGCCAGTATTAAAATCCTTGTCTTTTCTCCTGGGACCTCAACTCCCGGCCCCTCCTGGGCGCCATCTTGGAGCTAAAAAGTGTTTTGTCCCTATTCCGCGACAAAGCAGTTGTTTAGCGACCAGGTGGGCCTTGAATGGGCCTAGGGCTTAATCCTACTCTATAAATATATCCTCCCACTCCCTTGAACAGTAACCTAGCTACACTTTAGTTTAGTTTCCTGTTTTGGAGGCACCACTGTGCTCTCCAAAATTAGTGTAGGTAGATGTAGTTTAATTTATTTTCATGCCATGTAGTAATAGACTTTAGCTTAGTTTTAATTTATGCTTTGTAATAAATAAGTGTAGCTAGTGTTCATTTTATTTTTCCAGTTTTATATTTTGTATTTTTGGGTTGAAAACACTTAATCAATGGGTGTGTTTAACCCATTTTTGGTTTTAGATGTTATAAAGAAAATGTTCCACCAAAAATGTGTCATGGATCTCCCATAATATTTATTGCTTTATTTTTTGTATTTTTGGTCACTTGACCATTTTTTATTATTTTTAGTTAGGTTTAATGCTTTATTAGGCTTAATCAATGCATGAGTGTTTGATATTATCCCTTGATAGATTTAGTGTAGGTGCTATTTTAATACTAGTATAGGCAGTTTGTTTCTTCTTGCTGCTAGTACTTGTTTTAGTTTTCTTTTATTTTTATTTTATTTTATTTTACTGTTTATGTTCTTCTTAGTCTAGGTATTTTTCTTATTTTATATTTTCTCTTTCTTGTGCATTAGATCTAAAAGGGATATATATTAAAGTGTTTATGCATATTTATATAAAAATTGCATATTCCTATATTGTATTGCATCACATTGTAACCCCACGGGTTGCAATGTAATTTTCCCGTTGTGATCCCACGGATCACAACGCACACCCATGTAATGCAATATTAGGCGTTATGCTGCCGAAATCTTTATATAAAACATTTTAAAACCCTTTGTCGCCATACACTCTTGTCGCGGAACCACGTTCCGCGACAAAACCACTGTTTAGCGACAGAGGACCAAATTCTTGCATTTTGTCTGCATGGCTTTTGTCGCGGAATACCCCTGTCGCGGAACCACGTTCCGCGACAAAATTTTATTCCGAGACAGAAAATTATGCCTTGCCATTAATTTTGAAACCCCTTGGTCGCGATGCAACTCTTGTCGCGGAACCACGTTCCGCGACAAAATCCTTGATTAGCGACCAAGGACCCAAATACTTGTAATTTTATTCTGGGAGGACTCTGGCGCGGAACCTTTGTCGCGGAACCACGTACCGCGACAAAATCTTTGTTCCGCGACCAGGAATTATGTCCTTACCAATTTTCAACCCTCTTTGTCGCTATGCCTCTTTGTCGCGGAACCATGTTCCGCGACAAAATTTTTGTTTGGCGACAAAGCAAACCCTAATTTTCAAGAATATTTATTTCTCTTATTTCCCACCCCTTTGTCGCGAAACCCTTGTCGCGGAACCATGCTCCGCGACACAAACTCTATTCCGCGACAAAGTGGCACCTTTTTGCCAAATTTTTATTCTTCATCTCACTCCATTAATTAATTGAACCTTTATATTAATATTTTGAGGTTGAAATCCAATGATCTCAACCCATGATTAATTTGATATAAAGAACTTTGTTCAATTCCCCATTAAAAGATTCTTCTACAAATAATTAAACTCTAATGATCTAAGTATATAATCCGGACTGTAATTAATTAATTAATTATGGAAAGAGTGATTATTTAGACATGAAGAGTGATTATGGAATAATTTCCATACCTTGCATGAGAAACCAATGTCTCTCATGCAAGATGACCCAAAAATATTTTTATTTTATTTATTTTGTCTTTTCCCGTAATGTGTGAAACAGCTAATAAGGAATATATCAGATTAATGTTGGCGGGTATTCCCACACGGATAACTAGCTCGTGGTCTGTATATTAATTATTAGATGTTATTTTGCATGGTCTGGATAGTGGCCGGTGGAAGCCTTAGCGGTTCGTCCATCCGGGATTATAATAGCTGCTCAGCTGACTCCTATCCGGATACAGTTTTATTCTCTTTATCTTAATTTCAAAACCTGAATTCAAGTTGTAGTATTATTAAATGATGTCGACCAACATTATTTGAGAAGTATTACAACAAGAAAATATGTGGGTTTTTCTTCCATTCACAGACAAAAGGGAGCTGAATGACGGCGGTCACCGTCACTTGGAATTCCCTTCTGTCTAAAAATCATTCCATCCAAATGAGAGGGAAATTGGACAGCAGATGTTTGCAGTCCACCCAATCGTTTTGCCATCTTTTTAGCCAAATAAATTCTTCTCATCTCCGGCTATTTCATCTCTGTGTATCAACTTCTGTCTAAACCCACCTTATATTTTGGGTTATTTAATTTCACACTTCTCTATAAATTTATGCATGATAATATTATGTAACTATTGTGGTCATATTATTTTGGGATCCTTCCCTTGGACATAGAAGTCTTGATTTAAATCAGATGTTTCATATTAAATTTCCAACAAAAAATTCCTTATAAAATCCGGATCTGAGTAAGGGATAAATTCGACAGTTATGACTAATTCATATCCGACTGGGGGTTGATTTTGGGAAATTAGAAGCAGAGTCAGCGATTAGGTCTCACCTAGACTGAAAGGATCTGTGTTTTAATAGAGAGTCTAGTACCTGATAGGGAATGATTTTCAGATTTATTATTTTCCAAAATTGCTGTTTGTTGGAAATCTTGTATTAAATATTGCACTGGGTCAGATTCCACTTGGATTCCGATAAGGTGTGACAGATAATACTAGAGGAACAACATTCGGGCCTTGGTTATTTTCTAAGGTAGGGTTGAGTATTCTTTCAACTGCTATCTTCTTCTGCCAAAGCCTATTTTTGAGTCTTGAGTGAGTGCATCCGGAACGAACTAATTTATTAGTTCGTTTCATTAGTTTGTATCTCATAATCACCCGACGGGAAGTGAACACTGCGAGCGGTTCACCGAGAATAGGGAATTCTTGATCCACACCCGGTCATTCTGACTGGGGGCTTTCTTTTACTACCAGGTCAGACTTTCAAAAACCTCCGAGTGATAGGATTTTAAATGCTTTCTTTACCGCTTTCTTTTAACTGCTTTCGTTAGAGGTCACTCGGTTGTATTGAGAGTTGTGTAACTGCTACTAGGACAGAGAGTTAAGGGATAGTTCAGGGCTTGATTAGAATCTTTGGGTGTGACATGGGGGAATGATAGCAGTACTTGGCATCTCAATAAATGATTTGTCGGGTGTTGCTTGTCCACCACAGATAAATAACATACCTCTGCGCGGGGGCATTGTATATCTGTGGCATCTTAGATTTTGTTGTCTTAAGGCATGTAAATCCTTACTGTAAGTACCTGTCTGTTAAAGGGAACATAGTATAGGAAGCGTGAGAGTTAGCTAACTGATGGATTATCCCAAACAAAGATCTGTGTAATTAAAATAGAAGTTTAACTGTGTTTCATCTGAATCTTGTCCAATCTTTATTCTTTTCTCCCTGTCCCTTCTGTCTCATTTTAATCTGCTTTCTTAGATAATTTTAACCGCTTTCTTAGAATAATTCTATTGCCTTCTTAGATTAAATTTAATTCGCTTTGTAGAATAATCTTATCTGTTTTATTTTAATTGCTTTCATAATCTAATTTAAATTATGTCAAGTAGTTGTTAGTCAAAACTCAAACTCGAATCGAGTAACCGAGTGGAAAATCTTAGTAAACGGCGTGGGCCCTGCTTCCATCGCACATCCTCCAGTGAACGATCCGGTACTTACTATAAATACTGCAATTTTTGACTCCGTGCGCTTTCGGGGGCACAGTTTCTTAACACGAGTAAATAAAAACATGATTTTTCGGAAAATACTCATGTAGTGGGAATCTGCCGACAGTTTCATGGTAGGTAATCTCATGACATGAAATCATGAGAAGTATCATGGCACATATGCCGGGGACCCTCAGTGTGACAGGCTGGAGGTCAATCTATCCCGGTTGTACCATGAGACTTGTCAAAAGTTTCATGGCAGAGAGGACCACATTGCCATTTGAAATTAAAGCCCCTCACATTGTAACACCCCGGATTTGATCACCCAGGCCGAGGTGTCACCGCCGCATTCCCCCAGCAAGACACGGCTTCCCGAGCTCGCTAAGGGATTGCAAGGCTTGTGGGTATGCAAAAGATTTAAAACATTCAAGATATAGTCCGGAAATTTATAATACTTAAAACGATAGCAGTAATCATCATACGCGAAAAGTAAATAGAGTAAATGCAGCGGAAAGTAAATCACGGCCAACATGGCCAAACCCTCGGGTTTAACAGACCCGGTAAAACAGTACTATGATGCAGAAAGCGAAAATGTTCATAATTATTTCCCCCCAAGTGCATGCGTATGCGTCACTCGACATACTCTGTAAAAGAAAAATGACAACGGTTGTCAGTATAAAAATATACTGAGTAAGTTAATCCCTAACTACAAATAAAAGAGGTTACAAGTGTTTAAAACTAAAGATTTCGCTTATCGTACGAGGTTTTAAAAGTACATGATTTATTAGCAGCGGAAAATTATGATTAAAGAACTTAATTTAAAAAGCGAAACTTAAAGCATAATTTAAGGTGCATAAAATTTAAATACGTAATTAAAGACAGGATAAATACGATTTAAGCATAATGAAACACTCACACGAGTCTTTTACTTTTCATCCCGTAAACTAAGAAGAGGACACCATACCGGGAGATCACTAACGAGGCAATCTCAACATAGGACCACTAACGAGGCAGTCCAAACAATGGGAGACCACTAACGAGGCAGTCTCAAAGATAGTAGGACCACTAACGAGGCGATCCACAAAGATAGTAGGACCACTAACGAGGCGATCCACAAAGATAGTAGGACCACTAACGAGGCAGTCCACAAATACAGCGCGCGAGATCACTAACGAGGCAATCTCAGATAGTAAGGAGACCACTAACGAGGCAGTCTCAAAGATAATGATAGTATGAAGATCGGCTCAGCCTAGTGAACGGGATTTTTCGAAAGTTCGTATTTCAAAGTTATCAAAGGTTCGATATCGCGTTTTCATAGTTCGAGTTTTCTCAAGTTCGAAAAATCCTATTCGAGGCAGTTCACGCCTTTCTTAATTTAAAATTCGTTTTTCCTCCAAAAATTCTGAAACTTGGCCAGTAATTCAAAAACACACACACGAACAACTTTCATGTTTTAAGTTTTTGGAAATAAGGTTCCGAAGTGAGTTAAAATTTGAGTTTATTGCAAAGAATAATTTACGTCTTAAAAACTGTTGTCGTCACAGGTTCGTGTAACGCCGATTAAAAATTCATTTCAAAACCATTCGATGTGAAATTTTTACAGTAACTACACGACACATTAAGGAACAACTTTCATGTTTTAAGTTTTTGGAAATAATGAATTCTTGGTACTCAAAAATCGTGTGCAACTCACTGCATGCTCATGGCCCTTAAAACGAATTCAAAACAGTTTCAAAAACTTGGCCGTTTGACATATCAAATGAACACCAAAATTCGTGAAATTTTGTAGACATAATCTAGACACAATTATCTACAACTTTTGTTTAGAAATGCAAGGTTAAATCATTCGAAAAATGGGTGAAAAACATGCATCAAGTTGAATGAAGGAATCTGTCACAGATTTGAACGGTTCGGTTCAATACAGAAAGTTCATGGCGAAAATTGGGATAGCAAAACTTAATGTCAATGGCTGAAATTTGGACACAAGATAGATAAAGGTGTTAGGAACAACTTTTATGTTGAAAAGTTTTCGGTTTGAATTCCCGAAGGTCGAGTTTTTGGCGAGTCTTTAAAATTGGACGAAAATAGGGTTTTTGAAAACCGATTTTTGTTACAAGCCTATATCTCGAGATTTAAACAACAACCAACCGCAAAAATTTGTGAGTAAGGTGTTAACTTACAGATTTAGAGATTAGGGTCGCTGGAACGGGTATCCGGACGTCCTAGGGTCGCGACGAACGGCCAATCTTTCCGATCGCTTTTTGTTCGTTTTCCGGCGTGGAATCGTAGCAAAGGAAAAGGGTTAGAATTCTAGTTTTGGAGACTTATGGACGGATGGAATACTGTATTAAGACTTACCAAGGCTCTACGAGGCGGTGGCTCTGTCCCGTGTGCCTCGTCGTCGCCGGAATGTTCGCCGGAAAGTGGAGTCGAATAGGTTTTTGGCTTGGGAAGGGAGAATGAAGTGGTAGGGGAGTGTTTTCTGTAAAACTAGGGTTTTGAGGCGCCC
This sequence comes from Hygrophila difformis, assembly GCA_030278955.1. Taxonomy (NCBI): domain Eukaryota; kingdom Viridiplantae; phylum Streptophyta; class Magnoliopsida; order Lamiales; family Acanthaceae; genus Hygrophila; species Hygrophila difformis. Next base: position 74,182,403 of record JAOANR010000001.1, read on the forward strand.
CCAGCCATCCCTAAGCCTTCCTTAAGGCTGGGATTTGGTTTCCCTCGAAGGGAGATGTAATTTCGGCAAGAAAATCACCCCCGAATGGAAAGATTACACCTTCAGCCCCTCTGGCGCGCTGGTGGCGCGCACCTAAGCTTTTGTCCGCGCGGAGCACGCGTGCCAGGCCTGGCGTCGCGACGCCCTTGGCCGCGCGGTGGCCGCGCGGCGGCGCGCGGACAGCGCGGGCCGGCCGGACCGGCCGGTTCGGTTCCGCGTGTTCCGTCGGGTCTTCCCTCGCTTTCCCCTATCGGTTTTCTACGTGTTAGCTCGATTCCCCGGGGCGTCTTCGTTGCGGAATCTTCTCCTTAATCTTGCTACGAGTCCGGCTTATCGCTCGCAACGTTTCCGGGTCCTACTTATCCCAGTCTAAATTGGTTTCAACACCCCCTATCGTCCTTGTGGTCTATTTCGTGATGTATTTTGTGATTTATTTCGTGACTGAACTTAGAAATTAGTTCTAAGCTGCCTACGTACCCTGTGAAGGGATCAAGTCATGACGTAGTTCAAAACAATTTGAATTTGTTTTTCCTCGGGTGTTACATCCTCCCCCCCTTAAGAATACAGTTATGTCCCCATAACTGTGGTCGGGTCGTCTTGGAAGAGGGTAGGGTAACGTTGCCTCATGTCGGCTTCCAATTCCCAGGTTGCCGTCTCCGTCTCGTGGTTGGACCACAGGACCTTGACCATCTTTACAGTTTTATTCCTTGTCACCCTTTCCTTGAAGTCGAGTATTTGCACCGGGGTTTCTTCATAGGTCAAGTCATCATCCAATTCGATTACGTCCGGTTGGAGTACATGCGACGTGTCGGGTACATACTTCTTTAGCTGGGAAACGTGAAACACGTTATGGACGCGTGCTAGTTGAGGCGGCAGCGCCAGCCGGTACGCCAGATTCCCTACTCTCTCTAGGATCTCATATGGCCCTATGTATCGTGGGCTCAGTTTCCCCCGCTTGCCAAAGCGCATTACGCCCTTCATTGGCGAGACCTTCAGCATGACCTTGTCACCGACTTGAAATTCCAAGTCCTGCCGTCTCACGTCCGCATAACTCTTTTGCCGGTCCTGAGCGGCTCTCATCTTTCCCTGGATAACCTTAACTTGCTGGGCCATGTCCTCCACCAGTTGTGGCCCTACTGTCACTACTCGATCGTTCTCTTCCCAACTCAATGGGCTCCGGCATCTTCGTCCATACAGTGCCTCGAAGGGCGCCATGCCGATGCTCGCATGGTAACTGTTGTTATAGGAGAACTCGATCAAGGGTAAATGGTGCTCCCAACTTCCCTTGAATTCCAAGACACAAGCCCTCAACATGTCCTCCAGCGTCTGTATAGTTCGCTCCGTCTGTCCATCCGTCATAGGGTGGAACGCCGTACTCATCTTTATCTGCGTCCCCAGAGCTTCTTGCAGCTTGGTCCAAAACTGGGAGACGAATCTGCTATCCCTATCCGAGATGATGTCATGCGGCACCCCGTGCCGGCGTACCACATTGTCTATGTATGCTCTTGCTAGTTGGTCCATTGTCCAAGTGTCCTTCATCGGGATGAAAATGGCGGCCTTCGTTAACCTATCCACGATCACCCAGATCTTATTCATTCCTTTTGGCGATCGTGGCAACCCTGAAACAAAATCCATGGAGATGCTATCCCACTTCCAGCTTGGGATCTCCAATGGTTGCATTAATCCTAAGGGCTTTTGCCGTACTGCCTTGATCTTCTGGCAGGTAAGGCACCTTGCCACGAATTCGGCCACCTCTCTCTTCATGTTCGGCCACCAATAATTTTTCTTCAAGTCCTTATACAGCTTATCCCCTCCGGGGTGGACCGAGTAGGGGGTGCTATGGCCTTCCTCCATTACCTTCTTTTTCAGATCTGCGGACTCCCGTGGTATACACCATCTTCCCCTGAAACGGATGCTCCCGTCCTCGTGAATCTGGAAATCTCCCGCCTTTCCTTCGGCAATGCTTCTCCTTATTTCCTCCATCTGCTCGTCACCCGACTGGGCGAGTCGTATTTCTTCGAATACGGTAGGGCTTACTACCATCGCGTTGACGACCTCGGTTACCGTACCGGGCTGCACCAGTTCCAGGCTTAGTTTCGCCAAATCTCTGTACAATTCGGCCGGTATCACCAGTGAGTTCGTGACATGTTGCGCCTTCCGACTCAAGGCGTCGGCCACGACGTTGGCCTTGCCCTCGTGATACGCGACTTCTAGGTCGTAATCTTTGATCAATTCCAACCATCTCCTCTGCCTCAAGTTCAGTTCTCTTTGCGTGAATATGTACTTGAGGCTCTTATGGTCGGTAAACATCCGACACTTCCGCCCATAGAGATAGTGTCTCCAGATTTTCAGGGCGAACACGACCGCGGCCAGTTCCAGGTCGTGCGTCGGGTAGTTTTGCTCGTGCGGTTTCAGCTGTCGTGATGCGTACGCTATGACCTTTTGATCCTTCATCAGTACGCATCCCAGTCCTTCTCTCGAGGCGTCGCTATACACCTCGAAGTCTCCTTCCTCTGATGGTAGCGCCAACACCGGCGCCGTGGTAAGTCGTTTCTTCAGCTCCTGGAATGCGGCTTCGCACTCGCCAGTCCAGTCATACTTCACCCCCTTCTTCAGCAGTTGGGTCAATGGGCGGGCGATTTTGGAGAAATCTTGGACAAATCGCCTGTAGTAGCCTGCCAGTCCGAGAAAGCTTCTTATCTCCGTTGGGCTCTTCGGGGGTACCCACTCGGTTACAGCCGAGATTTTCGCCGGGTCTACCGCCACTCCGCTGGCGGATACGATATGCCCAAGGAATGTTACCTCCCTCAGCCAGAAGTCGCATTTGGACAACTTCCCATATAGCTGATTTTCTCGGAGGATCCTCAGCACTTTATGTAAGTGCTTGGAATGTTCTTCCTCGTCCCTTGAGTAGATCAAGATGTCGTCTATGAATACTACTACGCATTGATCTAACAGCCCTCGGAACACGTTGTTCATGAGGTTCATGAACATCGCCGGGGCATTCGTCAGTCCGAATGACAGGACTGTGAATTCGTAGTGTCCGTAGCGAGTCCTGAACGCTGTCTTTGGGATGTCCTTCTCAGCAATTCGCAGCTGATGATATCCCGATCGCAGGTCGATCTTGGAGAACACAGTAGCTCCCTTCAGCTGGTCAAACAGATCCTCGATTCTGGGCAACGGATACTTGTTCTTAATAGTGACTTGATTAAGTCCCCTATAGTCAATACACAGTCTCAGACTTCCATCCTTCTTTTTGACGAATAAGACCGGTGCTCCCCATGGAGACGTACTCGGTCGGATATATCCCTTTTCCAGCAATTCTTCGAGCTGTTCCTTTAGCTCCTTCATCTCCGGCGGTGCCATGCGGTAAGGAGCCTTTGATACAGGTTCCGTTCCCGGGATAAGATCTATGGTGAACTCGAGATCCCTCTCAGGGGGCATGCCAGGAACGTCCTCTGGGAACACATCCGGGTACTCTCTCACCACCGGAATGTTGTCTATCTTTACCCCTTCCGCTTCGAGGTTGTGAACGTAGCATGCGTATAGCGCGTGCCCCTTACGCATTAGGCTACCTAGCTCTAGGACGTTGATTAACTTGTTAGATTTCTTAGGGGGTTGAGAGTAGAAGATGACTCTTTTCCCCCTACTTTTTGACAGCGTGATCTTTTGCTTTTGGCATTCGATCACGGCCTTATACCGGGTTAACCAATCCATTCCTAGTATGACGTCAAAGTCCCTGACGTTGAACTCTACCAAGTTTGCGAAAAACTCTACGTTCTTTATCACTATAGGTATTCCATTGTAGCGTTTAGAGCATGCTATTACTTCTCCAGAGGGCAGTTGGATGCCTAAGCTAATTATCTCGCACTTAGGTAGATCTAGTTCAGTTACGACTCTCGAAGATACAATCGAGCAACTGGCTCCGGAATCAAATAAGACTCTAAGTGGAGTACTTAGGACATGGAAAGTACCTGCCATCACGTCACCCTGCGCGGGTATGTCCGCCTGGTTGATCACGTTCAACCTCCCCATCGGCCTCCCTTGATTGGCTGGCTGGTTCGGATTTGGGTTTGCATTTTGCTGCTGGTTCGGAGGGCGTTGGTTCGGATTCGGAGGAGGCCGATATCCTTGGTTGTTGCCATTCCTACCTCCCTGGTTGAACGGCTCGTTAGGTCCAATGACCAAGTCTTCCCTTTTCGTGATGTTCTCGAGTCGGGTTCGACATTCCTCCCTCCGATGGCCAATTCGGCCGCACCGGAAGCACTCGCCCATCTGAGGACACCTCCTTACCAGGTGCGGCCTGCCACATCGTGGGCACGGCGGCACTCGCCCTCCTTGGTTGACATTCCGACCATTGTTGTTCTGAGCATTCCCGTTCGGCCCTTGCCGAAAGTTGTCCCCGCCAGTAGTGTTGCTTGTCCGGTTATCCCTGTTCCTCTTGTCCGGGCCTTGCGCCCCTCGGCTGGATTCCCCAGCAGTCTTCCTCTTTAGTTGTTGCACTCGTGCTACTGCTACTGCGCGATCGTAAACAGATTGCAGGTCCGGGTAGTTAACTCCAGTGATCACCTCCCGAATCGACAAGTTCAAACCCATTTCGAACTTTTGCGCCTTCTCCCCGTCAGTAGGTACCATCCTGGGCGCAAATCTCACCAATTCCTTAAACCGTGCATAGTATTCTTGAACAGATTTCTCTCCCTGCTTCAGGGATGAGAACTCCTCGTACAGTGCCGCCTTAGTACTCATCGGGTAGAAGCGCTCCCGGAGTAACTCCATGAACTCGTTCCACGAGTAAGGTTCATCATCCTCCGCCAGCTTCCCTTGGGTAGCCTGCCACCAGTCGTCGGCCTCGCCACCCAGATAGTACGAGGCCACGTGGACCTTCTCCCCCTCCGGGCACCTTACCGCCTTTAGCAATTTGTCGAAGGTTCTTAACCATTCTTCCAGCTTAGCGGGGTCTTCCTCCCCGACGTAGTAAGGTGGTCGGTAGGGGTTCACCGCAGCCAAGTAGTTGATCCTCGCTTCTGGTGGTGGCGCCGCGGCAGCTCCACCCTGGTTAACGTAAGCATTACCCAGTGCGATTAGTAACTCTTCCATATTTCTCAATCGCCCTTCTGCAGGGTTAGGCATTGGTCCTGCCGGGTTTGGCATCTCCGCGTCAGGTGCCTGCTCATTGGGTTGTCCCGGCGTGCCGTGGGTGTTGGGGGTGGCAGGGAAGGCCCTTGGTCGTCCTCGAGGTGCCATCCTGTTACAACCGAGGAAGGTATAAAGTTCAGGGAGATTCGATAAGGTGGAAAAAAAAGTCTTGCTGAATTGTATGGTGCTAATCAGGAGTTGGTCAGTATTTGCATTTATTTATTCAGTCGTTTAGGGTTCAGGGTCTGAGGTTCTTGTAGTTTTGTTATGCAGAAATAGATGCGTTGTTTGTCTGTCGGCGCTTTGTTAAGATATAAAGAGGGTGTATAAAATAAGTTTTTTTTGTGACTTTATTGCTCATTAGAAGCTTTTGTTTCGATACAAGCGACAAGTAGCAAGGATCCTGATAATAGTTTTGAGAAAATAGAAAAGGAGAACAATGGGAATAATGCATCAAAAATCTCTAATCCTGCGAAGGGTAGGTGGTCGGGTCCTCCATGGGGTCATCCTCATCACTTGATTCCTCGATGGTGCCCGTGCCAAGGGGCCCATGGAACACTGGGCTGGCTGGCCAACTGGGCCCAGCATCAGGAGCAGGATCAACGAATGCAACTGGGGTTTGGACGGCTGCAGGGACAGCGACGGAGTCAATAATGAGGCTAGTGACAGGAGGAGTTCCTGGGTTGAGTGGGGCAGGTGGAAGCAGATCATCCTTCAGGTGATGCAGTTGATGTCCCAAGACCCCTGCTTGGGTCTCTACGTCGTCAATTTGGGTCCGAAGCTCAGTCTCGCGGGTCTGGAGTTCGTTGATTTGGACTTGGAGTTGGGTTATATCTTGGTGTCCTGCTTGGCCCAGATTAGTTAGGTGGCCCAAGTTAGCTTCCATTTGCTCTACCCTTAGTCTGAAGTTGTTCACGTTTTGAGGAGATTCGAGGTATGCTTCAATCAACCTCATTAGTAGGTTGATCATGTTCACGTTTGGGGAAGCCATCTAGTGTTAACAAGGTAGGTTAGAGTTAGACGTTTTTCAGGCAAGGTTAAGATATGCACAAATTTAAATCTATATGCAACATGCAAGTGCAAGTCCCTTCCCCATAAAATCTAGTTTAAAACAAATTGCGAAGGGTTGGGCCTCTATAGTGGGCCAAAATTTAATATTTCTTGGGCTAAGATTTGGGCTATGAGAAAAAAAAAGGATTATAGATTTTTGGGCTAAAAATAGTACTAGTAGTCAAATAAATAAATTTTAAAAGAAACAATACTTGGGCTTAAAAATATCGGTTTAAAATAATAGTAGTAGCTTTAAAAATTTTCCGGGCTCTGATACCAACTTGTAACACCCCGGATTTGATCACCCAGGCCGAGGTGTCACCGCCGCATTCCCCCAGCAAGACACGGCTTCCCGAGCTCGCTAAGGGATTGCAAGGCTTGTGGGTATGCAAAAGATTTAAAACATTCAAGATATAGTCCGGAAATTTATAATACTTAAAACGATAGCAGTAATCATCATACGCGAAAAGTAAATAGAGTAAATGCAGCGGAAAGTAAATCACGGCCAACATGGCCAAACCCTCGGGTTTAACAGACCCGGTAAAACAGTACTATGATGCAGAAAGCGAAAATGTTCATAATTATTTCCCCCCAAGTGCATGCGTATGCGTCACTCGACATACTCTGTAAAAGAAAAATGACAACGGTTGTCAGTATAAAAATATACTGAGTAAGTTAATCCCTAACTACAAATAAAAGAGGTTACAAGTGTTTAAAACTAAAGATTTCGCTTATCGTACGAGGTTTTAAAAGTACATGATTTATTAGCAGCGGAAAATTATGATTAAAGAACTTAATTTAAAAAGCGAAACTTAAAGCATAATTTAAGGTGCATAAAATTTAAATACGTAATTAAAGACAGGATAAATACGATTTAAGCATAATGAAACACTCACACGAGTCTTTTACTTTTCATCCCGTAAACTAAGAAGAGGACACCATACCGGGAGATCACTAACGAGGCAATCTCAACATAGGACCACTAACGAGGCAGTCCAAACAATGGGAGACCACTAACGAGGCAGTCTCAAAGATAGTAGGACCACTAACGAGGCGATCCACAAAGATAGTAGGACCACTAACGAGGCGATCCACAAAGATAGTAGGACCACTAACGAGGCAGTCCACAAATACAGCGCGCGAGATCACTAACGAGGCAATCTCAGATAGTAAGGAGACCACTAACGAGGCAGTCTCAAAGATAATGATAGTATGAAGATCGGCTCAGCCTAGTGAACGGGATTTTTCGAAAGTTCGTATTTCAAAGTTATCAAAGGTTCGATATCGCGTTTTCATAGTTCGAGTTTTCTCAAGTTCGAAAAATCCTATTCGAGGCAGTTCACGCCTTTCTTAATTTAAAATTCGTTTTTCCTCCAAAAATTCTGAAACTTGGCCAGTAATTCAAAAACACACACACGAACAACTTTCATGTTTTAAGTTTTTGGAAATAAGGTTCCGAAGTGAGTTAAAATTTGAGTTTATTGCAAAGAATAATTTACGTCTTAAAAACTGTTGTCGTCACAGGTTCGTGTAACGCCGATTAAAAATTCATTTCAAAACCATTCGATGTGAAATTTTTACAGTAACTACACGACACATTAAGGAACAACTTTCATGTTTTAAGTTTTTGGAAATAATGAATTCTTGGTACTCAAAAATCGTGTGCAACTCACTGCATGCTCATGGCCCTTAAAACGAATTCAAAACAGTTTCAAAAACTTGGCCGTTTGACATATCAAATGAACACCAAAATTCGTGAAATTTTGTAGACATAATCTAGACACAATTATCTACAACTTTTGTTTAGAAATGCAAGGTTAAATCATTCGAAAAATGGGTGAAAAACATGCATCAAGTTGAATGAAGGAATCTGTCACAGATTTGAACGGTTCGGTTCAATACAGAAAGTTCATGGCGAAAATTGGGATAGCAAAACTTAATGTCAATGGCTGAAATTTGGACACAAGATAGATAAAGGTGTTAGGAACAACTTTTATGTTGAAAAGTTTTCGGTTTGAATTCCCGAAGGTCGAGTTTTTGGCGAGTCTTTAAAATTGGACGAAAATAGGGTTTTTGAAAACCGATTTTTGTTACAAGCCTATATCTCGAGATTTAAACAACAACCAACCGCAAAAATTTGTGAGTAAGGTGTTAACTTACAGATTTAGAGATTAGGGTCGCTGGAACGGGTATCCGGACGTCCTAGGGTCGCGACGAACGGCCAATCTTTCCGATCGCTTTTTGTTCGTTTTCCGGCGTGGAATCGTAGCAAAGGAAAAGGGTTAGAATTCTAGTTTTGGAGACTTATGGACGGATGGAATACTGTATTAAGACTTACCAAGGCTCTACGAGGCGGTGGCTCTGTCCCGTGTGCCTCGTCGTCGCCGGAATGTTCGCCGGAAAGTGGAGTCGAATAGGTTTTTGGCTTGGGAAGGGAGAATGAAGTGGTAGGGGAGTGTTTTCTGTAAAACTAGGGTTTTGAGGCGCCCCCAGCCATCCCTAAGCCTTCCTTAAGGCTGGGATTTGGTTTCCCTCGAAGGGAGATGTAATTTCGGCAAGAAAATCACCCCCGAATGGAAAGATTACACCTTCAGCCCCTCTGGCGCGCTGGTGGCGCGCACCTAAGCTTTTGTCCGCGCGGAGCACGCGTGCCAGGCCTGGCGTCGCGACGCCCTTGGCCGCGCGGTGGCCGCGCGGCGGCGCGCGGACAGCGCGGGCCGGCCGGACCGGCCGGTTCGGTTCCGCGTGTTCCGTCGGGTCTTCCCTCGCTTTCCCCTATCGGTTTTCTACGTGTTAGCTCGATTCCCCGGGGCGTCTTCGTTGCGGAATCTTCTCCTTAATCTTGCTACGAGTCCGGCTTATCGCTCGCAACGTTTCCGGGTCCTACTTATCCCAGTCTAAATTGGTTTCAACACCCCCTATCGTCCTTGTGGTCTATTTCGTGATGTATTTTGTGATTTATTTCGTGACTGAACTTAGAAATTAGTTCTAAGCTGCCTACGTACCCTGTGAAGGGATCAAGTCATGACGTAGTTCAAAACAATTTGAATTTGTTTTTCCTCGGGTGTTACACACATGAGTAATAAAGAGTGATACTCTGTCCCTAAACCCTCTCCCGCGAATCATAACTCTCTTCATTTAATAAATTCAAACTCTGATATATTCTTATAAAATACTCGTGTTAATGAAATTTGTCAAAAGTTTCATGGCGCCGTTGCCGGGGAGGATGCAGCGTCGTTTATTAAGAGAATTACACTCCTGATTACTCATAGTTAGTTTAGTGTTAGTTTAGTGTATTTATTTCAGAACAGAGAAGTACCCTCAAATCAATTAAACATTTAGAGTACTAAGACTCTAAATGTGAGGATGTTGATTTGAGGGGAAAACCTAATCAATTGGGTATTTTTGCTTGCAGGAATCATGGAGCCACCAAAATGGTGTACGGAGTTAAATGTGGAAGTGTAGCATTGGGGCTACACTACTTTGATCTTTCGTTTAATTTTACACCTCTCCAATTGTAAAATTGAGGTTAATTAAATGAAAAATCAAAGAAAAATGGAGAAGTGTAGCAGTGGAGCTACACTAATTGGCAATTGTAAATTGCACAACACGTGAGACTCACGTGTTTGTCATCTCCACCACATCCGGACCACGAAGCTCAACCGCTGCTCCATCGCTCATCCACCTCAACACCACCACTGCGCTGAGGAAACCCTCATCACTGGTGAAACAACAAATGGAGCAGCAGATCTTCGGACTACCAAGTGCTCACCACCATCGGACAAGCCACGGCCATCATCTTACTTTCCGTCGCCCCTGTCCCGACTGAGCATCTAAACAGGTTCC